>CM031235.1:841704638-842279638 GCA_018340775.1 Taxus wallichiana var. yunnanensis
TATCAATATTTCATTGTTTAGGATATCGCATTAGTTTTTAAGATATCGTTTGATTATTAATGATGTCATAGTAGTGTTAAGTTTTCCTGATTATGTTATTTATGATAAACCCTAAATTCTAAACCCTCAACCTTAAGTCATAAACCCTAAATCTTGAAACCTAAACCCTAAACCCTAAACCCTAATCCTTGAACCCTAAGCCCTAAACCTTATACCCTAAACCCAAACTATGGAGACCTAAGCCCTAAACTCTAAACCCTAAGACCTAAACCGTAAACCTTGAACCTTAAAATTTAGAAAATAATTATATTTTTCTTATTATTATTAATTAGTATATTTGAAACTATAAAAAAAAGGCAATTTGATGTCATATCTATTACCTAATACTTTGTAATTAGGAACAAATCTATGTGCTTGATATACACAAGGACACATATAACATGAAACTTTATCTTAAGTACAAATATATCGAACAATTGTTTGGAAGTTTCTTTTCTAAACGAATGACATGGTCAAATATTTTGCTTAGTATATAGACACTAAATAATAGTGTGAACTAGTTTATTATTATGGTATTATTGTATTCACATATTTGTTAATAAATGATAGAGGATTCGGTAATTTCTACAATTTGTGTTTATTAATCACTGGTATGAGACTAGTTAATTATGTTGATATTATGTTGGTATTGGTTAAATATGCATGTGATCTTCGAGCTATTAGTTCTAATTTCATTTCTCTTAGCTATGTTAAATTAAATACATTAGGAAAATTTGATTTCCTGGATGCATTATAGTTGTAAATATTGTGAATGTGGAGATCATTTGTATGTATATATATTTTATTAGTTGTTAAATATTGGTAATTTTAATGTTGTGAATGTTTAATGAAAGTTGAAGATATAAAAATTATGTGATATCATACTCTAACTCTCAATTTGGCATATGGGGAAAGTGCCTCTGCAAAGACAGAATCAGTGCGTGTGAAGGGCTTTCCCTTAGGATGCCACATCGATACACCCAACTATCGTTGTGTGATGAAGGGGCTTGCCCCTTAGGATTCTCGCATCGATAGTTGGGTGGTATACTGTGTTGAGAAGAGGTTTTTAAAGTCTTCTCCACCAACCTTCCACTTAAAAATGCACCCTCCCATAATATCACAACCGTCCCTTTTGTAATGGATGGTTGTGATATTATGGGAGGGTGCATCTTGAGTGAAGGATAGCCATTGACATTTATTGATACTTGAATTTGTCATGGATATTAGATTTCTGATGTTGTGATTATTTTATCATATTGGATGACGTATATTAGATTTGACATGTATCATACTAACATTAATTGTATATTTATGTTTGCATGTGTGTTGTTGTATTCAGTTTGTCTTTTGCGTGGTGAAAATGAATACACGAAGCTCAATTCCTCCTAATCCCATAGGGATAACGTTGAAAACTCCCAAATTCCAAAGGGAGGAATGCTTCAGGAGGTCCACATTTGTGGTCTATATAGACCATCATCAATAGAATAAGCCACCCAAACTAGAAATCGTAGCCATGGTTAAGGCCCGACTTAATTTGCTAGAAACTTTTGTTATTTATTTGTCTAAGTTCCGCACTATAGGGCCCCATTCGCGAGGGTATGGTCTAGCTTATGACATGATGGAGGATGCCTAGAAGTATGAGCCTCCACATAAGCTAAGGAAGATGGGAGTTCTGGTCATAAAACCGACTGATAGATCCAAAAATTGTGCAAAAAAGATTGCACATGGAAGCAACTCCAAGTTTGCTGCTAAAAACAAAAAAATTAGTTACTTCTTTTATATGTTTTGTTCTAAAAACTTATGACATGTTTGAAAAAACCTATATAAATATTTAATTTTTGTCGAATGTTGATTCACACCAACTTAAATATATTTCATTTTGTTGTTCGAATATATTATTGATTCACACGAGCTTAAATATTAAATATGTTTTGCATTGGATTAAATATGTTTTCCTTAGTATTAATATGTATTTCTATGGATTATATTTTTTAAATTACTAATTTTTAGATATTTTATAACAAGTTTAGATTATTAAAATTCATTTATGTTAAAATTCTATTTAGGTACCAAATGTGTAATGGTAACGATTTTCTAATTCACTAAGTATGGGTTATGATCATTTGTCCAATTTAGGTTTGTACTAGTGTGATTATCATTTCCAATCATTTACGGTATTCATATGGCCCCCTTTGATTATTTACTTATTTTTTTAATTATCTTGTGTAGTTCTAAGACTTTTGCTAGGTCATGTACTTGACAAGGAACTTAAGTCCAAAAGGTTTTGGTAGACTACATGTTTATGAGAAAAGAGTCCCGTTCTCTTCAAATTTATCCATGTGACCCTTGGTCTACCTTATTCACAATTTTTTATAGTCATATACCAGTTTGTTTTTTTGTGTGTAAAGAGTGTTCTAATATGAGTTCAACTCATATAGAGATGCACCTGTACCCTACTTAATCTACATAATATAGAAAACCAATATTGTTTGAAAAGGAGTTAATTCTAGAGAATTCAGTACTCATTGAAGCATGTAATTTTAATACTAGATATACATTACAATGGTTTTTTAGTGAATAAACTATGACAATTATTGGAATGTCATTCACAATACTATAGGCTATTGATGGACTTGTTAAATATCAAGAAAGATTAGTCTATTTGATAAAATGAAAACCCCAAAACATATTAGTGTTTCCTTATGGTTTAAACTTCAGCATCCCATTTAGGGAAAGCTAAAGAAGTACATTTTACCATTGATGTTTGTATTGAAAAAGTCAACTGTGAAGTGTTCATTCTATTTTTTTTATGTTTTCTTACGATATATTTTTGTCCATTGTAAAGGTAAGCATGGTTTCCATTTGGAGATTGGAAATTCATGGAGTGTCGAATACCTCCAAAATATTGCATGTTCATCATTCATATTATACGACCCTAATGGAAGCAAAGATAGTAGAAAGAGGTACAATTTTTAAATGCCACTATGACCTTCCACCAGCTGAGTATAGGGCGTTGATATTGGGTCTTGAGGAAGCGATACACCATGATGTTCGGAACATTTGTGTGTTTTCTCACGATATGCTTGTTGTGAAACAAATGACTAGTGTATACCAATGTAACAATGTAAATCTTTCAATTCTTTGAGTTCAAGCACTAGAGAGTGTATCTCGCTTTGTGAAATGTTCATACGTGCATGTAAAAGTTAACAGAGGTAGGTTAGATGTATGTCAAGTGTCTAGGGACACTATAAACCAAGAAGTGGTAGCTTTGCTAGCACTTGCCATGGAAGACATTTCAATATGATATATGTACACATTGTATTTCCTTTTTGCGTAATGGTAGACATACATTATTTATTAGATTGTGAATAACTAATATTATGTGAATTGTCTCTAGTGTATATATTATATATTTTGTGGATAATATGATGATACATCATATAGTGTTGGTTGATAAACCAGAATTTTGGATACATCATGCTTTATCCTATCTTCTCTTTTAACACACTTGCAATTCACATTTCATGTTTACTTTGGAAACATCTAGAGTCGAGTATCCAGTTTTGAAAAATAATGTGTGTGGATAATTTCATCACAAATCATTTATTGTGCATGATTTTCTCAATATGAATGCAAAATACGAATAAATAAGTTCATGCACCATTTGTTTCAGTTTAACTTGTTTTACAATGCGTCGCTTCAACGATGGTTATGACAACGCACATGAATGAAACATGCGGAAGCTTCGATGACATGGGCCGATCCATGTTCACAATCCATTCTTATGTTTTCGGGAAGACATAAATAATGAGACGGTAATATATAACTTTGTGAACATTAATTGTTTTCATAGTAATAACAATTATGTCATTTGTGGGATAACAATTATGAAATTGTTGTCTTTTCATATAGGTTTCTTCACATTCCATGATGATAATATTCGAATATGTGAACATTACTTCTTTTGCAAAATACTTAATATTTTATGTTGGGCTAATAGTTATGCACTTGACTCCGTAGATACAAGTACCTTCACATCACATGGCACGTATGTTTCACAAGCATCACAGAGGAAGCAAAGGGAGATGATCCTCCAACAGTTGATGGCGATACGTCAGATGGTCCTTCCGAGCCCATTCACTTAGATATCCATGAGCCACCCATAGAGTATAAACCGAATATGTTAATGGTCATATTCGTTATGTCTATCAGCATGGATCATGTGTTGATAGTGGGGATGTTAGGTTTTCTGAGTTGCATAGACTAAATAGACATCACCAAGTAGAACACAATCTTCCCTCTGTGGAACCTCATAAGCATGGCCATAAGCATATGGGGAAACGATCACCTATCTCTCAAGATAGAAGCAGGGCATACGTGCAAAAGAGGGAGGTGGATGTGAACTACGTCCCGAGGCAAATGATTCTACTTGCAGCGGAGGGTTATCGATCGAGTTTGCAAAAAGAATGCAAATATCGATTCGAGGAGTTGATCCAGAGAAGGAAAGAGGGAGGTGGATGATGCAATGTGTGCCTACGATTCAACAGAGATATGCAAAAGTGAGAGAGGAGCATTGGTTGAGAGTGAGAGGAAATAAAAACTCAAATATCGGAACAAAGGTAAATTTAAGATTAGTATAGTATTTTATATATTATGTTTGGTTGGAAATCAAAAACTTGATATTCTGTCATGAACAAGAAGCTAGAGAAGAGGGTGGAACAAGTAGCAAAAATGTTGACCCCCTACGAATGATAACGTAAGTAATTATTGGTCTTTCGTAAGTAAGGATACAATGTAGTTTTTGTGTATTTTTGTATATACTAACTGTAGGCATGCGTAGGATTATGACATTCCCTTGTGTCAACTCTTACGCCGACAGAGACACTCGATTCATAGTGCAAAATAGAGAGAGGTAAAAACCACTTAACACACACTTGAAAAATGTATGTTGCCTTATGTTGTTGATACTTTAATTGTCTTGATGACTCGATTGTTATAGGTGGACGTTTGCGATAAGACGCCCCCTTCTCAATCAACCTATGGTCTCGATCTTATTGGAGAGATAGCTTCACGTGAGGTAAGAGAGGTGGAGATGAAAATCCTAGAGTTGCAGCTTCTTTTCCAGTCGAGGAGAGAGAGGGTGATGAGGGGAGGCACGAGGAGAGGGACACAAACACCATTGCTTGACAGTACGAGAGAGGGTGGAACTGGACTGGTAAGTTATTGAATGTTCTCATTTGATTTTCTGTATTCTTTTTTGGTGAAATTAAGAAAAAGTTATTAATGCAATTGAGATTGTCATTATTCTAGGATTTTCTGATGGGGTCAAGTCAAGTTAATGTCAGATGATATGGTTGTCATGAGAGGAGTGGTTTGTGATAGTAGCCCACACGCAAGTGTCATGGCATCACACTCCCCAAATTTACTGTCAAAGTGATTATTTCTGAGGCCATTGTTCCCACTGCTCCATTTCCCTACCCTAATACATTTGCAAACACTTTGGTAGAGTGTGTCAAAGGGTTTTCTATTTGGGATCTCAACGATATCAGACTTGACACTCCTGAAGAGGCAAGTAGTTGTAATGAATGATTTAATTTAATTATGTGTTTAATTGAGAGATTCATCTACGTTCACTTATTTACTATATGGTTGGCTTTCAGGATGATGCGGTACAGGTTGAGACAACGCGCCATACTCGGATAAAGACATCAGATGCCCCACCCATTCTTGGCATCACGCCAAATTATGTTCATAGAAATGAGAAGAAACGTATTAGATTTTATGATGGAGTATTGTCTTGTCGCTAACACTAGGCAACGAAGGAGATGAAAACCTTTATGTATAACATTGATTGTGAGGAGTCGATTAGTATATATGTGTATATGATGATGATGTTACTTTAATGTGTTTGAGGTTTATGACTTAGTACTACATTATTGATATATTGAATATGGTTTGTGGTTATGGGTTACATAGAGTTATCCATTTACGATCTGTTTATAATGCATTAGATGGTTTTTATTCTTGTTATGTGACATTCCATTTACTGTATAAATGATGATGTTGTCACTTTGTGTATCTGGTTAATGTATTAATGTGACTATGGATTGTGGATTACGGTTTTTGGTATGTGGTTACATAGTTGAGTTCTTATTCCTTGTATGCCTGCTTGGGTTTGACGTGTTCAGTAATTAATCGCAGATAATTCACAATTTTGTTTTCAAATTTTGTGTATTATGGATTACGGCTTGTGGTTTATCGTTACATAGTTGCATTCTACATCCATGTATGCGTACTTGGGTTTGATGTGGTTACGAAACTTTCATATATATTTCATCCATGATAATATTTTGTTACGTATAAGTTAAGTGCATTATTTCCTTTCTAATTATGTTTGAATGGTAACAGATAATAATCGATTGTTATAATACAAGTTTATTTAGATGGCAAGACTAAAGAAGACTGGAAAGCACAAGGCTTCACCAATGCAAGAACCAAATGATTATGAATCATTCGATAGTGACACTTATCCATTCAAAAAGAATGCAAAGAGCTCTACAAACAAAGATGTCGGTGCTACACAAGAAGATGAGCCTTCCGCTCAGTTCGTATGGATTTAGAAATGAAACTTGTAACAAAGAAGACAAAGATATATCAAAACCAATGTGAAATATTTGCATTGGAAAATTTATATTTTACGAAAAAAAAAGGAAATATTGGATGAAATAGGAGAAATTTCCTCAAGGCAGATGGAGTTGGAGCTCGAGGTTCAGGAGTTAGAACTAGAAATTAAGAATTGGGAGACAATGCGTGAAGCGGACAAAAAAAGTGTTCGCAAATCATGTAAAAACTTTAATACCATTCTTAAAACACATGAAGATCAGAAGGAAGTATGGAAGAAGATGTACATGCAGGCCAAGGTGGCAATTGAGGAAAAAACACCAGGCACTCCCACCCAAGACAATGATAACAAATGAATATACCAGTCATAGAAATTTTATATTTCACTTACATATTTGACAAATTTTACTTATATATTAGACATATATGTATAGATATTGATTATGTGGTATGCAAAAAATTAGTTATATTTGATGAATTTTGCCTTTGTAGCATAATAGATGATATGGATAGACGTATGTGGTTAAATTATGATTATTAGATGTATGTGATTTTACACTAATATGGTTGTTTTTTTGGTTGATGTTATGATGTGCACATTAATTAGTATTTAGATCATGTATTTCAATTGTTATATCTGGTATGCGATGTGATGAATAAGGAAGAGTAATACAAGTGTGATTAGAAGACAATTGTATATATGTGTGATGAGGTTGTTACTTTAATGTGTTTGACATTTACGATTTAGTATTACATTCTTGTTAAATTGAATATGGTTTGTGGTTCTATTTATAACACATTAGATGGTTTTTATTCTTGTTATGTGACATTCCATTTATTGTATAAATAATGATGTTGTCACTGTGTATATGGTTAATGTATTAATGTGACTATGAATGTGGATTACGGTAAATGGTATATGGTTACTTTGTTGGTTCTTTTTCTTCCGTACGGTATATGGTTACAATTACGTTTGAATGTTAACAAATATTAATTGGTTGTTTAAATACAAGTTTAATTAGATGACAAGACAAAAGAAGGTTGGAAAGCGCAAGGCCTCACCAATGCCGAAACCGAAAGATTATGCAAAATTCTATAGTCCAATACTAATGTGTTCGGAAAGACTATAGAGAGCCCTGCAAAACAAAAATGTCGAAGTTGGACAAGAAGATGAGTCATCCCATCAGTTCGTATGGAAATAGAACTAAAACTTGTAATGAACAAGGCAAAGTTTTATAAAATCGAGCGTGAAAGACTTAGACTGCAATATTTAAAATTGTCAAAGATAAATAAGGAATTATTGGACCAATTACTAGATGCTTCCTCGAAGAAGATGGAGTTGGAGCTTGAGGTTCAAGAGTTGGAATTAGAAATTAAGAATTGGGAGACGACGTGTGAATCCAAAAAAAGTGTTCAAAATCAAGTAGCAAGTTTTAATTCCGTTGTTAAAATTCACGAAGGTCACAAAGAATTATGGAAGAAGATGTACATCTTGGCCAAGGTGTCGACTAAGGAAAAAGTACCAGTCTCACACCGAAGACTATCCAAGTGACCTTTGACATAAAATATGACTTTGTAATAAAATGACACTTTCCATGTGACCTTTGACATCAACAGGTGTTGGTTAAACATATATTTTAGTTTTTAAAAGAGTAAATAATAATTATACCATCAAAACATAATAAAATATTAGAAGGTTTTAAAATCTAATAACAAGATTTAAATTGGAATAAGATTTAAAATGTGTGAGTATTGTGAATGTTACTTCTAGTTAATGTACATATTATAGAGAATTTGAATTTCAAGTTCTCATTGAAGCATGTAATTTTCATACTACGTATACATTACAATGGAATGATCTTAGTTTAAATGTGTGTTACCATTCATTAAGACTACAAAATTTTTTTCATTGGTTCAAGTGTAACTTCTCATCTTCTCATAGTTTTTTTGCAATGTTATACAAATTTGATGTAAATGTTTTGGTATAAATGTATAAATGGTTTTCAAAGTGCTGAAAAACACCGTGCATTTTTCAACGTGGCGGAATACACACCTGTTTTTCATCGCTTTGGAAAAATTCAACCCTTCTCCACCTGACAAGTAGTTGATGTGGAGTCAATGTTTACAACAAGAAGGAAAAGCACCAGGGGTTGCACCTTTTGGAGAACGAGATCACGTTTTTCAAAGTGCTAAAAACACATGCATTTTTCAACGTGGCGGAAAACACGACCTTTTTCATCACTTTGGAAAAATTCAACCCATTCTCCACCTAATAAGTAGTTTATGTGGATTCAATGTTTACAACAAGAAGGAAAAGCACCGCGGGTTTCACTTTTGAGAATGCGGGTCAAGTTGCGTTTTTCAAAGTGCTAAAAAAACACCATGTGTTTTTCAACGTGGTGGAAAACACACTCTACTTTCCATCGCATTGGAAAAATTCAACCCTATCCACCTGATAAGTAGTTTATGTGGATTCAATGTTTACAACAAGAAGGAAAAGCACCAGGGTTGCACCTTTTGGAGAATGGGATCATGTTTTTCAAAGTGCTGAGAAACACCATGCATTTTTCAACGTGGAGAAAAACACACTTTTTTCATCACTTTGGAAAAATTCAACCCTTCTCCACCTGATAAGTAGTTTATGTGGATTCAATGTTTACAACAAGAAGGAAAAGCACCGGGTTGCACCTTTTGAGAATGGGTCACATTTTTCAAAGTGTTGAAAAACACCATGCATTTTTCAACGTGGCGGAAAACGCACACCCTATTTTTCATCACTTTGGAAAAAATTCAACCCTTCTCCACCTGATAAGTAGTTGATGTGGAGTCAATGTTTACAACAAGAAGGAAAAGCACCACGGGTTGCACCTTTTGGAGAACGGGATCACATTTTTCAAAGTGCTAAAAACACCATGCATTTTTCAACGTGGCGGAAACACACTATTTTTCTCATCACTTTGGAAAAATTCAACCCTTCTCCACCTGAAGTAGCTTGATGTGGTGGAGTCAATGTTTACAACAAGAAGGAAAAGCACTAGGGGTTTGCACCTTTTGAGAAATGGGATCATGCATTTTTCAAAGTGCTGAAAAAACACCATGCATTTTTCAACGTGGCGGAAAACACTCCTATTTTTTCCATCGCTTTGGAAAAATTCAACCCTTCTCCACCTGATAAGTAGTTGATGTGGAGTCAATGTTTACAACAAGAAGGAAAAGCACCATGGGGTTGCACCTTTTGAGAACGGGATCGTGTTTTTCAAAGTGTTGAAAACACCATGCATTTTTCAACGTGGCAAAAACACACTTTGTTTCTCATCACTTTGGAAAAACTCAACCCTTATCCACCTAAAAGTAGTTTATGTGGAGTCAATGTTTACAAAAAGAAGGAAAAGCACCGGGGTTGCACCTTTTGGAGAACGGGATCAGGTTTTTTCAAAGTGTTGAAAAACACCATGCATTTTTCAACGTGGTGGAAAAACACACTTTTTTCATCACTTTAAAAAAACTCAACCCTTCTCCACCTGAAAAGTAGTTGATGTGGATTCAATGTTTACAATAAGAAGGAAAAGCACCGGGTTGCACCTTTTGGAGAATGGGATCGTGTTTTTCAAAGTGTTGAAAAACACCGTGCATTTTTCAACGTGGTGAATACACAACCTATTTTCATCACTTTGGAAAAATTCAACCCTTATCCACCTGACAAGTATTTGATGTGGAGTCAATGTTTACAACAAGAAGGAAAAGCACCGGGGTTGCACCTTTTTGAGAACGGGGTCAAGTTTTTCAAAGTGCTGAAAAACACCATGTTTTTCAACGTGGTGGAAAACACACTGACTTGTTTCTCATCACTTTGGAAAAATCAACCCTTCTCCACCTGATAAGTAGTTTATGTGGAGTCAATGTTTACAACAAGAAGGAAAAGCACCACTAGGTTTCACCTTTTGAGAATGGTGATTGTTTTTTCAAAGTGCTGAAAAACACCATGCATTTTTCAACGTGGTGGAAAACACACTCCTTTTTCATCATCTTTGAAAAAATTCAACCCTTCTCCACCTGAAAATTAGTTGATGTGGAGTCAATGTTTACAACAAGGAGGAAAAGCACCACCAGGTTTGCTTTTTTGGAGAACGGGATTTTTTTTCAAAGTGTTGAAAAACACCATGCATTTTTCAACGTGGTGGAAAACACACCCCATTTTTCATCACATTGGAAAAATTCAACCCATATCCACCTGATAAGTAGTTTATGTGGATTCAATGTTTACAACAAGAAGGAAAAGCACCGGGGTTGCACTTTTTGGAGAACGGGATTACGTTTTTCAAAGTGTTGAAAAACACCATGCATTTTTCAACGTGGCGGAAAACACACTCTGTTTTTCATCACATTGGAAAAATTCAACCCTTCTCCACCTAAAAAGTAGTTTATGTGGATTCAATGTTTACAACAAGAAGGAAAATCACCACAGGGTTGCGCACCTTTTGGAGAATGGGATTGTGGGTTTTCAAAGTGCTAAAAAACACCATGCATTTTTCAACGTGGCGAAAAACACACCTCCATTTTCATCACATTGGAAAAATTCAACCCTTCTCCACCTGATAAGTATTTGATGTGGAGTCAATGTTTACAAAAGAAGGAAAAGCACCGTGGGTTGCACCTTTTGGAGAACGGGATTGTGTTTTTCAAAGTGCTGAAAACACCGTGCATTTTTTTCAACGTGGCGGAAAACACACTCCATTTTCCATCACTTTGGAAAAATTCAACCCTTCTCCACCTGATAAGTAGTTTATGTGGATTCAATGTTTACAAAAGAAGGAAAAATCACCGCGGGTTGCACCTTTTGGAGAACGGGATTGCATTTTTCAAAGTGCTTGAAAAACACCGTGCATTTTTCAACGTGGCAAAAACACACCCCATTTTCATCGCTTTGGAAAAATTCAACCCTTCTCCACCTGAAAAGTATTTTATGTGGAGTTCAATGTTTACAACAAGAAGGAAAAACACTACGGGTTGCACCTTTTTGAGAATGGGATTACATTTTTCAAAGTGCTTGAAAAACACCGTGCATTTTTCAACGTGGTGAAAAACACACCCCATTTTCCATCGCATTGGAAAAATTCAACCCTTCTCCACCTGATAAGTATTTTATGTGGAGTCAATGTTTACAACAAGAAGGAAAAGCACCGGGTTGCACCTTTTGGAGAACATGATTGCATTTTTTTCAAAGTGCTGAAAAACACCATGCATTTTTCAACGTGGTGAAAACACACCCATTTTTCATCGCTTTGAAAAATTCAACCCTTCTCCACCTGAAAGTAGTTGAGTAGTTGATGTGGAGTCAATGTTTACAACAAGGAAGGAAAAGCACCATGGGTTTACACCTTTTGAACAATTATCATTTTTCAAAGTGTTGAAAAACACCGTGCATTTTTCAACGTGGTGAAAACACACTCCATTTTTCATCGCATTGGAAAAATTCAACCCTTATCCACCTGACAAGTAGTTTGATGTGGAGTCAATGTTTACAAGAAGAAGGAAAATCACCATGGGTTGCACCTTTTGGAGAATGGGATCACGTTTTTCAAAGTGTTGAAAAACACCGTGTTTTTCAACGTGGCGGAAAACGCACTCCATTTTCCATCGCATTGAAAATTTTTTTCCATATAAGTGTAAGGAGGAAAAGCACCATGGATTACACCTTTTGGAGAATGTTTATTTTTCAGCACTTTGATAGTAGCAATTAAACTTTGACATGATAATTTTTTACTATTGATTACATCATTTCATCATAATTACATCAACTTTCTGTTTGTTAAAATATTTTATACTATCCATATATTACATGAGTGGTTCTACGTTGGCTAACACCACCGAGCACTTTTTTAAATACTCTAAAAATAGTCAAAGAGTAGGTCAATTGTACATGTTCCATATTTATGTATTTTAAATATACGTAATGTACAATCTCATATACATGAATTTTAAATGTTTACAATTATAATATAGGCCCACTCAACATGCCATACATTTACTTTCCAAAGCTCAACCTGCTCATTCCGTAAGATACATCTCTCTGCATATCCGTTGCATCTACAACACAATGAATTAAATATTAGACAAGGTATCAAAGGATTTTTACCTTACATACAATAAATAAATGTTATGATATTAAGGACATTCAATACACACCTTGTGCAGATGCTAAATTGTTGAAAGATAAGCGGCGGTGGGGAGATGTTTCAGCTTGCATTTGAACCACCTACAAAATAAATGATCAATATGTTAGTCTTCGCCTCCACAATTAAAATTTCTTGTGATACAATCACACTAATAGTTCAATGTTTTAACCTGTATGTTCCATTTGTGTGGTTTGTCTCCTCTTTGCATGATTGCCATCAGAAATTGGAAGCATTCATAGTCTTCAACGTGATTGTTCAAATCTTCTACAATGACTGGCCTCTTACTCACACTGCGGTGGTGTTTTTTACTCGCACTAAACCATGGACACATGCGGGTGGTGGAAATCTCATTGACATCTCCTTTGAAAGCAACATCCAACATATTTGATGCTTCTAGGTCTCTCCTAAACCTTTGAACACATTCAAAGAATGTTTTTTTCTGTTCATCTGTACTCAATCGTGTATCGAAGACTGACTTCAAGAATTCTTTGGATGTGTGTTCCATAAAATCTGAATCACTTTCTATCATCAAACCACCAGCCCCAACTATTTTAGGAGTTCCTGTGACGTATAAGACATTATAGAAAGTTATTTATTTATACACTAGGTTTTTCAATATCATTGTACACATGAATACACAATGCCACCTAATCATAAATATGTGTGATGAACATTATCATTGGCATCGATTAATTGATTGAAGGCATTAACAACTAACCATCAACTATCAATGATTATTGAGGTGGTGAGGAGGGGCCATCCCATAACATGTCATCATTTACAATGCTTGTCTCTGCATAGGTATTGGTCACGCACACGAGAAATGAAAACAATTTCAACACGATGCTTTTTTCATTACAACTTATGCTTAGCAATCTATATCACTACTTGCCACATATGATGACATTAAATTACCTTCCAACTTCTACTATTGGATACGACGAAGAGGGGCCATCTCGAACGTGTCTTCATTTACCCTTGTCTCCCCATAAGTATTGGCTCCTCACATGTGAAATGAAAATAATTTCAACACGATGCTTATTTCATTACGACTTATGCTTAGCAATCTATATCACTACTTTCCACATACGATGACATTGAATTACCTTCCACTTTTGCTGCTAGATATGAGGAGGGGCCATCACAGAATGTGTCTTCATTTATCCTTGCTTGTCTCCCCATAAGTATTGGCTCCTGCACGTGAAATAAAAATAATTTCAAAATGATGCTTATTTCATTACGACTTATGCTTAGCAATCTACATCGGTAACATATGATGGCATTGAATTACCTGTCACTTCTGGTGCTTGATATGATGACATCGACACATATTGCTTGCAAAATCCAACGCCTTCAACACGTGCTTACATGTGTTTCCTCTGATATCCCAAGCACATTCACATACGTCCAAGGCTCCACATTGCCTTACCAAATACCATGTGCTTCTAGTTGTTTGGCTCCTCACCCACAATTGATTGCAATCAGCGTAATTGCAAGGAAATCTATATCAGAATACTCTTTTCTCTCTCAACCACTGTCAATAGATGTCTTTCTTTTTTGAAATTGGTCAAGAAGCCATATTTTTGCAACTTCCTCTTGTGTTTGTAAAATGGCTCCACCTTGTACACAAGTGTGTAGAACAAATAGTCCATCCGGTGAGTACATTTCTTTTGTCTATCACACAAGTATCTAGTCTTCAAAAAATGGTAGGACTCGATGGATGCGTTTGTTTCTTGATTTTCATGGGAGAAGTTTCTAAAATTTGTTTCCCACATAGTTGTCAAGTGACACGGATTGAAAATCAGTGACATTATAAACCAAGAATTATAATTGATGATAATTAATAAGGAAACACACAAAGGATCACACTCACCAACACGTTCTTTTCTCTCACACCATGTATTCCTAAAGTACTCGAGGAACTTAGTTTCCTCTTTGAATTCATTAAATAAGTCTTGAATGATTCAAATGTGTGCTCGTGATGCATTTCGAACCATACATGATGGTACCTAGTCTCTCAAAATATTCCACCTAGACTCCTTGCTACAATACCTGTGCACATTTTTCAACCATGCCCTACACATGCCATAGGCATAACACTACACGACAACCAAAAACACACCTGATGGCTTGGATTTCAGCCGACGCATCATCCGTAATGAATGCATTGATCTTCCAATCAGCACACGAAGGCGTTTTCCTCATTTTTGGACTTCCGCCAACCACCCGTAAATGTCTTCAATTTTATTCCTCAAAGAAATGGCCCATGCTACGGGCACCCCAACCTCTTGCTCATCAAAAAAAAAGCAATGTGTATAATTGGTACTGCAAGGAATATGACATCAAATGGTAACATGGGGTTTAATATAACAGAAAGGGAATAGTATTAATGATACATAAATTACACATCATTTCAAAATTCATTCCAATTACTTACGCCATATTTTTGGTAGCAAATGTCGAGTCCATGGAGATTATGGAATTGTGTGAATGTTGAACCATTCTCTCACACATCCACGGTGTTTGCAACCCCATAATGAATGGAACGGTGGTTCCATTTGGGCGTTGATAGTAGAAAAATATGTCTCTTTCCTCCGCATGCCATAAGTTCACGCTCATGGCATCATCGACATGCTTTTGAGACCTTCTCAGTGAACTCTTTTCACATGTGTTCACCACGTCCTTTCTTGTCATGTATTCATCCCTCTTGCTCGATATACCCACGTTGGATGGATCCTCTATATATTTATCGTACACCGTGTCCACGGTGACTCCCATCAACAAAAGACTCTCGATATAAGTTTTGCATTCATTTGATAAGTACAAGGCAACATTCAGACGAGGATCATTAATGGTATTTTCATTCCTCCCATGACAACACTCACCATTTACATCACAATGAAACATGGATGGTTGTATAATATTATGGCCGCTTTCGGTCTCCCATAAAAAACCTTCACATTGAAATGACATTGGCAACCCCTTTTAATTATACACCTACTCACTTTGTCACTTGTTACTACTTATTTCTATTGTCATTTGGACCATACAAACACCAATAGCTGCATTAAAAATGGTAACATCAAATGCTATACAAATGTTTACGAAAAGAACGTACAAAAAAATAATTTGTTAGCAAATTCCAAACCTAGAATATGACTTGGTTGTATGCGGTTTTGGATTTTCTATATTTGTTGACTTGTGATTTGTGTGGGCAAAGGTAGTCTCAAAACTTTCATTAGAACCTTCCCCTTTAGAAATGCATGTAGTCTTGCGAGCGGTATGGTGGCACAAATGTCGACGTTCGGCTCATCCCCTATTGGTGTCCATTCTAGGTCATCATATGAAAACTGACTCTTTTCCTCTGTAATCTCTTAGACATGAAGATCGATCATGCTCTACCATTTGGGCCTCCTTCCCATCCTAAAAATTATTACATGTAGTTTTGCATCGTTAATGAAACAATTATTTCATACTTTCCAAAATAAATTTTGAGTTATGATTCATCATCATCAACATGAATACCATCTTAAAACATTGAAGCATTCAAATTTTGTCTAATTCAAAAACCACCTGTATAAAAGACAATATTGAAATGCAAGGAAAACAACAATTTATAGGACTTCCATCGCTTTCCTAGCACAAGCATATCACAATATGGTCATCTATAATGACAAAGAATGACAACATAATAAATATAATGTGACAAAGAATCACATTAAAAAATTAATATTATTTCAAATACACTTATTCAAAGAGAAAATTCCATAGAAAATATTATAATTAACCTTATAAATATAATTCACATCGTATAATAATAATATTATTATCAAATAAACTGTTTATTTTATTTATTAAATAATATTTTTCTAAACAATGTTATAGAATATAAATTATTACATTTAGCTAAAAACAATAAAAACTATCGAAACAAGAACATGTTTATTAAAATGCATAAGTTACAAAAAAAACATGAAAATATTAAAATATTAATAACATCTTTAAAATATATATATATATTTATGCATGCCAAAACACACATATTTATTAAACAACAATAAAATAATAATCATATACAATAATACCCACCCACATATACCTTTTTTTTGAAAAAATTGAACTTTCAAACTAAAATTGAGGAATATAGATATTTCAAAATTTTCACACTTTTATTTGAATTTTAGAAATGGTGCTAAAATTTTGAATCGTAATAAAAATTATTTTCTATACATTCTAAACAACTAGTATTCATTGGCATATTGAACTATCTATAATATACATATAATTTATAAATTGTTAATAAATTGAGGACTATTTTTAGGAACTCTTGCAGTTTTCAAACTTTTTATGTGAACACCCTTCATCTTCAGTTTACATGGAAGCTCGTATTTTTGTATGTCTTCATTTTACAAACAGGATCGGAGAAATTAGGCTCCTGGTATTCATATTCACTACACAAAAGAGTAACTAGTACACAAAAAAAATATACAATTAATGTTAGTACGATACATGAAAAATCTAATATACGTCATCCAATATGATAAAATAATCACAACATCATAAAGCTAATATCCATGAAAAATTCAAGTATCAATAAATGCCAATGACTATCCTTCACTCAAGATGCACCCTCCCATAATATCACAACCGTCCATCAGAAAAGGGATGGTTGTGATATTACGGGAGGGTGCATTTTGAGTGGAGGGTCGGTGGGTGACTTTAAAAACCTCTTCTCAACGCACAATATACCACCCAACTATCGATGCGGAATCCTAAGGGGAAAGCCCCTTCATCACACAACGATAGTTGGGCATATCGATGTGGCATCCTAAGGGAAAGCCCTTCAACACACACACATCGATTCCTGTCTTTGCAGAGGCACTTGCCCCCATATGCCAAATTGAGAGTCAGAGTATGATATCACATAATTTTTATAGCTTCAACTTACATCAAACATTCACAACATTACAATTACCAATATTTAACAACTAATAAAAATATATATATATACAAATGATCTCCACATTCACAATATTTACAACTATAATGCATCTAGGAAATCAAACTTTTCCTATTGTATTTAATTTAACACAACTAAGAGAAATGAAATTACAACTAAGAGCTCGAAGATCGCATGCATATTTAACCAATACCAACGTAATATCAACATAATAAGTATTTAGCTAAAATTATTTTAATTCTAATGATGAATGAAAGCAAGTGTATGAGCTAAAATTATTTTAATTCTATCACCATAAACAATAATAAGTCGCCCACATTAAATTAATTTTGACACTTTAAACACTTATACGACACCTTGAACACTAATTAGTCACCCCACATAAAATAATTGAGATACACTAAACATTAATTTAACACCCTAAACATTGATACAATACCCTAAATAATGTCATGATACTCTATGCACTAATGATTCATCCTTTATTTCATAATTAGGATAATCTAAACACTAATGAAACACAAGGTCTCATACAAAACCATAATCATTATTATGATACCTTATAAACTCATACGACACCTTAAACACTAATATGACACCCTAAACCCGCATATGACATCCTATACACTCAAAAATTGATGCGAAACCTTGACACTAATGGGTTACTCTAAATAACATGATTTAGACACAAAAAAACACTAATGTTATACCCTAAAAAATTATAAGACATGATAAACACTAATATGACACCATTCTATACACTATTAAGAAGACTATAAACATTAAGGGATCACCGTAAATAATATAATTAGGACACCTTACGTAGAATAATTTGATATCATAAGCACTCATATTAAACACTAATACACCACCCTAAACATTCGAACATTGATACCAAAACCTAAACACTAATCCGGTCAACCTAAATAACATAATTGACAATCAAGATACTTTGAGCATTAACAAAACAACCCTAAATCCGATATGAAACCCTAAAAACTATAATGAGACCTTACAAAATCTAATGGGTCACTTTACAAAACACAATTGGAATGCCCTAAATATTAATGTGTCATCCTAAACAATCATATGATACCCTAAACACTCAAACACTGATATGATGCCCTAAACACTAACTTGTCATCTTATATAACACAATTACAACACCCTAAACTCTAATACAACACCTAACATTAATTTAACATGTATTAGGTTTTAATTAGTATAAATGATTCCAAATCTAGCCCTAATACATGTTCAATTGTCACATTAGGTGTATTAGGGCTCGATCGGTAGAAACAAGGGAAAACTAATACTCGACACTCAAATAAAGACCACGAAAAGGTGAAAAACACATTGTGTTTTTCATTGTGTTTTTCAACATGTGTAAAAAAACACAAGTTGTGTTTTCCATCTTGACGAAAATCACGTTGTGTTTTCCATCTTAACGAAAAAACATTATGGACAAGTGGATCAAAAATTTCCATCTTAACTAATGTAATTAATTATTATCCTATAAAGAAAGGTTATAACGTACATAAAATACAAAGGGTAAATAGTGGACAAAGTGGATTTAATCCTTTATTTTTCACTAAAATCAAGGAAAACATTTTCCCTAAAAATGTAACTATGCATTTAGCATGATATGTGGTCCCCTCGCTCATGATTGGTGATAATCCAAATATGAATGTTATAACTATATATCTAGATGTAGATGAAAAAATAGAGATTATCGAACATTGTATTTCAAAACATTTATTATTAAGGTTCTTGTTAAAAATAGGAATTCAAATATTAAGTTCATACTAATGTGACTTAAGAAAATTCAATTTCATAAATGAAACCGCAGTAGAAAACCATCGTGTTCTTCATCTTGATGAAAAACACACTGTGTTTTTCAACATGCTTGAAAAACACACTGGTGTTTTTCAAAGCATGTTGAAAAAAACAAGTGTGTTTTTCATCAAGATGAAGAACACGCTGTGATTTCCTCATGTTAATCACCAAACATTGATTACGTGGTTGCACATTGTTGTAGAAGTTTTAACCACTACTTTTTTGGTTATCATAACTAATTTGTACTTACATGGTTGTTGAAGTTTATTAGTAAATTCTAAAAGTGCAAATGGATTTGAAATCTCTAATGAAATCCATAGATAGAGAACATAAATTCATGTGCAAACCCTAGTGTATGATATAACATATATCTGTGAGCATTGGGTTGTTTTTATGTGTTTGAAGGAGGACGATCTGTGAACATGATCAAGTGCAGAGATAGCTGAAGGGACTAGAGCAACAACCACTCCAGCTACTCGAATAAATTTTCCACACATTATAGTGTTTTGTAAATTTTCCACACATTTTGACTTATGTAATCAATAAAAAATGTATTAAATAAATAATTATACATTATAAATATAATCTACTATTGTTGAATTAGTGTGAGTTATTTAGCAAATGAAAAGTATTATAAATGCTTCTTGACTGTGATACCTCATTGTAGAGGAGTAATAGTTTAGAATAACGATTAGAAGTGGAGATGAACAACCTTCCGTTCCTGGTTTTAGCCATGTTAGTGATTGCTAGACCATATGCACAAATAATTGAAATGGTAACGGAATTTATAAATGAACAACTTAATTTGCATTCTTCTAGTTGTTTGAATGTAAATATGATCTTAGGCATCGATAATTTGAAGGAAAATTTTAGGGATTCAATGAAGAAACATTGGTATGCATCATAAAGTTCAGATACATGTCAATGGTATGAATCCGTGTTAAGTGGAAACTAAACAATTAATTACCTGGCTCAGGGAGCCGCCTATTATTCTTGCAAGCGTAGCTGCTTACCTTCTACTCTGCAAATTTTTCCACAACTTTGGCTCGACGATGGCTTCCTTACGGCTTTGGCTTTGGCTCGCTTCCTACGAATGCGAGGCTGTTTGACTAAACAACAAAAGTTACGGCCAAACAGGGTGAAAACAGGGAAAGTTAGTGTTTTAGCGGCACTTTGCATCCACCTAATCGCAGTTAATGCGCCGTACAACTGTCATGAAATCACTTCCAAATCGTCCTCTGCCGTCACCAAACAGTCCCACGTAGGAAGACATTCAAGTTTGACAGGACCACTGCACCGACGCCGAGAAAAAACTGACACGTCATGGGTAATCGAGGGAGCATGGCATGTTCGATGATTAAAATTAAGGGACATGCACATACATGGGTGCAAATTGAGTGAAGCGTAGCCGTCTCCTATTTTTGGCCGCACCCAAACACCCGGCCGAGAATCACGAACACTTGTCTTCGCTTTCCTCGTGTCCCGTTGTCTACTCCGCTGAGCGCGATAAAAAAGAGTTTGCAATGGGTCTCAAAGCCTGCAAACATCCTTTCTTGTGGGTGTCGAAAGTAGGAGTCACTCTCACTTTTCTCGTTTTTATAGAGCTTCTTGTGCGAGGCCCAATTTTTTTATGTCCAAACTGTTGATGAAGGGCTTTGAGAATTGAACCAAACATTAGATGTATGATCATTTCTTACCCACATCCACATGGGTATAGTCTTTCTCACCCCGCAATTGGGGATATTTTCTCTCACAATTCCTCTCTATAGAGCTTTGTAAATAAGTGCCCAACATCACTTGAAATGAAATCCAAAAAGGTAGTAGAAGAATTTGGGAGAGATGTTGTGAAGCATTCATGGGAGGGGTTCTAGAAGAAATAAATATAATCCAAAGGCTACCCTAGCGATAGGATCGCATGACCCCGCATGATCCTTATGTATATACACCATACATCCCACCCCACATGCCAACCCATCACCCGCATGGCACCAAACTACCTAGAACAAATTGTTGCCCATCGATAATCCTCGCTAGGAAATGACATAGTTTGGGGTGAGTTGGCACGTTGCTGGCAATTTGGACGGGATGTGGCCAGACAGCTCGCCAACCCAGGAGGAAGGTGGAGTCCCATCATTTCAGTCCTTGTTTCTGTCATTTCCATCCTTCCATTATCTCCCTCCCTCTCCATTGCATTTCGATAGTATGTGGTTCACATTTGCACAACCAGAGATTATAGAGGTATTTCCATTGCATTTTGATAGCTTGGTGAGGTTAGTTCATAAAGATGTCCAACGACGTTCATAGCAGCTCGGTGAGTTTCGTTCATAACAACTCGTGTGAGGTTTGCAACAACTCTCTTGCATTTGCTCGTACTTTGTTTACATACGCCATTTCTTCAATTAAAAATCAATAGTTTTTCGCATGGGTACTTTTTTTTGAGACTCCACCATTTTGACATAGTTCCTTTATTAAATGGTCTAACCCATTTACCTCGTGTCCATTGTCCTCGAAGAGGCTGCCATTAACATCTTCCTTGGAACTACTTATTTTAAGTTAAAACCTCAATAAACACTTACATCACACGGCGATGGACTTTTCTACAAAGTTTTACTCAATTCCATGGGTTTATTCGAGAGATGATTGATTTTTAACCTCCAAACCCTAGGTAGAGGGTTTTTCAAGCCTTTGTCTACCCAAGAGTCTAAATTTTGCTTTAACTCCCTACAACTATGAATTCAAGACCCAAAACTTTACTCGGGGTCTATTTCACTATACTCCTCATTTTCTCTCACAATTCCTCTCTATAGAGCTTTATAAATAGCGTGCAACATCACTTGAAATGAAATCCAAAAAGGTAGTAGAAGAATTTGGAGAGATGTTGTGAAGCATTCATGGGAGGGGTTCTAGAAGAAATAAATATAATCCAAAGGCTTCCTTGCGATAGGATCGCATGACCCCGCATGATCCTTATGTATATACACCATACATCCCACCCCACATGCCAACCCTTCACCCGCATGATACCAAACTACCGAGAACAAATTGTCGCCACCGGTAATCGTCGCCGAAAGTGACGCAATTTGGGGTGAGTTGGCACGTTGTTGGCAAATTGACGGGATGTGGCGAGACGCTTTCGCCACCCAGGAGGAAGGCGGAGTCCCGTCATTGTAGTCCTCGTTTTTGTCATTTCCATCCTTCCACCGTCTCCCTCCCTCTCCATTGCATTTCGATAGTATGTGGTTTGCATTTGCACAACCAGGGTGAGATTACAGAGGTATTTCCATTGCATTTTGATAGCTCGGGCGAGGTTAGTTCATTTTGACATAGCATGTCCGGTCTAACAACGTTTTTGTTGTCCTCGAAGAGATGCCATTAACATCTTCCTGGAACAACTTATTTCAAGCTAAAACCTCAATAAACAACTCGTGTGATGGATTTTTAACGCTCCAAACCCTAAATTTAGAGGGTTTTTCAAGCTCTCTACCCGCATTTGTCTCGAATTCAAGACCCAAAACTTTACTCATGGGTCTACTTTTTAGTTCTCTACCAACTACTTCAAAGACATCATTTCTTCCATTAAAAATAATGTATTTTGCGTGGGTATTTTTTTAGACTCCACCATTTTGACATAGTTCCTTTATTAAATGGTCTAACCCATTAACTCGTGTTTTCTTACAAGTTGTCCTCTTTCAAGAGGCCTTTCATTGCCATTAACATCTTCCTCTAATGTGAACTACTTATTTCAAGTTAAAACCTCAATAAACACTTACATCACTCTTTAATACGATGGAATTTTCTACAAATTTTTACTCAATTCCATGGGTGTATTCGAGAGATGATTGATTTTTAACCTCATAAGAGAGATAAAATTGTAAACCCTAGCTAGAGGGTTTTTCAAGCCTTCCATGTGTACATACACCGAGAGTCTAAATTTTGCTTTAACTCCCTACAATTATGAATTCAAGACCCAAAACTTTACTCATGGGTCTATTTCACTATACTCCTCATTAGTTATCTACCAGTCAGGATTAAATAACACGTGAAACTTTGAAAGAACACTCATTTCTTCTTACCTAGAATGTGCATGACAGAGATGTATACATGCATGAGTTTAAACCACTTTTCTTTAACCCTTACAACTTGTAGCTCCGAATAGGATGTGACACCTACTTAGAGCTTCCTCGCATCCCTATAAACTTGAATGATCATGATATCAAATCACAAATGCATATCAACTCGTGCTTAGATTCTTACAGAGGTATAGATTCTTACAATCTTTTTCAAAACCGCTTCCATTAAATATTGGCAAACTTTCATTAGGGGAGCCCATGATGTACGAAAAATTCATTCCTTAATCTAATGTGTTAAAATAAATCTAAAAAATGTGTGTAATCTCACTTCTTGGGCAATTAATATCTAGTTTTTACAAAATATTCTATCAACTCCTTAGCCCTACTAGCAGATCATCTTTAAAGGTCTCTTTAATACTATGAAAAATTAAAAAAATCTCTTAATTATAAAAAAACAAAGTTGCAACATGACAAAAAATTAAAGCATAGAAAATTGAGAAAATTCATGAATAAAAACTTATACAATATTACAGGGTCATGCGAGTGTTGTTTGCCATATACACAATGTGTGTATACCACATAAGAGAGATAAAATTGTATATACTCTTGTCTTGGTTGGTTAGTTAATGTATGTGTTGTGACACCTACTTATACATACACATACATATCCATACGTGTACATATACACAAACATACATGTACATACATATATATGCATGTTTATGCATGCATATGCATATGCTTATATATATATATATATATATATATATATATATATATATATATATATATATATATATATATATATATATACCCTGCAAGAACCCACAAAAATTCGAAAAACCAAAGTGATGCATTATACCTCTTAAATGCATGCCACCTTTTCCCATCCTTTCCTCTCGCATTTCCTTGACTTCGGATCTACCTTGGGATCTAGCATGTCTTTGCATCAACGGGTGAGTCAAATTATTTTAAGTAAATAAAGGTTGCGTTCACTTAGACACCGGTTTAAGGACTAGCTTGTGCTAACTAGACACCATGGAAGCAAAATTGGGTCCCACACCATTTTCAGTTGGATGTATTTATGTTGCATGTATGACATCTTGTATGGCATCTTATGGTGTTTCTTATGGGGACCTATGCGATCTTGTTCACGCTAGGATAGATGGCTCCGAATAGGATGTGACACCTACTTATACATACACAAACATACACAAACATATACATACGTATACATATACACATACATATATTTGAGCATTGTAACACTTAATAGCTTGTAATCTGATTTTTCACGTTAATAAAATTCTCCACGTGCTTCCTCCAACTTGTCATGGAAATAATTATGGCCGTGTTCACCAAACTACAAAGACAACTTCCAATTAAAGAGACAAAATAGATTGATTTTCGTGAAGGTGGATAGAGATACAATCCAATTCAAGAAACAAAATAGTCTTACTTTTAGTTTCAATGCTTGACTTCAAAATGTTTGAGCCATTGATGTCGGCCTTCAAATGTAGGGGATAATCATGACAGATTGCCTATTTGTAACTAGATGAGTAATATCCATTATCCTTGGCTTCTTTTTTATCAATGTGTATGAATCAACTAGTTTTATATGGTCAAGCATCATTACCATACTAATGTGTGTAATCTCATTTAAAACCATGGGTTTGTCAAGTGTTGTTTTTAAGAGGCATGAATCCCAAACATTGAAAACTTGGGGCTAGTGTTGTTTCCAAGAGGCATACCAAATTAAATGACATCAGAAACAAAAAATATATTACCAATATTTTGAATACTATTTTTTTTTTGTGGATACCATTTTACCAATGTGTATGAATCAACTAGTTTGATAAGGTCAAACATCATTAACATACTAATGTGTGTAATCTCATTAAAAACTTGGGGCAAGTATTGTTTTTCAAGAGGCATGAATCTCCTTCAAAACATGTCATTTCGGCAGGCAGAGCCACAATACCAATAATGGGTATACCATTTTACAATGTGATTAGATGTCCCAAATACAATAGCTTCAATAAGATGTAATTGGTCACTTACCAACAGAACTTAGTTGTTCTTCAACCTTTTCTACTAATATCAACACAAATTGACACTAGCAGTCCAAATGTTTTCAAGCTTACAAGCATTGATCCCAATTTATGGCATGCACAAATTCTGGCATTTTGCTTATGCTCCAAGACAACGTTGGGGCTTTGACAAAGCATGGAAACTACATATATTAGGGTTTTGACAAGGTTGAGTTCTAGGATTTTCCCAAAGGTTTAAAGTTTTGGCTATGAGTCTTTCTAAATGCCACTAAAACGAGTAGTCTGATCTCCTCTAGGTACACCAGTTATGCTTCTACAAATTTGAGTGTTTATAGCATCAGATTTGCCTTTAAGATGAAGATCACTAGTAGCTTAACTCTAGTTATAGGATCAGATATGTCCCAGTTTTAGTTGGATACGAATTCTCTGTACCGAGCTCTCACTACAGAAGAGAGATGATACTGCACCCTGCAAGGTCATGGCTGAGATTTTGTAATTTTCCAAACTCTATTTTGCATTTCATTCTCTAATGCACTTACAGATTTACCATGGAAAAATAAAAAGCTTGCAGACTGACAAGCTAGAATATCAATTAAAGCAAAGAACAAAAAGTGAACTCCATGCTAACTGAGTGCTTGGAAGCAAGGAAATAGTATTGATGTATGTATTCATCGAATGATTAAAAACATTTTAAGCATTTTCAAAGTTTCAAGAGGCCGGCTACCTAAACAAATAAAAACATCAATCTTGGCCATAACCATTTTAACGTCTTTCCATTATTCATTAAAACTAACATATTCCCATCTGACAGGTACCATTTCCCAACATATTTCATGGCAGCAAAATCAACATGTAACACAATAGTGGACATCCAACTTCAAAACATTAGGCAATGCAAAAAGAAAGAGTGGGAACCATTCATGGACAAAATCTAATGATAGTAAGGCTCAAAATTTGAGTCATCTCGTCTCTTAAATATCTAATATCTTTTGTATCTTGTATCAGGCTACTAGTAGAAAAATAATCCAATTTCACTAATTGAAAATCCCAAATGAGTTTTTCCAAGGCCAATGAAAACTTTGGCTGTCAGAAAGATGTAAGAAATTGCAAATCACACACATGCCATTTATAACCAGCATGTAAGCCTCGGCTCATGGTTCTCATGCGATTAAAGATATTTGGGTGTTGGAAAAGTAAGGAATTGCAAATTTTGCAGATATACTTCTTACAACCAGCCAAGCCCTTGCCTAATTCAAAGGATTCATGAGCCAAGTATCACTAGATCTTATTGGCTTGGACAACTTTGACATTTAAAAAGTACAAGCCAAGTATCACAAGATTTTATTGGCTTGGGCTTATTTGATATTCAACTACATCAAATTTACAAAGCAGGCATAACAAAATGTGTATATATATCTAGTAAGAAACCCAAGTCATACATTTTGAATAACAAGGAATTAGATACACATCTCACACCACCTACTACAATGCCCAACAGTGTTCATGGGTGTGTTAAAAGTATAATGTCATATATAACCAGTATATAAACCTTGGCTGATATGCAACATTCTCAAGACAAGGTCATTTTCACTTATTGAAGATTCCAAATGATTTTTTATAAATACATTTACAGCCAATAAGATATTCGGGTGTTGGAAAAGTACATGGGGCATTGCAAATTTCACACATTTTTTACAACCAATATGCAAGCCACATCTAATACGAAAGGTTGTTGAGATGACATTAACGCATGTACAAGCCAAGTATCAAAGATCTTACTGGCTTGGGCATATTTGACATTTAAAAACCCAAACACAAAGCGTGGACAGGTTAAGTATCACAAGATCATATTGGTTTGGGCTTCTTTGACATTCAAAGACATCAAATCTACAAAGCAATTATAGCAGCATATTTATATATCTAGTAAGAAACACAAACCATAATTTCAAATGTTAGGCAATTACGAAGATACACAACATCATGCCTCAATGCATATCCCACACCACCTACTACAGCTCCCAACACTATTTATGAAGTAAGAATGCACATAAAGGAGCTTCAAGTCCACAACAAATATTTCTAACATACATTAGCGTTAGAGTTCAAAATTATATGAGTGCCTTCAACACAAATATATCTTAGTCGAAAGTACTCTATTCCATATTGTACTTTATTCTAAGAGTAGTCTCATCACATTACTCTTCTTAAACAGCCAATTTATTCTAAAAAGGTCAATTTAAAATTTTCCTGCCATAACCAACATTTCCATTTCCATTTCCATTCTACATTAATCTGCAAATTCTACCCTAAACAAGCAGCTAAGTTTTATTTAAACCTACTCCAATATCATCAAAACTCTCTACACAATAAAACATTCAGGTAGCGTCTCCACAGCAAAGAATGTAACACATCCAGGAAGCAATGATAAAATTCAAATACAACAGTAAATACATTCATCGATAAATAAGTGGTTATAGAAAAATCAGCAGTGCTAGCACTCCTGTTAACTCTGTTTACAATTTCCATCCCCTGCAGTAACCACAGTACCATGAATCTAAATGATCCTACATTAAAACTCACTTCTTACAATCGGTAACCTGGAACCACTCAAAACATGAACAAGTCCAGGAGAAAAGTTGCCTGGAATAAATAAAACGAACCTCTTTATCATTCAGTCTAGAAAATACTTTCTATGTCTACTGTTTTATTGTTCTCAGAGCTCGAGTCCTAAAACTAACAAACTTTCACCAACTTTCAAAACATGTGCTTAGGACTATAGATCAGCCCATAAAATTCTCAACAAGATGCATGACCTTGCTTAAGGAAAAAAAAAGGTAGTATATCAAAGTAGGCAGCTTCCACAATGAAACTGCCAAATCTCCCTGAAACTCTGCAGAGTGGGCCTACTAAATCAGCCCACATCTTTGCACCATATTTACTGCACTTGTGTGATGAAATGAAGAACCTTACAGTTCCGCTCATTTTTAGTGCAGCCAAGTTAGCCTCTACTACACAAATGAGAAACAAAACACTGAAATTGTTAGCATACCCAACATACAACACAAAACAAAACAATTCAAACAAGCGAGGAGTTGAAATACAAGTTTACTTTGACAAAAATGAATAGTATCTCTGTATGTCTATTGCAATAGATTTATAAAAGGTTATTCCTCTACTGCATATAAACTCAAAGATAATTTATGTCCAATTAATTGCCACCCAAAACATTGAGATTGCTAGCATGCCAAATTCACAGCAAAACAAAACAATGAAAATGAGCAAGGAGTTGAAATACATGACCAGGTCCTAGAACAAAGCAGCGCGGAAGAAAAGAAACCAATCTATCTTTATAATCCAGTCCATAAAAACAATATTCATCTGTCTCTTTTGTTCTCAGAGGTTAAGTCCCTAAACCTAACTAGCAAGTTACCAACTTTCAAAACATGTGATTAGGACTACAAGTCAGCCCATATAACTTCTTAACAAAACACATGAACTTGCATAAGGAAAAAATGGAGTATATCAAAAGTACGCAGCTTCTACGATAAAAATGCCAAATCTCCCTGAAACTCTGCAGAGAGTGCCTGCCACATCAACCCACATCTTTGCACCATTTTTACTGTTCTTGAAAGATGAAACGAAGAACCTTACACTTCCTCCGATTTTTTATTGCACCCAAATTGGTAGCCACTATTACACAAACGATAAATAAAACATTGAAATTGCTAGCATACAAAATTAACAGCAAAACAAAACAATAAAAATGAGCAAGAATTTGAAATACAAGTTTACTTTGACCATAAATGGCAGTCCGAATGTCTATTGCAATAGATTTATAAAAGAGTATTTTATAAAAATCTATTCCTCTACCGTATATAGACTGAAGACAATTTGGGTCTGATCAATAGCCACCGAAAACACTGATATTGCTAGCATGCCAAATTAACAACACAAAACAAACCAATGAAAATGGCAAGGCATTTGAATACAAGTTTACTATGACCAAATACAAATTGTATCTATGAATGTCTATTGCAATATATTTATAAATAGGGTATTTGAAATGTCCCACTTCTTAAGATAATCCATGTCGAAGACCCTTAGCCCATTTTGACTCCCGGCACGGCTAAGGAACAATGGAAATTTAAGTTATAATAAGTTATTATAAAGTGCATATAAAAAAAGAAATATTATAAAGGCGCTTATAGTAAATATTTAGAATGGAAGCCACCAATAACCCTTGCATGCAAACAAAGAAGAGGTCAATCGGACCCAAATGTGCCAAAAGGCTGAAATCCTATGTACTCGTATTTAAAAATCAGAAATTATTTGAAAAAAATTATATCAACCAAGACAAGGAATCAATTCTCAGAATGATTTATACCATCTGCATAGCTAATCTGGGTAATCTCAATAAAAATTGAGATGGAACTAAAGATACAGATCCAAAATTTTCAAGATACAATCTGTTGAATACTACATTTGACCTCGTAGTCGAAATAACATATGTAGCATGTCTTGTGTCCGCGGTAGTGCGTAAAACATGCCATGGTATGTAGTTGTGCTTGAACAACACCTACACAAATCAAAGATTGCAAAAAACTAAGACAAGGCATGTTTGCCAAATCAACTAAAACATGCCTTTAAGATATAAAACAAAAAACGGGGCTTATCAGCGCTTGGTGTGATGCAGACAAGTCCAGTTATCATTCCCTGGACAGATCCAATGACTGAAGGCTTGTTGAAGAATATAACAAGAAGTCCACACAAGAAGATCGGGCTGCATATGTGTTTGAATTCAAAATGGCCATGGATGAAATAACATTGGTAGAATAACGATTCACAGTACCCTCTATTTCTCTTTAGCTAGGTGAATCTTTTTATAAACTTCTTTTTGGAATTTATAGAAGTGATGGATTGAGACCTCTAACTCGGCAAGTGTGATTCTTGTGCCCTTTTGCTACTTGGCCTTTTCTTCATCCCGAGTCACAACATGGTACGGTGAGTATATTTCAGATTCAAATATGTTTTGGAATGGTACAATTCAATTTGCAGTGTCCTTGCCCCTAATGTAAAACGACAAATAGTGTACAAAAAAATAAATCTATCAAATTTATGACCACTTGAATGCAGGAAAAGATTGGTAATGAAAATTTTGAAGCTTCATTACAATCGCTCCGAGGATCTAACATTGATGTTTCCCTTGAAGCAGTTGAAATTAAGGTGTTATGATTCATCCGACATAAACTACATTTATTAGTTTGTTCCTTTTAAGTGCATGTTTAAGTTTATGAATAAATTAAGTTTTCAATATTTTACCAATTTGAGGAGTTTGTTACTTTCTTATGGAATTTCTTATTCATTACAACTTTCTCCATCATGAATGGTACAATGGTAAATGTTGTCTTTCATATGGCAAAATCACTATCTAACTAATATAAAATTTTCAAGGTTCAGAGCACCATGGAGATTAGTAATCAACAAAGTTACATCCTAGATCTACTCTTTTTGGGTGAATTTGCATAAGTTTATAGGAAAAGACAACTTTGTCCTTTTAAAATGGACAAAATTTAGTTTTTTCTATCATAATCATTGTCTTTTCATGGGAGGGGGCCCTCCATAGAATCAAGCCCCCCTTCTCTCCGCAGATTAGCATTGGATTACTACTTTTGCAATAATTGAGTGGAATTAATGGTATCATGTTTTATAGCACTTCCATCTTCAAATCTGTTGGTGAGTTTCACCTCTTACATAGTGTAATTTTGTACAAGTCTTCTATCAAAATTTTATTTGGGGAACTAAAGTGTAGAATATATAAAATTGAGGAGAAAAACTATTATTACAAATATATTTAGCTCATATAATGTCTTTCAGGATTGCTTTAGAAAGCAAAGAATTAAGATTCTTTTTTATTATCTTCAAAATTGCAAGTATTTCATCTGCTTATGTTGTATCACTTGCACTTGGTGCCATTCAAGTTTACTTAATTTCCCAAATCCTTCACAAATTTTTTAATTCAACGATGAATATTTTTTTAGGTTCTTCTCTCATAATTTTCAGCCTCAAGTTACTTATGGATAATGGATTACACTATACGTGTTCATGACCGGGCTTATTGTATGGCTAATGGAAAAAGACGGACGACATCTCCTCCTTAAGGTGAGAAATTTTGTAGTTACCAAGGATATGTATTGTGTGATTTCTAAATCTTGAGTCAATGGCTAAAAATATTAACATGACATTTGTGTTTATGTGCATAGGTCTCATCAAGAGGCATGGCCATATGTCATTTCCTCGTTGGTCTCTCATTTGACTTGACGGTGGTTTCTCTAATTTGAATTTTAAGACAAAAATGGCTTCTCTTTCTATGGAATATGTATTTGATAGTGTTAACTGTTATGTACCATAGGATATGAGGTTCCTTATTTGATTACACCAAAGCTAATTTTTTCTTGTTATTGTAGGCCCATATGGCAGAAGCTTCTCAATATGAAACATTCTTCAATGTTTTAGCTTTAACAAGTTTGTTGGTAAGTTAGAATTGAATACTAACTCCAGAATATATTGATGAAAACTGATGGGATTCTTTAGTGCTTTGGCTATGAAGAGTTTCTGCACAACTTACTCAATATATTAAAACTTTCCAGTATTTGATGCCTTTATATGTTTTGTTTTAATATTGATTTATATATGTTATTGGCTGGTGGTTTCATTACATATTTTCATTGTTTCCTTCTCTCTTGGTATGGGTGCCATCCCATGGATCATTATCCTTTCATTAAATATTCATCCCTTAAAACAAAGTTCTAGGAAGAAATAGGAAATTTGGCCTCTACTATGCCCAATCACACCCCTTATCAACATCAACCACAAAAGTAATAACTATCCCTCTAAATCAAATAACATATACCGTTCGGCGTTCACATTGCACTATGTATTTTACCTAATAGGGATCCAAGAGTGGACAATGTTGTGTTATACCAATGTAAGAAAAGTTGAAAAGGTGAATAGGCTTGCAAGGCAATGTATCCATGGATACATGGTGTCAATATGTTTGATATGTACTAATCTTGCCTTGTCCAATGTACTTGGAACCGTGGATCTATTCTATCTAAGAGAAAGCAAAAGTAAGGGTAAATAGTGGGTTTCTTTACTAGAGGTCATCAATTTAATATTGCTTTTATAAATGTATAATAATGTTTGCAAATGATTCTACATCTGAATTGATACAATAACTACAAGGATATTTTGTGATTCTGTAAAGTCTGCCATGGCATTACGTATTGTGACCAATGGCATTACATATTATATATATTCTTAATTACCAATTAATGACAAGGATAATTACTTAAATTTACTCTTCTTCAAGAAAAGGGAGCATACTTTAATTGCATTTTTCTAGATTTATTGTCACTTGTTTTCTATCCTCTTGAGAATTTGATGGTTGTATGTTCGTTCCTATGTCCTAGAGTATGATAATGCTTTTTGATAGTGCTTGTTTTGCTATTAAAGGGCACTGTAACTTAGAATAATACAACGAGTAACCAATAATTATAGTAAATAACAACAAAGATATTCATGAAAGTCATCTTAACTTCAAAATTAGTTGTCACCTTTGAATGTAGACAAAGAATATTAACTTTCATTTAAATAGCTTGTGGTTATTTATCATCATGAATTCTAGTGATCCCTGTTTTGCTTAGCTAGACTACACTAGATTAATTAGATAGACTTTATTTCTTGCATTAATCCACTTATAAAATTTGCAAATGTACGGAAGTCTCGTGTATTCATGTTTAGTTCAAATAAAATAATCCGCAAAACGCTACCACTCATGATATAAGATTTGCAAATGTATATGTATGAATTTGTAACAAATTTGAAATTTAGAGATAGAACCTTTAAATGTAATGCTTCATCTATATTCCTACACTTACAAAATCAATCACACCTCTTATCAACATCAATTACAAAAGTAATAATTATCCTCTAAATAAAATAACATATATCGGTCGGCATTCACATTGCATTGTACACAAGCAATTGCTAGTAATAAAACAAAATTAGAAAAGGGAAAAAGGCATTTTATAATGTCTATTTATTCTAGAGAAAATGCAACCCCTTTGTGATTGGAATAAAGTAAAAGAAGCATTAAATGAAGGGGTGAAAGCTTATTGGATGTCAAGGGTGGCTATTTGGCCCATAACATCTATTAAAGCAAGTCGACTTGCTCGAGGAGAGCATCATTTTCTATTTTCATAAATCTAAATTTTGTATGTGGAGCCTTGAGCTTACATCAAAAACCCTCTAAGCACGAAACCCCTTAGAGCTTCTCTCTTGAGGACGAAAACCCTCTTGAGATTGAGGAGAAGAACGAAAACTCTTCTTCTTGGGTATTTTCCAGCAGTGATTGAAGACTTGTAAGCTGATTTGAAGTAGGGTTTGAAGGAGAAAAGTGTTGCTGAAGTTTCTTCTTTATTTCCAGCTGAAGCGACCTACTTTGAGGACTGTTTGGGGGTGTTGGGAGTGAATAAAAATCAGATCTGTGTTGCTGTTATAAGTTCTGATTTTTAGTCATCTAAATCAGTAATTTTGGAGTGGATTTTGGCTCCAAAACTTCACATTTCCAGTTGTGTCTGAAGACAAGGGTTTGCAGAATTTTAATAAATAAATCAGCCATCTTTGGAGTCTCAAATTGGTACTTTTATTTCTGCATTTATCTTCTAAAATTCAGCCATTTCATTTTGATAGGAAAAAGTGTTGTTTTATACATCTTTGAAGGGTTTTCTATATTCCTAGCAAGTCGCATTTTCTGGAATAAATTCCAGATCTGCACTTTAATAAAAGTTTTGTGATATATTTTAAGTCAGATTTTGGGGGAATCCATTGTATGCATTTATATGTCCATTTGGGGACACTACAATATTCCTCGTTTGTATATAAACTTGAGACAACTTGGATACAATTCATTGCCACCCACACTACCCACAGATGCCACCTGCCCAGAGATGAGTCGGATGTGTAAGATGCATATAAGAATGCACACATCTACAAATATAATTGTAATGCGACCTCCACAACAAGTGAATCTTTTAGCAGTATATTACGGCACACTTTCTACAAGGGGTTGTATCATATAAACTGCAAATAATTTATATGAAGACACACTTTTGAAAATAAATGCTAGTAACTTCAAATGCAAGCCTACAACAATTTCATTTCCAAACCTCTCTTACATAAAAACATAATGAAAAACAAAAACATAGCAGCAGCAGCCCATTGTTAAATTTCTATAGATGGTCATGGAATTAATCAAGACATACTATACTAATCATGCCAAATCATTAAAACCCCCGGGCCTCACGGGGTAGTTATATTATGGAACAGAACATCATGATTAACTCCTCACTAATCCACCCAACGTAAAAAAGGGATATTGATTTTGCCACTCAACTGAAAAAACACGAGGCATACATCTGGAATAAAGTTGAAAATCAACATTCCAAGAACTCCAACCAAATAGGAAGAAATAAGAAAAGAACTCCCTACACATCCCTCCCTAAAAAATCAATTCTTTGCTAAAGTTTAAGAATCTAGTATGACATCCAAGAATATCTTCAGATACCTGTAGAAGATGGCAAGCATTTTCAATATGCAACTTCTTCTAAGAGCTGGTATATAAAATTTGATAATGTCCTAAGGATTGCACAATTTCAAGTACTTCAATAGTTTCGGCAGATTGTCCTATGATAATAGAAACATTGAAATTCATATACATGAATAAAATAATATACTAGTTCCTTGCAGGAAGAATGTAAAATTTCAAGATTTAAGCAACAAGAACCCGAGTACCACTACACTTAAACTTCCACATATGGATTTATTTGGAAAAGTGTGAACTGAGTATTACAGAAGACCAAGCAGTATCATCCTTTCATAGGTAATGGTCTGATTTGCCCTCAAAGAAACCAAATAATGAAATTTTCCGAGAATTGCAAACAACTGTTACAATGCCTGTTCTTTCCAGGAAGTCCAATCACAGTTCAAAAGCAGAATTTAGGAACACCCTAACACCTAATGTGATGCCCTAAACATTCATATGACACCGTAAACAACATGTAAATGTAAATGTTTTAAACTAAACTTATCAGCAATTATCTGGATCACCATCTAGAGGAACAACCTCCCAGCCAACCTCCACAAGGTGGATATACACTTTTTCCCAAAAGATTCTCCCACTGATGTACTGCATACAATCTAACCTTAAGTGAATGGTTCATATGTACTGCATACAATCTGACCTTATATCGAAGGTGCATATGCTCCGGTACATTGCAATCCATTTCAATTTACCAGAGAATGCTCCAAACCACAGAAGACACAGAAGGGGGATAAGGTAATGACATGGCACTATAAGATAAAACTAGTTACACAGAGAAGGGTGATGGATCAAAGAGAAGCTTTCTAAATCAATTGCAAGACCAGGTAGGTTTAAAAAACGGTGATGTAAAAAACGTAAGTCAGGAAAGGCTGATCAGGCACTCCTTATTAGCAATGATAAAGATTGTAAGACATAGAAGGTTTATAAATCAATAATTGTGAAACTATGAATGGCTTGCAAACATTACCTGAGTGATTTTCACAGTGGGCATGGCACCAACGGCACTGTGTGCAACAGGAGTTCTGCACCTGGTCATGTCATTCTGGCTACCGCTAACACTGGCATTGTCCATGTGCTGAATCAGCTGACCAAGGCCGTAATCCTCCATGTGACCATGGTCGTGGCTTCTCTGGCACAATCAACTGCAGATATTACATACTGAAATCCACGCACGAGCACCATCTGATCAGACGAGGAAGAGGGCGCAGGGCCATCATTCATCGTCTCCATCAAATGGGCAGTCAGAATAGGGCTCATTTTATGGAGAGGAAGCTCACCAGCACGACTATAATCCTCCCCATCTTCACGCCTTAACTCTTCAAAGAAACGCTCATAGCGAATAGGGCACGCCAGTCTTTCTCATCCCTTCCGGCTCCAATCCTAAACTGATAGTTACAGAGGTGGCACCAGCACTGTAATATAGCCATATTCACTAGCTTCTTCTTCCAAAATATTTAGCTGATTCGGCCCTTATTTGTTCCCTCCACCAAAATACTTTAAATCAATTCTGAAGGCAATAAATCCTCGAAACAAAAACTTAATAATAGGGGAAACACGCGATGCAGTCAAATTGGCAATCCACCTCACTCCTCCCATGACGGAGTGAGGACATTCTCAGCTGACCTGTCGGAAACATTCTGCGCCATAAGACCCTCGCCCCGTCATTTTCACCTTTCGTTAATTTCTGCAGACAATTTTTAATAGCTAAAAATAATTACGCCAAAAGGCGTTTCCCCTACGAGAAAGAGCGCCGCCCCCGCCACCTGTCTCAAATCTGGTACATGGTCGTTCATGGAATGAATTTGGAGCGTCTCTATTGACTCCATCTGTTGTGCTTCGAGAAAGGAATGATAATGTATAAATCTTTTCAAATTGTTTCCTGCCAATTTTGATTTTGTTTCCTTCTCTGGTGTGTATCCACCACAGCTGTGCCCATCAATGGCATCCCATTTATGTTTAAGGCCAGTAGCACAACCACAAATCCAACAAAACAGCTGACCACATAAACATTCCACCAAATTGCATCCGCCACTCTTTTCAACTGGTTTGCAACAGTTTGGGCAAAGCTTTGTGTGGATTGTGATCCAGTTAACCGTTTCAGACTCGTTCCAACACTTGTTGTCCCACAGCTCCCATATGTAACACGAGCAGGGAGAATGTGTTTTACTCAAACAATTAAAATAGAATTGTTCTCCGCAACAACATTCCACTTCATACACTGCATCTCCTTTAACGCGTATGGCATTTCCACAGTGAGGAACGCTCAGATACCATTTCACCCTGCCATTGTCTTCAACATAGGATTCCAACAAAAACCGCTCAAAACCCAGCCTGTCGAGGATCTTTCTTCAGCTCACCGCCTCTTCCATAGGATTCCAACAAAAACCGCTCAAAATGCTCAGCCTGTCGAGGATCTTTCTCTTTCACAAACAGTGCGTATGGCATTTCCAAAGAAATTTTATAAGTGAATCCTTAATCCAATCATCTCCATCACTTTCTGTAAATCCTTTGTCTGTGCAGCAAAGTGGGATGCTTCTCTAATGACCTGATGGAGCTTATATTGGAAGAGGAACACCCAACATCTTCCTCATCCTTGTGCTCGAAATCCATTTTGTATTCATACTCCTCATCATCACTGCTCATAAAATTGTCCATGTGGAAGAATACAACTAAATTTACAAACCTCCTGAATTTATAGTAAGGAAAGTGAGTAACAAGTTTACAAATTCATGAGCAATTTTAAGAATAACATGTGGTACCATGACCATGCCTTGGGTCTAACCAGAGTTAACATCTTAGCCGACCTCTGTGGTGCTTATGTTTTGTCCAATCCCAAAGTGGAGAAGTACCTCATGCTGCCCTCTAGTCGTGCATATGACCACCCTCTTGTCGTCTTTGACCGGAGCTTTGCCAAAGATGGGTCTCTGTTTATGAATTCCACCGGCAACAATCCACATGTTCATCCCCAGTGGCAGGTAGGATCACCCTTACTGGTTCTGTTATCTGAAACTCTTGCATTTAACTGCGTCTTTAATGAATTCCAAATTTTGTGTATAGCCAGAGTATTTCGGAGACACCATTATAGTGAATGGCAAGGCATGGCCTTACTTGAAGGTCAAGAGACGGAAATACCGCTTCAGAATTATAAAAGCCAGCAATGCTCAGTTCTACAATTTCACGTTAAGAAACGGACTTTCTATCACCCAAATAGGCTCAGACTCTGCATTCTTACACAGGCCTGTGAAAGTAGAGTCATTGTTGCTCGCCCTTCAGAAATTGCAGACGTTTTGATCGATTTCAGCAATTCATCCACAGAAGAAGCCATTCTCACAAACAGTGCAGTTTATCCTTATCCTTTTGGAGACCCAGTTGACAATCTCAACAGCAAAATAATGAAATTCATCATTGAAAATGAGAAAATTGTGGATCCAAGTCAAATACCTGAAAGACTGATCCAATACAGTAATCCTGTGGAAGAGACCGTCGCTCAGACGCGGTACATTGCTATGTACAAATATGAAAGCGCTACTGAGGAGCCCACCCATTTGTTCCTGAACGGATTGTCGTTTGATGCTCCGCCTACAGAGACTCCGAAACAGGGGACCAGCGAAATATGGCATGTAATCAATCTCACAGAGGACAATCATCCTCTTCATATTCATTTGGGATTGTTCGTGGTGGTCAAGCAGACAAAGCTGCTGAATTTGGAGGAGTTCAGTGACTGCATGACGAAGAAAAATGATGCTGAAAAGTGTGATATAGAGAAGCATGCACAGGGGAGAAGTTTTGCAGGGCCTCCCAATGAAAGGACATGGAATAATGTGTTCAAGATGCTCCCTGGATTTATGACTACCATTCTGGTTAAATTTTCTCCCATCCGTATTAATGGTTCTTATCCCTTTAATGCCCGGAACAAATTGTCTCCACGGGTAATCATCACGGGGAAAGTGACGCGATTTGGGGTGAGCTGGCACATTGCTGGCAAGTTGGACGGGACGTGGCCGAAGGGCTTGCCATCCCAAGAGGAAGGTGAAGTCCCGTCATTTCAGTCCTCGTTTCCGTCATTTCCCTCCTTCCACAGTCTCCCTCCCTCTCCATTGCATTTCGATAGTATGTGGTTCGCATTTGCACAACCAAAGATTACAAAGGTATAGCCATTGCATTTTGATAGCTCGGGCGAGTTTTGTTTGCAGCAGCTCGCATGCGACATTCGCAACAACTCTCCCGTGTTTGGCTCAGGTACCTTTTTTTTACAGACGTTATTTCTGCCATTAAAAATAACGGTTTTCGCGTGGGTACTTTTTTTTTTAGACTCCACCATTTTGACATAGCTCCTTTATTAAATGGTCTTACCCATTAACCCGTGTTCGTTGTCCGCGAAGAGTACCATTAACGCTTCCTTGGAACTACTTATTTCAAGCTAAAACCTCAATAAACACTTACATCACATGGCATGGACTTTTCTACAAAGTTTTACTCAATTCCATGGGTGTATTCGAGAGATAATGGATTTTTAACCTCCAAACCCTAGCTAGAGGGTTTCTAAGGCTTGTGTCTACCCGAGAGTCTAAATTTTGCTTTAACTCCCTACAATTATGGATTCAAGACCCAAAACTTTACTCAAGGGTCTATTTCACTATACTCCTCATTAGTTCTTTACTAGTCGGCATAAATAACACGTGAAACTTTGAAAGAACACTCATTTCTTCTTACCTAGACTCACGCAGACAGAGACGTACACATGCATGAGTTTAAACCACTTTTCTTTCACCCTTACAAACTGTATGCAGAGCTTCCTCACATCCCTGTAAACTTGAATGATCGTGATATCAAATCACAAATGCAAATCAACTCGTGCTTAGATTCTTACAGCTATAGATTCTTACAATCTTCCAATCTTTCAAAACCGCTTCCATCAAAGATTGGCAAACTTTCATTGGTAGAGCCCATGATGTTAGAAAAATTCATTCCTCAAGCTAATGTGTTAAAATAAATCTAAAAATCACTTCCAATTAATATCTAGTTTTTACAAAATATTTTATCAACTCCTTAGCCTTGCTAGTAGAAAGGTCTCTTTAATACTATGAAAGAATTAAAAAAATCTTTAGTTATAAAAAACAAAGTTGCAACATGACAAAAAATTAGAGCATAGAAAATTGAGAAAATTCTTGAATAAAAACTAATACAATATTGCGGGGTCATGCGAGTGTTGTTTGTCATATACACAATGTGTATACCACATAAGAGAGATAAAACTGTCTATACTCTTGTCTTGGCTGGTTAGTCAATGAATGTGTTGTGACACCTACTTATACATACACATACATATACATACACATACATATCCATACGTATACATACATATATACGCATTTGCATATGCATGTTTATATATGCATATGCATATACATCTATATGCAAGGCAACAAAAACCAAAGCGATGCATTATACCTCTTAAATGCACGCCACCTTTTCCCGTCCTTTACTCCACCTTTCATTACCTTGGGATTTGGCATGTCTTTGTGGGCTATCCACCGACACCATTTATGATCAAGCTATGCCGACTAGATGCCATGGAAGCGTAACCGGGTCCCACACACGGGCGTTGCATGTATGACATCTTGTATGGCATCTTATGGTGTTTCTTATGGGGGTCATGTGATCCTGTCACGCCGGGATAGATGGCTCTAAATGGGATGTGACGCCTACTTATACATACACATACATATACATACGTATACATATACACAAACATACATGTACATACATATATTTAAGCATCATGCAAAGCTTCGTAGCTTGTAATCTGATTTTTCACATTAATAAATTTCTCGAAGCTTCCTCCTATTCCCCAAACTACAAAGACAGCTTCCAATTCAAGGGACAAAATAAATTGATTTTGAGAAGGATAGAGATACAATCCATTTCAAGAAATTATATAGATTAACATTTAGTTTCAATGTTTGACTTCAAAGCGTTTGAACCGTTGATGTTGGCCTTCAAATGTAGGGGGTAATCGTGAAGCATTGCCTATTTGGAACTAGATGAGTAATATCCATTATCCTTGGCTTCTTTTTTTATCAATGTGTATGAATCAACTAGTTTTATATGCTCAGACATCACTACCATACTAATGTGTGTAATCTCATTTAAAACTTGGGGCAAGTGTTGTTTTTAAGAGGCATGAATCCCCTTGAAAACTTGGGGCTAGTGTTGTTTCAAGAGGCATACCCACAGTACCAATAATGGGCGTACCATTTTACCAATGTGTATGAATCAACTAGTTTTATAAGCTCAAACATCATTACCATACTAATGTGTGTAATCTCATTAAAAACTTGGGGCAAGTGTTGTTTTTAAGAGGCATGAATCTCCTTCAAAACTTGTCCTTTCAGCAGGCATACCCACAGAACCAATAATGGGTATACCATTTTACGATGTGATTAGATATCCCAAATAGAACAGCTTCAATAAGAGGCAATTGGTCACTTACCAACAGAATTTAGTTCTTCTTTAATTCTTTTCTCCCAATATCAGCACAAATTGACACTAGCAGTCCAAATGTTTTCAAGCTTACAAGCATTGATCCCAATTTATGGCATGCACAAATTCTGGCATTTTGCTTATGTTCCAAGACAACGTTGGGGCTTTGACAAAGCATGGAAACTACATATATTGGGGTTTTGACAAGGTTGAGCTCTAGGATTTTCCCAAGGTTTAAAGCTTTGGCTATGAGTCTTTCTAAATGCCACTAAAACGAGTAGTCTGATCTCCTCTAGGTACACCAGTTATGCTTCTACAAATCTGAGTGTTTATAGCATCAGCTTTGCCTTTAAGACAAAGATCACTAGTAGCTTAACTCTAGTTATAGGAGCAGATATGTCCCAGTTTTAGTTGGATACTAATTCTCTGTACCAGCTCTCACTACAGAAGAGAGATGATACTGCACCCTGCAATGCCATGGCTGAGATTTTGTAATTTTCCAAACTCTATTTTGCACTTCATTCTCTAATGCACTTACAGATTTACCATGGAAAAATAAAAAGCTTGCAGACTGACAAGCTAGAATACCAATTAAAACAAAGAGCAAAAAGTGAACTCCAAGCTTACCGGGTGCTTGGAAGCAAGGAAATAGTACTAATGCATGTATTCATCGAATGATTAAAAAAGGTTTTAAGCATTTTCAAAGTTTCAAGAGGCCAGCTACCTAAACAAATAAAAACATCAATCTTGGCCATAAACATTTTAGCGTCTTTCCATTATTCATTAAAACTAACATATTCCCATCTGACAGGTATCATTTCCAACATATTTCATAGCAGCGAAATCAACATGTAACACAATAGTGGACATCCAACTTCAAAACATTAGGCAATGCAAAAAGAAAGTGTGGGAACCATTCATGGACAAAACCTAATGATAGTAAGGCTCAAGATTTGAGCCTCTTGTCCCTTAAAGATCTAATATCTTTTATCTTGTATCAGGCTACTAGTAGAAAAAAATCCAATTTCACTAGTTGGAAATCCCAAATGAGTTTTTCCAAGGCCAATGAAAACTTTGGATGCAAGAAAGATACAAGAAATTGCAAATCGCACACATGCCATTTATAACCAGCATGTAAGCCTCAGCTCATGGTTCTCATGGAATTAAAGATATTTGGGTGCTGGAAAAGTAAGGAATTGCAAATTTTGCACATATAATTCTTACAACCAGTATACAAGCCCTCGCCTAATACAAAGGATTCTTGAGAGACGACACCAAACCGTGATGAGCCAAGTATCACAAGATCTTATTGGCTTGGACATCTTTGACATTTAAAAACACTAAGTCTGTACAAGCCAAGTATCACAAGATTTTACTGGCTTAGGCTTATTTGATACTCAACAACGTCAAGTTTACAAAGCATAGCATCATGTGTATATATATCTAGTAAGAAACCCAAGTCATACATTTTCAATGCTAGGGAATTACGAAGATACACATTCCACACCGCCTACTACAATGCCCAACACTGTTCATGGGTGTGTTAAAAGTATAATGTCATATATAACCGGTATGTAAACCTTGGCTGATATGTACCATTCTCAAGACAAGATCATTTTCCTTCGAAGTGTCGAGGATCTTTATTTTCACACCTTTTCCTTCGTAAGTGTTTTCCTCTAACCATCTACCCCACTCATGATTAACCATCATTAATTGCAAAGCCTTCTGCACCTCAAGCATCCTCTCTAACAAAATGAAATAGTTGGCATATCTAGTGTCCACGGGCTTGAGGAATTCCTTCCTCGAAAAAGACCTGAATAGAGCAAGTGAGGTGTGATGGTTGCAAATAAACATCTGTACATGTCTAGCCTCTCGCCACCACTTGCCTTCACCCAATCTATTTTTCCAATGTCTTTCAATGTGTTGTTCAACGCATGAACACAACATGAAGTCCAAAAATGTGCTTGTAAGCACCCTCAACCATCATGCCAACTAACTTACATACACGGGTTGAATCAGTCACCACTTGTACAACATTAGAGGGCCTAATCTCCTCTTATGGCATCCTTCAAAATTTGAAATTGGAAGGTTGCATCCTTCCTCTTCCCTGTACAATCAATAGCTCTAAGAAAATAAGGGCTAGCAGGACATGTGACAATGATATTGATGAGTGGCCAATGTTTAATATCGGTCCACCCATCCATGATGATAGAGCAACCCACCCGTATCCAAGTTTGCCTTATCTCCTCCATCACCACACTCACCTTAGAATATTCTTTATCAAGGAGGCTGGTTTGTAGTTTGTGTTCTCCAGGAGGGACATATGAGGAACCAGCAGCAATTACATCTTTGAACATTTGTTTGAAGAAAGGGGAACGTGACACATGAAATGGTATAGCATTGGCAAAGAAGAATTTGGCAATAGAAGAGTCAGCTACTTCCCTTGATTGCACATTAAACATCCCCGCAACAGTAGAAGCCTTTCTCTTTCCCTTGGCAGAATCCTCTCCCCTTTGACTTTCAACATCCACGGATTGGGTAGGCACTTGTGTACTATGTGTAGTCTCCAATGGCATCCCTTTTTCGTTGCCTCACCCTCCATGTGCAACCTAGTCACCTCGGCCTTCTCCGCTAATGATATTCTTTCACAACCTCTTACCCCTTGTCCAGCTATGCCCAAAAGATGTGAATAAACCCGCGTGTAGCTGCCCCTAAATTCTTTGTTGCAAATATGGCATAACCACACTCTACTCCCCCGATTTTTTTCTTTGTCAATGGTTGTTACAAATTGTGAAAGAGGCTTTTTAGCATTGAATGGCCCCTTTGCATAGATTTTGAGGAGTTGTGAAGGGCAATCAAACGGATTATTTGAACCCATTGTTGGTGCAACACTCTCACTCCTTGAAGAAACCCTATTTTTGGTTCTACCTCTATGTTGCATTGCCAATTGAATCTCTTCACCCTCACTACCCTCACTGTTGCTCATTGTTTTGTATTGGAAATGCAACAACCCTGCAACTGCAAGTGAAAACAAAAAACAAAACAAAAAAACTTCCCTAAGTTTGTGAAGCTTGAAACTTTGATAAAAAAATGAAACAATGAAGAAATAGTTTGTGCAAATTTGTAAAATGAACAAAGAATGATAAACATACCTCGATGGAGTAGAATATTACTCTCTTGCCTTCTTCTCACCACATTTGCTCTCTATTATTCTCTATGCTCTTTTATTTCTTTGTCTTCTCCTTCACAAAATGAGAAATGAGTCAAATCAGCTTCTTTTTTTGTTTAGATGTTTGTTTTAGGTTTAGGGCACTTAGAAATGAAAGTGGGGTCCTTGTGGGCCCCCACATTGCTTTAATTTTCATTAAAAGTGTGTTTTAAAAAAGGCATATTTTTAAGGGTATTTCAGATCCCTGAGCGTCTTTGGGGCGTCCAGACGCCCCCTGCCGTTTCCTATTTTTTTTTTGGCGTCCCAGGACATTTCCTAAAATTTACAGAGTTTGGGGACGGGAAGGGGACATTTCCTACCCGTCCCCGAGGTTCCGAAATGTCCCCACTTAGGAGGCTAAAAAACATAGGGGACACATCCCCATGGAACATAGGTATATATATCTAGTAAGAAACCCAAGTCATACATTTTGAATGCTAGTGAAGTACGAAGATACACATTCCACGCTGCCTACTACAGCTCCCAACACTGTTCATGGGTGTGTTAAAAGTATAATGTCATATATAACTGGTATGTAAACCTTGGCTGATATGCAACATTCTCAAGACAAGGTCATTTTCACTTATTGAAGAGCCCAAATGATTTTTATAAATACATTTACAGCCAATAAAATATTCAGGTGGTGGTAAAGTACATAAGGCATTGCAAATTTCGCACATACTTTTTACAACCAACATGCAAGCTGCATCTAATACATAAAGGTTGTTGAGTAGACATTAAAGCCTGTACAAGCCAAGTATCACAAGATCTTATTGGCTTTGGCATATTTGACATTTAAAAACCCAAACACAAAATCTGGAGGAGCCAATTATCACAAGATCATATTGGCTTGGGCTTCTTTGACATTCAAAGACATCAAATCTACAAAACAATTATAGCAGCATATTTATACATCTAGTAAGAAACCCAAACCATACATTTTGAATGATAGGCAATTACGAAGATACACAACATCATGCCTGAACGCATATCCCACACCACCTACTACAGCTCCCAACACTATTTATGGGCGTTTTGATGAAGTAAGCATGCACATAGAGGAGATCCTTAAAATTTAGAGTTCAAAATTAGAGTGCCTTCGACAAACAAAAATATATCTTAATCGAAAGTAGTTTATTCCGTACTGTACTTTATTCCAAGAGTAGTCTTGTCACATTACTCCTCTTAAACAGCCAATTTATTCTAAAAAGATCAATTTAAAATTTTAATTTATAACTACAAGACCCCTGGGGCAATTTTCTTGCCATAACCAACATTTCCATTTCCATTTCCATTCTACGATTAATCTGCAAATTCTACCCTAAACAAGCAGCTAAGTTCTATTTAAACCTGCTCCAATATCATTAAAACTATCTACACAATAATACATCCAGGCAGCATCTCCACAACAAAGAATGTAACACATCCAGGAAGCAATGATAAAATTCAAATACAACAGTAAATACATTCATCGATAAATAAGTGGTTATAGAAAAATCAGCAGTGCTAACACTCCTGTTAACTTTGTTTACAATTTTCCAGCCCTGCAGTAACCACAGTACCATGAATCTAAATGATCCTACATTTAAAACTCGCTTCTTACAATCAGTAACCTGGAACTACTCAAAACATGAACATGTCCAGGAGCAAAGCTGCCTGGAATAAATAAAACGAACCTCTTTATCATCAAGTCTAGAAAAAAAAGCGAATCTCTTTATCATCCAGTCTAGAAAAAAATTTCTATGTCTACTGTTCTATTGTTCTCAGAGGCTCGAGTCCTAAAACTAACAAACTTTTACCAACTTTCAAAACATGTGCTTAGGACTATAGATCAGCCCAGAAAATTCTCAACAAGATACATGACCTTGCTTAAGGAAAAAAATGGTAGTATATCAAAAGTAGACAGCTTCCACAATGAAACTGCCAAATCTCCTGAAACTCTGCAGAGTGGGCCTACTAAATCAGCCCACATCTTTGCACCATATTTACTGCTCTTGGGTGATGAAACACAGAACCTTACACTTCCCCTCATTTTTATGACAGCCAAGTTAGCCTCTACTACACAAATGACAAATAAAACACTGAAATTGCTAGCATACCAAATGTACAGCACAAAACAAAACAATGCAAACGAGCAAGGAGTTGAAATACAAGTTTACTTTGACAAAAAAAGCGAATGATATCTCTGTATGTCTATTGCAATAGGTTTATAAAATGTTATTCCTCTACTGCATATAAACTCAAAGATAATTTATGCCCAATTAATTGCCACCCAAAACACTGAGATTGCTAGCATGCCAAATTCACAGCAAAACAAAACAATGAAAATGAGCAAGGAGTTGAAATACATGAACAAGTCCTAGAACAAAGCAGCGTAAGAAAAGAAACCAACCTATCTTTAGAATCCAGTCCAGGAAAAAACATTCATCTATGTCTCTTGTTCTTTTGTTCTCAGTGGCTGGCTTAAGTCCCTAACGCTAACTAGCAAGTTACCAACTTTCAAAACATGTGATTAGGGACTACAAGTCAGCCCATATAACTTCTTAACAAAACACATGAACTTGCATAAGGAAAAAATGGAGTATATCAAAAGTACGCAGCTTCTACGATAAAAATGCCAAATCTCCTGAAACTCTGCAGAGAGTGCCTGCCACATCAACCCACATCTTTGCACCATTTTTACTGTTCTTGAAAGATGAAACGAAGAACCTTACACTTCCTCTGATTTTTTTATTGCACCCAAGTTGGTAGCCACTATTACACAAACGATAAATAAAACACTGAAATTGCTAGCATACAAAATTAACAGCAAAACAAAACAATAAAAATGAGCAAGAATTTGAAATACAAGTTTACTTTGACCATAAATGGCAGCTCCGAATGTCTATTGCAATAGATTTATAAAAGGGTATTTTATAAAAAAGCTATTCCTCGACCGTATATAGATTGAAGACAATCTGGGTCTGATCAATAACCACCCAACACACTGATATTGCTAGCATGCCAAATTAACAACACATAACAAACCAATGAAAATGGCAAGGAATTTGAATACAAGTTTACTTTGACCAAATACAAATTGTATCTATGAATGTCTATTGCAATAGATTTATAAATAGGGTATTTGAAATGTCCCACTTCCTAAGATAATCCATGTCGAAGACCCTTAGCCCATTTTGTCTCCCGACGGCTAAGGAACAACGGGAATTTAAGAAACATTGAAATTCATATAGATGAATAAAATAATATACTAGTTCCTTGCAGGAAGAATGTAAAATTTCAAGATTTAAGCGACAAGAACCCGAGTACCACTACACTTAAACTTCCACATATGGATTTATTTGGAAAAGTGTGAACTGAGTATTACAGAAGACCAAGCAGTATCATCCTTTCATAAGTAATGGTCTGATTTGCCCTCAAAGAAACCAAATAATGAAATTTCCCGAGAATTGCAAACAACTGTTACAATGCACGTTCTTTCCAGGAAGTCCAATCACAGTTCAAAAGCAGAATTTAGGAACACCCTAACACCTAATGTGACGCCCTAAACATTCATATGACACCGTAAACAACATGTAAATGTAAATGTTTTAAAATAAACTTACCAGCAATTATCTGGATCACCATCTAGAGGAACCACCACTGCTAGAAGCGGTGGTACCAGTGTTGCTAGAAGAGGATGAGGGATCACTGCTGCTAGAAGAACTTTCACTATTCCCTCGGCCATATGCATCCTCTGCTGGGAATTTGAGGCGACAATGAGGGCAAGATTTTTTCTGTGCAAGCCACTTGAGAATGCAGTCAGAATGGAACATATGCTTACATGGCATCTCCCTTTTCTTCTTCTCCAAACATAAACAGATCAAAGCAGATCACACATATATTGCTCAGGTGCCTCTGAAAATGGTAGGATTTCAGTCCACATTAATCCCCTTGTAAAGGATTCTATTTCATAGTAATATTAAAAACAACTAATGTCTGAAGAAAAATGGAAAAAAAAAAAAACAGGATTTCTGAATTTCCGTTTTGCAAGTTATTTCTGCATCTATTTTGTTGGATTTTTTTGTCTGATGATTCGAGAGGGGTTACCTCACTCATCATATCTGTCAATATGTCAAACTAAACTCTGACACAAATCACTTGGGCATAGCTTGCAAGAAGAAAAAAGAAGAAGAAAAAGTGTCAGGATATGTGATTTTATCAATAATTGTGAAACAAATAAAAGTTAGGCACTGGTGACAATAATGTGAGCCAAAGAAGGCTTTTTATTTTGAGGTGGTTAGGCTCAGGGCTTTCTAGAACCATATTACCTTCCCCAGCCGTGAAAATGATCTAGGTTCTACCACACTCCCAGCCAACTCCACAAGGTGTATGCACACTTTTTCCCAAAACATTCTCTTACTATTGCACTGCGTACAATCTAAACTTGCAAGCCATTTCAGTTTACCGGAGAATGCTCCAAACCACAGAAAACAGAGAAGGGGGATAAGGTAATGACACGGCACTATAAGATAAAACTAGTTACACAGAGAAGGGTTAAAGATCAAAGAGAAGGTTTCTAAATCAGTTGCAAGACAAGGTAGGCTTAAAAAAGCGGTGATGGAAAGGCTGATAAGGCACTACTTATTAGCAATGATAAAGATTGTAAGACAGAAGATTTATAAATCAATAATTGTGAAGCTATGAATGGCTTGCAAACATTACCCGAGTGATTTTCACAGTGGGCATGGCATCAACGGCACTGTGTGCAGCAGGAGTTCCGCACCTGGCCATGTCATTCTGGCTACCGCTAACAGTGGCATTGTCCACGTGCGGAATCAGCTGAACAAGGCTGTAATCCTCCATGTGATCATGGCCGTGGTTTCTCCGGCGCAATCCATCTGCAGATATTGCAATCTGAGATGCAGGCACGACTATAACCGTCGGATCAGACGAGGAAGAGGGCGGAGGGCCATCATTCATCGGCGGAATAGGGCGCATTTGATGGAGAGGAAGCTCACCATCACGACTATATTCATCCCCTTCTTCGCGCCCTAACTCTTCGATGAAACGACTATAATCATCCTCTTCTTCGCGTCCCAACTCTTCGACACGCTCGTAGCAAATAGGGCACGCCAGTCTTTCCTCATTGTTTATGAATCCAATCGTAAACTCATACTCACAGTTGTGGCACAAGCACAGTAACCAAATCATATTCGGTAGCTTCTTTTTCCGAAATATTTAGCCGATCCGGCCCTTATTTCTTCCCTCCACCAAAATACTTCAATCGATTCTGAAGGCAATAGGTAAATCCTCGAACAAAAAATTATAGCAGTAGCGGAAACACGCGATGCAGTCCACCTCACCTCTTCCACGACGGCGTGCCGCCATTCCGAGCTGACCTACCGTAAACATTATGGGCCCCCGCCCTGATACTATTGCAGTCGCCATCACCCCAGTGTCACTATTTATTTGACTGCAAGAGTAAAGCGCTGAAGACTTATTCAGAAGTCGTGCGAAGAAGTTTGAAACTTCCAACACCGAAGTTTAGAATTTTCATATAGTTTTTTTACTAAAAAGTTTTATGTTGATTAATAAATTACCACCAACTTCGAAAATTTTGCATTACTAATTACTAATTTCATAGGTTTTTTTGGTTGCTCAAGGTAAGTTTGAAGGAGAGAAGTGTAGAGCAGTGAGGTATTTTGATGATGTCGTATTTGTTTATGTCAAAGTTGGTCACGACATTCAAGTTGTGGAATTTAACGAGATGTGGTTTAATGGAATACCGTAATTGTAGCTTACATAAGACATGGGTATCTTCACAAAGCATTGATAATGTTTCACCAAATCCAACCACCGGGGGTCCTGTATTTTCCACTTTTTTTAATAATGTCATAATCTCAACTTTGTTTTCATGGCGGTGCTTTGGGACGAAGGGATATCCAACGCCATTGTCACTATTTAAGATCATGGTCTTGAAAAGTCGCATCACGAGGAAGGTTTTTTCTTCAACACGCCTAAACGAGGGTCACATTGCATAAGTCTTTCATAGTACTCTTAATCAATCCTTGCGGACATCGAAGGAAATGTCTCGTGTACTTGCAAAGATTTGGCTTTGAAACATTAGATAATAAAGTGAATAAAAATCAGCTTCTCTTGCTTTTAAAACCAATATTTCAATTGGAATACATTAACAAATTATTTAATATCTTTAAGAGAGACTTATTTAGAGCAAGCCTACTTATCATGACCCAAAATGTTCCAATAGCGTTCAATTAATATATTTGAAAAAGAAATTCTATGAATAAAATTAATATCTAAAATTTCAAAGACAATCATATTTGCTAATTTATTGGGAAATCTACAATTTTAGCTGCAAAAAGGTAAACATTTGCCTCTTTTCAGAGAAAGTCCAAAAAATTGTTCACCGAGGACGATAACCTTACTTACCAAATGCTTACGATTTAACCAGATTATTTGATTACATCTTGAGCATGAATACGGATCATACACTATACAGTAAAAAATTAATGAGACACCACCCACAATAAGAGACTAATGAGTAGACGTCCACCTCAATGCAGAACTCACAGAGATACACCAAAAAGATAGAATTATGATGTACAAATGTTGAAATGGTTAGTAGAAAATGTATATAATTAGTTTTTCATATTTTTAACGTTTCTTTGTTGATTTAGTCAGTAATTGGTTGCTGGCAAATTAAAAATACAAGCTTCTTGGCCTATGTCTATATGTTGTAAACATGTATAAAGATACAGGTCTTTAGTTTCGTTTCTTGGCTTCTTTTCAAATTTAATTTAGATTGGGGTTTATTTGTCACATTAACGATTGGGTTATAGTTTTCCATGTAAAACCCCATACACAAACTAAACATAGGGAACTCCCAACAAAGGGAATGTGTGGCATAAGGAAGCTGAGTCTTGTGTCCTTGCTTAGGCTATGAAGCAAATTCATTCTATTTTGTCTATTTTTCTACTCCTATTCTTTAAGACCATATTTACAATAAGTTATCTCAGTTACGAACGCTACTAGAATTCGTCTGGAACACCAAAACATAGCCAAAAGCCACGACGATGCAGTGTTTAAATGGAGGATTTTCATTCACCTGGAATGGAATTTGATTTATGTAAGAACTAAAGAATAAAAAATGGAAGGGGCGCTTAAGATAAGGCCACTAATCGACCCATAAAGAAAGTAAATGGGATTTTCGAATGGGATCATATTCTACTAGTTTAGTTTTGAAAATATGATGAGAAAGCAACCAAGAGATTTGCCAACCAAAAATGCATATATATTAAGTTTCACCCCTGAGGAATGACAATGCAAAACTATATTTTTCCTATCAGCGATCTCAACTGTAACATGTATTTGAGCTTATAAGCGTACAATAATGCTTGAGAAATACCCAACAATAAAGCATAATATATTGAAAGTGAAAAATCCACAAACCCCTTTTTAAGCATGAAAACCAACTCACCTTCAATGCCTGTAAAACTTTCTGAAACCATATGATTATCAACATCAAATGTCCCGTTATAAAAATAATCTACATTATTTCAAGTCTTCTTCTGAAGGTCTTGGATTCTGTGGATCTGCGGATGTGCAAATTACTATATATTTCCCAACAATCACCTCCTATAATTAGGAAACAGTCAATGGTTTAGCTTATCAGCCATAAAGTTAGGACAAGTGTTACATGTCTTTAATTACCGGAACATTATATTCATATCTGAAAAAGAAATATTTGGACCTCCAATTTATCATTTATTCAGGAATGTTAGCAATTACTTCTATCGCCCATAAATGAGCAAAGTAGTTCAGCCAGACTCGAGAGTGTACTGTTGAATGCCATTTGAAAATCACGAGTGCTACAAACGACTCCCACCACATATAAAAAGACCAAAACTAAATCTAGATTTAGATCTAGAAGGAAAATGAACCTAACCAGCATATACAAAGCCGTTCCAAACAATGTTACACTGAAAAATGAAAAGAAAATTACCAGATTTACTTATTTGCATATGGTGTCCTGCCCTTCTGCAAGGTCAGAAATAGCCTGCCATAAAGTGTGCTTTCTTGGCTGGGGATTTGTCTCTCTGAAGAACAATGGTGGCCCGATATCTGTAGAAATCAATTCGAAAATCATTACAATGATGAAAGAAGAATTCAATTAGAATCAAGACAGATAATTCATTTTTCTACTTTGATGTCTAATATTATGGCCTCGGTCTGGGGACAACATGTGGTTCAAATCGTTGAAGCAGAAGAATGTGTTTTTTTAAAACAGATTTTTAAGGCTTGTGAAAATTCTAGAATTGGGCACATAATAAATTGCTCTTACATAAATATGATTACAGTTTGTTGTTTATGTTAAGATCCTATTATTTGTGAATTGGTATCAGAGCTGGTTGTTATTCTTGTTTTCTAGCTTAGACTCATCTTATTCGTCATTCCATTTGCGTCCTTTTGTTTCTCTGAATCCCGTAAGACGCGCAATTTGAGTGTGGACCTTTTGTTCCCTCGGTGAGCGTGTTGTGGTCATTTAAACTCTTGTAATAATTGGGCTGGAAATTCTGGGTACGCATTGTAGAATGAAGGGGTGGTGCAGAGCTATCATGCATACCTTCATCCATGACACTTTCGGCTTCTTCAGCTGTGAGCCGTGCCATACCAATCTTTTTCTCCTTACTAAGAGGAGACTTCATTGCAGCAACTTGAGCCCAAGTAATTGCTTTTGACCAATCAGGATTAGAACTTTGGGAACTTGAAGAGATATTGCTTTTATCAGACTGTGAGCTTTCTAATTTATTGACAGCACTTGTGAGAGCAGGAAAATTTTGTTCAAGCTCAGAGACTGAAAAACAAAGATTATTTACCTTATCATTGACATTCTGGATACTGTCAATGACTTTCTTTCTATTCCTTCAGAGACAACATGTATAGATTGTTGAATATGTGACTGGAGACTATTGCTTGACTTGATCCGGAACTTTTTGCAAAGTGGTAGACATTTGCTGGATAGTTGAAGACATACTATCTACCTTTTTATTTAACAAGAGAACAACAGAGTGAATATCACCCCGCTGATGGAGCTCAATAGCTTTCAAAGTATCTTGCATACGCTTGAGCTTTTCATTGTGGGAGAGGAGATGGTCATTTATGACCTTGGTGGCCTTGTTGTTCCAATTCAACATGCGGGCTGATTCAGACTGCTCTATTTTGGAATCTAACTGACGTTGATACCAATATTGTCGACGTTGTTGTCGATCATCAGTATAGACTTCAAAATCTTTAGCATGAGGGAAGTTCTGTGGTGTCAGCTTGTGAGGAGGTAGCCTCCTTAGAATCCATAGAGATTTTGGCTCTTCTAAGCAAAGACTTTGCCTGATTTAAAGTCTGATAATAAGTGGACTAGGAACAACTATTTGTATTTATATGTGGCCCATTCTTTGGAATATATTTCTGCTGGACTAATACTTGGCAGTGTTCACACCAGAGACAATCAGTATTGGGATCATGAACTAAAGATGGATGGCTACACTGAGGAATATCTTCTTCATGACTCTTCTCTTTATCAGACAAGAAAGACTGAGTAGAGGAAGAGGTAGATAAGTGAGGCTTAACAGAGCTAGATTTCCTAAAAGATATAGTAGCTTTTCCTTTTTCTTCAATAACCTTGGAGGCAGACTGGACTGACGAGGTAGTGTTAGAGACACACTTTGTGGAGATAGTCCATTCTCGAGGTACTCTGATCTTGTCCCAGGTAACAACTTCTGGTTCAATTTTTTGAGCAGTTAAACTAGTATGCATTACAACACTGCTTCCCTTAGAGGGACCATGTTTAATAGCAGGATGTGTTGTATTTGTTAATCGGAAAATGATCCGATAAAAAATAGCTAAAGGGGATGACCCTGGCTTCATATTGAGACCCGTGGTTTGAAGATGGAGCTTTAAAACTTGGTCTAACAAATTGTCGTTTGTATGGACACAGGATAATTTGGGAATACATTAAAATGTATGGGTCCATTACTGAGACTAGTCTGAAGAGCAGCTAGCAGACAATCTTTGAAGCTCTCATGACGGGTATCTAACAGACAACATAAGACTGATGCATTTAATCCTTGTCTAAACAAAGGAGTTATACCTATCTGAACACAACCAATATGAACAAATTTATAGACAGACTATTTTTTCAAATACTGTAAATCACTAGGAGATATCAAAGGGATATCATACTCGGATTTTGCAGAAGTTTTTACTTGGATACAAGACTCTCTAGATCTAATAGAAGTACTAGCAATTAAATGAAATGCTTTAGATTTCTGATAAACTTCATTATAAGGAAGTTTAGGAAGTTTCCAACCTGGTAAAGGGTTTTCTTCTTCCGTGATGTGTGTTTCATCGTTGACAGGAATCAGATCTGAAAGATTCACAAAAGCATCATCATGATCATCAGCTTGCATTCCGTCAATGCAACCCATTCTTCAGGATCATTTCATCCTTGAAATTTATCTATCCTACACCGCGTCTTACAAGAGTTTAAATGACCACAACACGCCTCACCCGGGCAACAAAAGGTCCACACTCAAATTGCGCGTCTTACGGGATTCAGAGAAATAGAAGGACGCAAATGGAATGAAGAATAAGATGATTCTAAGCTAGAAAACAAGAATAACAACTAGCTCTGATACCAATTCACAAATAATAGGATCTTAACGAAACAAAAACTATAATCATATTTATGTAAGAGTAAAACTCCATTACAATATTCACGGCTCACAGGTAAAGAAGCCAAAAGTGTCATGGATGAAGGTATGCATGATAGCTCTGCACCACCCCTTCATTCTACAATGCGTACCCAGAATTTCCACCCAATTACTACAAGATTGAATGTAAATCTCCTGAAGAAATCAAGGAGATGCTACATGGTATGATAGGCTGGGCCAATACCCAAGTCCTGCAATTCAACAAACATGATAAAGATGTTGCAAGTATTATTACTAATGGATTTGTAGGCATTCTAAAGAATGGTGGGATGTCATCCCTGAGCAGCAGAAAGACACCATTATTAATGGTGAAGGACAAGGTAATGATAGACTTGGTGGAGGAAGGCTGTCGGTCATTGCTGCCATTATTGCTTGAATTCATTGGCACCATTAGTGATGAGAAGCGGCTTAACATCATTGAATTCCTGAGAGCACAAGATCTATGACATGACAAAGGTACTTGAATATCGGTCTACATGCGAAAAGTTGTTCTATAACACAGGCATGCCCTTTGACTCCACTATGAAGCTCAGGTATGTGGAATCTTATCCACAATATTTTGCTGATGAATATAAAAAAGCTATGCATGGGCTCTCAGAAGCAGATATAACTTTTGGTCGCATCAATCAAATTATCAATGAGACTAATAAGTGCCTTTGTCTTGAAAAGAAACATAAAAGGAAGCCTTGAAAGCTGAAAAAGCTTTAGGGGTTAAGTTTTGTAACCTTCAGTCCAAAATCAGTTTGGATGTTCTCCGCAAAAATACCCCAAGCACAAAAGGTTCAAGAAGAAGTTCAAAGGTAAAAATAAGTGTCTTGATTGTATGTCTCGACCATCTGTCAAACCTAGAAGAAATTTTTCAAAGAAAGAAATATTTCCCCAAAAACAAATCTATTGAATGTTTTATCTGTAAGGGAAATCATTATAGTAGAAATTGTCCACAGAAGGGACAACAGGCCAAAGCTAAGGCCAAAGTCAATTTTGTTCATGAAAATCATCTTGATGAAGATGATTATGTCTTTATATCTGATGATGAAAGTTATATATCAAATATTGAATATTCGAACTCACGATTCGCATGCCTAACTGATTACGAGTCATCTTCTCAGAAGCTAGTATTGATTACGATCTTCGGTTATGATTCTTTGCCTTCATTTCACTGCAACATGATTCGGAGCTCCTATGAACATCCGTTCATCCCTCCTAGCTCCATTGTTCTCAAACAAAAGCTGGATCGTGTGAAGCACGACCTTGCAGAATGCCCTCCTCATATGGTTCACCGCCATTATTCTCTTGATCTCAACTCCACGCTCTTGGATCAAGCTTGAAGCTAAGATCCAACAGAGAAACGCCGATGATTTACACCTTGCTCGGTAGCACTACAACCACCCTCCAAAATGATCCATATCATTTTTCTCTTCCCCTGGGTAGAGGCCGTGGACAAGGATGAGATCATCCTTCTTCCAGTCATGGTCGTGGATCCTACTGACCACCGGCCAGGTGGGACATAGCTCCCGAAATTTTCATTCATGTTCCCCGAAGAAGAGGAATACAAGTCGTACCAGACACCTCGAGTCCCAACACCTCCACTCCAGGTTCTAGTCACGGAACACCAAAAAAAAAATCGGACAACAACTTCTCTCTCTCCTTAACAAGCAATTGAAAGCTACAAAAGAATTCCAAATATTGCTCCTAGAAGAAGAATCGGCTCCTAGCTTAGATATTGATGAAGAAGCAATTGATAGGCTGATCATGGAAAAAGCCTATGATCACTATGAAGCAGAACGAGAAGCAGAGGTAAGTCTGTTAAAACCTCTTGCAATCCTTTTTGTAGGATTCAACTCTGCATTCCCAACATTAAACCATACTCTCTAGATGCTATGATAGATATTGGTGCTGAAATTAGTTTGTTAAAAGCTAATGTTATTCCTAGAGATTGTTGGGACACAAAACCTCTCCAAATCAGTTTTGATTCTAAGAAAGTATTCTCTCATTGTTCTGCCTTCATACCTGTTAAGCTAGGACAAATGCAAACCACCTTCAAGGTACACCAGTTTGACCTTCTGCATTATGACATGCTTCTTGGTTCAGATAATCTCAATAATTGCATGCCTTACACTATTAGTCAAGATGAGATCCGCTTTCCACAAGGATCAATACCAAGGCTTCAGACTTACCAGTCTATTGTTCCTTCTGCACCAAAGCCCCATAAAACTTCCAATCTTGACTGCCTGCATAAGTCTATTTCTCTCAATGCCTCTTCCATTGATGCAATCATCAATAAAATAAAGACTGACTGCACATCTGATAATCCCCATGCCTTTATCCATCGGAAAAATCATTTTTGTCTGTCATATTTCCAAACTACCACTTCTCCAAAATTTAAAGCTCATCACATAGGGATGCCTCCCTCTGAAAAAGCTGAATGCCAGGCAGAGATAAACAATCTGCTCAAAGGAGGATTTATCCAGCCTTCCAAATCCCCTTGGACTTGCCCTGCTTTTTATGTGAATAAACGAAGTGAGATAGTTCGTGGCAAGAAGAGGTTAGTGGTCAATTATAAGCCACTCAATAAATACATACTGCCCATCCAACATCCCATTCCAAGCAGAGATGATTTGTTAGCACGTATCGATGGCGATTAAGATTTACAAAGTGAAGTTTGATCTTAAATCGGATTTTGGCAAATCTTCCTAAACAAAGAAGATACTAAAAAATAGCCTTGATATTCCGGTGGTCAATATGAATGGAAGGTTTTGCCTTTTGGTCTCAAAACTGCACCCTCTATTTTTCAAAAGAAAATGGATCAGATCTTTGGTCATCTTGATAAATTTATAATTGTTTATATTGATGATATTTTGATTTTCTCTCAAAATACTAAAGATCACATGGAGCATCTCAATCAATTTTATCAAGTTGTGTATGACAATGGACTTTGTCTCAGCCCTACAAAGATGGAGACATTCAAAGATTCTGTCCAGTTCCTAGGCATCACTCTTAAAGATGGAACCATTATGATGCAAGATCATATTGTCTCCAAAATTAGTCTGTTTCCTGATGAAATCACTGATAAACTCAACTTGAGATTTTTGGGTTGTGTGAATTACATCACGGATTTTATAAAAATGTTCTTTGAGACATGTTACTTCTCAATAAGAGGCTTCGCTCTAATGCTCCACTTGAGATTCCAATCTAACTAAAGTCATCCAAAGGATCAAACAAAGTTGTCAAAATCTTCCTCCTCTGTCTCTTCCAGGACTAGTCTAAAAATTGTTGAGACAAATGCCTCAGATGAGCACTTTGGGAGAAGAACTCAAATAAAGGATGGAGAATGATGTTGAGAAAATTTTCGGATATGCTTCAAGACTCCTTGAAAGGGCTAGAGCTTAAATATCACTCCAACCATAAGGAAATACTTGCTGCAAAGAAAGCTATCCAAGCTTTCTTTTTTTCTTACAGCATGAGAAATTTCTTCTCAGAACTGACTTGCAGCATTTCAAAGGAAGACTTTATAAAGGCAACCCGACTAATAAGACTACCTATGGTCATCTCCAGAGATGGGCAAAGTGGTTTGATGGATATGAGTTCGATGTTGAACATATCTCTGGAAAGAAAAATGCTCTCGTTGATTTTGCTAGTGGAGAACTAACTCATTCTAAACATGTGAATGTCACTCAGATGTTTCATGAATTTGTTGAACCCATATGGAATGTTTCAACTTGTCAAAATTATATGAAGTCTCTAGAAAGAAATGACAACCAGATGTCATGTGAAGCACAACATATGCTCCTTTGCAGGGGAATTATCTCAATATCCCCTATCAGACATCTGAGGTGGCCTGCAGATTCGTTGATCCAGAAATCCCTACTACAGAATTTCACTCCAGGCATGAACCTATGGTCTTTTTTGCACTCTGATAGCATTGAAGACACTTTAGATATGTTGAACCACCACCTGATGATATTCCAGTAGAAGGACGACGTCTCAGGAAGTTGGTCCCCAGACAAATACCTTATGGAGGTTTGAGTTTTCCAGATTATGGCCTGAAGGTCATCCTTTGGAAAATGATGCGTGGAATCATCCTAGCATTCCTAGTGATAGGCGGGACATCATACCAACCCAAATGGATAACTTTGGCAAAATATTTTCATCCATCATACAATGAATGTACCTCCTCCTGCACCGGGCCATTTTCTCCGGATTCCTGATCAGTACCTGTTTCCAACAAGAAGGCATCTTCAAAGAGATAACGATGGATCTAGATCCTTATCTAGATTATGGTACGAAAGGAATACTCATGACATCCACTTTGCAGAATGACAAGAATGGGAAGAATCTTCCAGTTCATCTGATGATGACGCCGGACCCAGTGTCCACTACAGTCCGTAAAGCTATGATGACAGGCTTGTTGTCATCTTTGCAAAAGAATGATTTGACTCTACTTTATGTAAAGTATAGTGGACCTCCCCACTTTTAAAGACCTCCCCACTTTTAAAAGGTGTTATGATGAGTGGCATGTGCTCATCCGTCTTTGTGGGAATCTTTTGGTGACTTAGGTTACCGGTTCCCGGTCTTTAGGTTATCCCTTAATCCGGTGAAAAGCCTCTCTCTTTTCCTATATAAGGAGATGTAGAGACTCATTCACTACATCAGGTTTTTCGGATAGAGTTTCTGCTTAGAGAGTCTTAGAAAGTTTGTAAATTTTTCATAAGTTTGTTGTTTAAAGCATCTCTTGTTTGTTGCTAGTCATAAGCAAGAATATTGTAATGGAGTTTTGCTCTTACATGAATATGATTACAATTTGTTGTTTCATTAAGATCCTATTATTTGTGAATTTAAAGTGAATAGGTTGAAATAAATGCAAATAACTAGCATATTTATATTATATAAATATATGTAAAATATGTCGAGAGGTATAATTTGTAAGGCGTTTATACCTCTCGACATATTTTATCATGTTTTGATTTATGTTTATATAAATGGTAAAATATGCCAAGAGGTATAAGTGCCTTGTGAACTATACCTCTTGGCATATTTTACATATATTTATATAATATAGGTATGCTAGTAGCAACCACGGAGTTGCATTATACATAAAATGATACCAAAAATAAAGGCAAGAAAAGAAGGCAGGAATTTAGTTCGTGCATGAATGACCTTGACGAGAACCTATTAAATTGGTGACTTAAGACTCATATTATTAATAATAAATTAGTGACTTAAGACTCATATTATTATTTTTAAATTACAAAATAGTTGATTCTTTTGTGTGACATTTACTATGATTACCATTATTACTTATTTGTTTATTACTTTTGTAGATGTCAAACCCAGATGCTATCCTTTCTGAAATGCTGACATCAACTCAAACAGATAGATATCACTCCCATCAAACTATGCTCAGCCAAATGGATCCAACTAATATAATTACATGTTACAATGATGCAAGCTACATTAACATTCCTCGAAACCATTTGCATAGTGACCAACATTGTGTGCAGCCTCGAACCCATGAACCTACTGCGACCCAACCTCAACAACAAACAAATGTTACTCAACAGACACTTTATGTAGAAAGGCGTGAAGAAATAAACAGACGAAGAAGACAAATATATCAAGAGAAAAAAGAAGAGATAAACGAAAAAAAGAGAAAGGTATCATGCACGAAGAGAAGAAATAAATAGGAGAAGAAGACAACTATATGCATCGAGGACTGAGTTGTTTGACATTAATTTCACACCGACACAAGCTCGAAGGGCAACAAAATGACTTTACAGTAGCTCCTCCCTTGCATCCACAGGTGGCAACGTGTCGTAATGCTTCCGTTCATTCCTTGACTACCCATTATAATGTTGGCATTAACAATGAAGAATACATGATACAAAGAGCTAGGGGCCAGTATAATTTCCATCAGGTGTATAGCCATCCCTACCCTCATCAAATTGGAAGTGAACCTTCAAGTGCAAAAAATTTACACTCCCTAATGTTGTAGTGCCTCAAATACATCCTCATGTTCCCATTAACAACCTTCTGAATCCCACAATCACGGAAAGTAATTTTGAGCTACAAGACATCGCGATGACTCATACAACATGTGATTTTTCCAATTCTCAAGAATCACGAGTAAGATTATCATCTGACCTTATGTCTATTCAAAGGTCATTCCACCTGAGACTAGATAACCTCACAAACATGCCACTGTGCACTATTTGTAAAGAGGCATACCCAGGAATCAAAGTCAAACTCATAGCCACAAGACCAGTTTGTACAAGATGCTACTCTGAACGTAATGGTCATCACTTTTCATCATGGAATAATATGGACCCTGGTGTCCAACCTCATGTCTTGGGCATTCTCACACAAGTTGAAGAGATGCTCATTGCTCGTGTCAATCCCATAATGCAAGTAAGCCATGCACGAGGAGGACAGTACAAGTATAGGGGGCACACTATAACCTTTCCGCAAGACATAACTTCGATTGTTGCTTATCTTCCTCGGCGTGTTCGGGACCTTGATATTCTTATCGTTAGAAGACATGGAAGTCATTCAAAACACTATGACTGTCTGGTAAAGAGATCTCATGTATTGGATGCCCTCTGATATAAAATATGTAATGATAGGTACTACAAGGATGTTCAATTATGTAATATTGCCATTTCTGAACTGCCTGAAGAAGAAATGGACATATCTCAGAGCCTCCAATTTGTTGAGTCGAACATTGACGACAATCAAAATGTCGAACACTTTGTTGAAGACCCCACTACATCAAATTTTGAAGAACTTCAAGAAGCAACCATCATCTTTTGCAATAAGAATGGGAAACACACATCATGAAATGGAAGAGGTAAGAAATATTGTTGAAAATGGAGGACCAGGTGCCATTGACAGAATTGATTGGCCTGTTATTGGGCTATCTCCAGTTAATGAATATAATACTGAAGGTTTGTTTGACATGGCCTTCCCAACATTATTTCCAAATGGTGAAGTTGAATGGTTGCAACCTCGAATAAAAAAGTTACGTATACATGAATATGCTTTGCATTTGATTAAATACCATGACAACAGATTTGGTGCCCATCCAAGATTCAGGTATTTCTTGTTGAACCTTATGTTGAGGCATCGAACCCAATCCACTGCATCATTATTTGTGAAGAAAAATGTGGGTGACAACATACCGACTACTATTCAAGATCTCCGCCACCACCTTCGAGATATGCCAGATGACAAACTTCCTGAGCAAGTAATGCGTTATGCAGCCAACATTAGAGGTACTAGGGCCTATTGGACAACATGTAAGAATGAGTTGATGGACATGATTACACAATTAGGGTGTCCAACATTCTTCATTACATTAAGCGTTGTTGATACCAAATGGCCAGACCTGCATCAAGTCATGCCTGGCTCGCACCCAAGTAATGTTGCAGAGGGCTACCACTGGAGGAATAAAAATATAATTACCTATCCACATATTGTTGCTATGTATATGCATCATCGCTTCAAGATTTTCATTGATGAGGTCCTCATCAAGCACTTCGGTACAACTGACATTTGGTCAAGGTATCCTCTTTCTTCTCCCCAATCACGTCAAATTATATTGCATTGTATTTGACGCAAAACTCATATACATTCATTATGTGTGACACTTATATGTAACTACTATCTATGTCCATTTCTTGCAGGAATGAATGGCAGTATCGATCATCAGTTCATAGACATATGGTCGTTTGGCTAAAGGATGCTCCAGATGTAAAAATATGGATTGGAATGATCCATCGCAACTTGCAATAGCAAAGGCATATTATGATAATTTTATTAATGCATGGAATCCAAGAGACGAGAGTCAAAGGAATAACCATTTTTCAAGATCTACCAATGATGACCCTTGTTTGATGGACACATTCCAAATAATGCAATGTGATATAAGACATGATTATGAAGAAATTGTAAATCATGTTGAGAGACACACAAAGTGCTCATTGGACACATGCCTGTGAAAAAAAGGGTCCACAAATGTTTGTCGGTATAAAGCTCCTTGGGAGTTACAGACATAATCAAAATTGTTTGTAGATGAAGATGGCCAAAAAAATATCTTCCTGCACGCAATGATGACAAAATCAATGTACATAATCCCAATATACTTTCACTTTGGAGGGCAAACATAGATTGTCAACCCATTCTTTCCCACCGAGCAGTTTTGAATTACATTGCAAAGTATGTTGCAAAAGCAAAAAAATTTCGAGAGTTATCATGACATGCTAACGCGGGTTGCTGCTGCCAATCATTCCCAAGACCCAAGCATTGTGTGCATACTGAAAATTCCTTACAGACACAGTAGCGAGCGTGATATTGGTGCACAAGAAACATGTCATATGCTGTTGAAGCTACCACTTGTGGAGTGTAGCAGAAATTTTATTACACTTAGTGTTGGTCGAAGGGTATATAGACGTGTCCAACTAACATTGATGACGATACAACTGATTCTAATTTCCTACATGCGTACATTCATCACCCTTCACAACTAGAAAATATTGCGATGTTGGATGTTGCTAGGTCATGGTCTTATTCTCCGAAACGTAAAAAAGAACAATGGAAAATTCGACAGCCACAAGCTATAGTGTGCGTATGGCCAAGATTTTACTCCATCCCTGATGAAGAATCAGATGAATATGTGGAATTCTGTTGGAGTGAAAGCCTCCTATATAAACCCTTTCGAAACATTTGTGTTGATATCGGCATCACAAATGAAGAAATAATTCACTCCTGGGAATCTATAAGGGGTACATACCATGCTTGGCACATTGATCGCATGCAAACATCTCGCATCTGATGATGCAACTGAAGATAACGTCGAAGAACACCCAGAGGTAGGCCCTTCAGATATGGACGAATGGGAACTCATGTCTACATTGGCCCCACATAATGACATGCAATTTTCAGATATCGAGTTGCTTGGTCATCGTGATTATGACCTGGACCATGATTGGAGCCAACATTCTATACCAACACCATTACATGATACCTGTACATTTTCTAGATAGCATTCGTTCCTCCATTCCAATAACCAATAACACTCCAGAACACCTCAACCATATACACAATTTATCTGCAGAACAACACATTGCATATTCCAAGGTCGTGGGTCATTGCGACCATGTAGGCAATCCGGAGCCACTCAAAATGATTATTCAAGGAACAATTGGGACTGGTAAATCATATTTGATCCAGTGTATAAGGAACACCTTGGACTCTCGATCAATAAATGGAAAAATCCCTTTTTGCTCCTTGCTCCTACAGGTGTTGCTGCTTTCAACATACAAGGAAGAACAATACATAGTGGCCTTAGAATCCCGATTAGGGATGTCCATGCTTTAAAAGGACAAACACTGGCAGTGTTTCAAGAAGAAATGAAACACGTGCATTACATTCTCATAGATGAGATGAGTTTTTTAGGGCCCAAATTGTTCAAAAACATCAACGATCGACTCCAACAAGCATTCCCATCACATGCGACCGAACCATTTGGTGGTAGATCAATGATTCTTGTTGGAGATCTTGCTCAACTACCTCCTGTGAAGGATGTCCCATTATATGTCGGTAAGCTTGCATCGTGTTTCAACCATCCAAAATTTCTTAATTATTTAATAGGTTTCTTTCTTTTACAATGATTATGGTTACTTTGCATTCATCTTCACTTGTAATGGTCTTTTTACACCGCTTCCTAGGAAACACAATAGGGAGAAGGCTTTGGGACACTTTCAACATTGTCGTTACCTTAGATGTAATATTTCGACAACAAGGAAGTGATCCACAACAAATCATCTTCCGCACAATCTTGAAAAACATTAGAAATGCTGAACCTATTTTCCATGATTGGGAAACACTCATGAAATAGATAAATACTCACTTCAGCCAGGGAAAGAGAATCCTTCGATTCAGAAATCCACTTATATGCAACTAACAAATTTGTTCGTCTGCATAACAAACACATGCTTAAGTCTTTATCCAGGCAATCACCTGGAGTGTTGCCGAATATACGAGGCGCTCAGGATTAGAAGATGTAGATGATGACCAATTGGAAAATGAGGTCCTCCTTTGTATAGGACAACGTGTTATGTTGCTCTGTAACCTTTGTGTTGAAGTTGGATTAGTTAATGGTTCTATTGGTACTATACAGAGACATTATCTACACGTTGGCTCCAAACCGCCCAGCTTGCCCATGTTTGTAATAGTACAATTTGATAACTACACAGGTCCTGCATGGGACACCATAAATCCTAAATCCATTCCTATATTACGTAATAAGAGGCAATCGCAAACAGTGCCTCTAAAAATGGCTTGGGCCCTTACCATACACAAGTCTCAAGGATTAACTTTACCTAAAGCAACTGTTGATATTGGAGATGATGAGAAACCGGGGTTGACTTTCACGGCATTTTCCCGAGTTAGGTCCATTGACCATCTGAGAATATCTCCCCCTTTTAGTTTTGAGCGCTACTCAGAAATCAAAACAACAAGGAATGTAAAACAAAGATTGCTAGAAGAGAAACGCCTACGGATGTTGTCAGCAATTGATGGTAACAGGTATGTCTTTCCTCATTATAAGTAAATTACGTTTTCCCATTATTTCCAAGCAATCTCTTTATCGTTAAGTTACGATACATGAATGTATGTCAAAGTAATTACAAATTACATTTTCATCCAGTGCACGACATCAACAATAGATGCAGCCAGTTCTTAAGCCTTTTTTGACATTCAAATACAGGTTATCACCATCTACTTACCCATAATGTAATTATGTTTCCATTTATTAAGCATCCACACTATGATGTTAACTACACACTTTTTCATTGCAGGAACTCTCTATCACATACAACCTCTAACAACTTCAAGTGGTGCCCAAACCTTTCAGAGCCAACATATTTTGCATGCTACCTCATGGATTATTGTCTCTTAAAACTTTACCAATATTTCACAACTCATCTCATCTTAAAATAGCTAATTTACTGCATTCAAATACTCCTCCAATCTGCCTATCGGCCTCTCACAAGCACTGTGGATGCTTTTGCTAGTTTACATATATTTATATAATATAAGTTTACTAGTAGCAACCGCAGAGAGTTGTATTATACATAAAATGATACCAAAAATAAAGGAAAGAAAAGAAAGAAGGAATTTAGTTCGTGCATGAATGACCTTGACGAGAACCTATTAAATTGGTGACTTAAGACTCATATTATTAATAATAAGGATCCTTGCCCACGTAGTTCATTGGTGTTCATTGTCATGATCATCAATCAAGTCGCTCGTCATTATCTTTGTCATCATAGTGATCAGACCATGTCTTTGTCATCGTTGATCATCGTCATAATCGTCATTGTCATCATTATCACCACCATCACCAAAACCATCATCATCATCATCATTGGCATCATCACCAATACTAATCTTACTACTAATATCGATATTATTATTACAATTTATAAGAAATAAAATATTATTGTTTTTATTAATATTAATGTAGTTATTATTATTAAAAATATTAATATTATAATAATTTTATTAATAGTATTAGTAATATCGTGGTTATCGTCATCTTAATGATCGTCATCGTCTTTGGTGTTGTTGTCGTTTTCATCATCATCATAATCATTGTCATCATTTTAATGATTGATATAATCATTTTCATCATCATTATCGTCGTCTTCGTCATCATCATCCTCATCATTATTATCACCATTATCGCTACCACAACCATCATTGTTGCCATCATCGTCATCATCATTATTATCAATATTAGTCTTACTACTAAAATTGATATTGTTATTAGGGTTTATAAAACATTAAAAACTATTATTATTATCATTATTAGAATTTTTATTAATATTAATGTTGTTATTATTATTATTTCAATAATTATTAATGTTATATTATTATTATTATTATTATTATTATATTAACAATAATAGTAATAGGCATCACAAACATCATCCTTATCATCGTGGTTATCTTCATCTTAATCATGATCATCGTCATTATTGTCCTCATCTGCATCGTCATGATCTTTATCATCTTTGGCGTCATTTTCATTTCATCATAATCTTATTCATTTTCATCATTTTCATGATCGATTTAATCATCTTCACCATTATGATCATCATTATGATCTCCATCTTCTTGGTCATGGTTATTCTCATCTGCCATTATCACATCATTGTCATCATCATTGTTGTACATGTTTACGGTTTAGGGTTTTTTAATTTATAATATAAACGTATTTTTAATAATATCTTCGTATATATATATGAATAAATCTTTATAGATAAAATTAGTATTGATATTAATAGTTCGGAAGAATTAATATCTTCGTCATCATGAATAAATCTTTGAGATGGGTATGGGGCGTAAGAATCTCGTCCCGAAATTCCAATGGATCTCGAAAAATTTTTCAAATTGCCCGCTTGAACGACTACCTTTCATTCCCTGGTTCGGATGGAGTGACTAGCTGCTCAACGAGCCCTGGTCATTCGACTCTTTTCCGCTTAGATCGGACCCCGTCTGGTCCCTTCAATTTATCTTTAAATGATTATTTGGGGATGCTTCCGGTCTTGAAGACTCATAACTTGTGGATTCTGTGATAGTCTCTCTGGATAACTCTATCGACCTCGATTCTCAACTGCTCCTTCTTGGTCAGTGGGCCATCATCGCTAAGTTTGTGGGTCGTCACCTTTCGGCTGATAGAATTCGCACTTGGTGCGATACCCAATGGGGTAGCGGTCTCCGCGTCAGATTCTTGGACAAAGGTTTCTTCCTTGTCATTTTTCGTAGCCAAGCTCAAAGGGATGATTCCCTTGAGAGGAAAGAGTTTCTACTTCTCGATTTAGGGCTTCTCATTCAAAAGTGTTGGTTATTTCAATCCAGATCTCACTAATATGGAAGGTTTTCATGTTTGGATTCATCTTTATTCCCTTCCTAGTGAGTACTGGTCCCCTTCTTCTCTTTCAAAAATTTGTTCCAGTTTGGGCGTGTCATCCGTATCGACCCTGTGACACTCAAGGATCCCTTTCTTCTTTTGCCAGGGTTTGTATTTCTGTTGACATCTCTAAAAAATTGCAAGATCGGATTGTGATTCTTTCCCCAACGACAAATGGGTTCAAAAGGTTGACTATGAGACCGTTTCAAACTATTGTTTCCATTGTAAACAACCCGACCACTTTTAAAAGCTTTAAAGCACTTCCCTCTTTGTGGAAGGTAGTTTGGCAGAAGAAGCCTTTACTTGTCTCACACCTCTATGGATTCGGTCCCTCTTCCTTCTTCCAAGATCTTCAATTCCCCTCCATCTACCAAGGAAAGCTTCTTCCTCTAGAACCCTTAAATCTTGATCCCAACACTATCTCCCTTGTTAAAGAGACGACCTCGATGGTTCAAGATTCCTCTCGAATCCTCTCCCTTTTCCATGAAGGTATTTCTCCGGGTTTAGGCTTGGATGTTACCTCTCTAGAAAACTAGGTTGGTCAAAAGAAGAATTTCTCAAATTTTCTATGGAGGCAATAGTGGTGGAGCCTGTCCGATCGAAAGAAGAAGGTGAGATTCTGAAATCTAGTCGTGGTATTCTTCCTACTCCCCTATTCATAATTTGAATCTTGGTCCAAAGCTCTTGTCACCGACCCTCCAAATCTTGTTCTTCTTTAAAAGAGGTGGCTTCTGGTAATCAATCTCAACTAGGCTCTTTTTTCTCTATTTCAAGTAAGAGAGGCGAGTCCTCTCTGAATAAAAGATGAATATCCTTTCTTGGAATGTTAGAGGCCTCAACGCCCCTAACAAACAACGTCTGCTTAGGTGCTATGTCACCGATATGAACATTTCCATTTGTTTGCTCCAAGAGACCAAGATGTCTAGTGTGGCCTCGCTTGAAGGATGGTTTTGGAGCTTAGTGCGGGCGGGAAGGTCTATTATCAACTCGGAAGGAGCCTCTGGAGGTCCGGATCTTCTTTGGAAATCCAACTCCTGCAGTATTGATCTCCTCTCTACTAATACCAATTTCTAATGGTGCAAGGTCAGTTTAAAGCATTCCGATGAGGCTTTCTTCCTATGCAATGTTTATGGTCCGAATAATCCCATTAAAAACGGGAAACTTGGCTTAAAATTCAGGATTCTTTGAGCTCCCTTCCGGATCTTAAAATTATTGTTACAGGGGATTTTAATGCTACCCTCTCTGACCTTGATAAACATGGTGGCATTTGTTGGCAACCTCATTCCCAAGCTGATTTCATTTCCTTTGTTCATTCCTCCAAGCTTGTGGATTTGGAACCACACTCTGGGTGGTTCACATGGAATAATCGTCGCCCAGGTTTTGGGAACTTGGCGGTTAGGCTTGATAGATTCCTGATTTCGAATCTTGGCTTCAACAGAACTTCCTTCTTCAAAGCTCTGTCTCCCCCTTTCGGGTCTAATCACTTCCCCATTTCTCTGACCATAAATTTTGATCTCCCCCCTCGGCGTTCACCATTTAAGTTTGAAAGCATGTGGATGCAGGACCCCTCTCTCAAACCATTGATCAATTCTGGTGGGACTCCTTCACGTGAATGGCACCAAAATGTTCATTCTCTCAAAAAAGCTCTCCCAGCTTAAAGATAAATTATTAGCTTGGAATTCGTCCTCCTTTAAAAATATCTTTCAGGAAAAGCTTAGAGTTGAGAAAGCCCTTCGTTCTCTCAATGATCGGGTTCTTAGATTTGGTATGCGGCAAGAAGATTTTCATCTTGAAAAGCTCCTCCTTAGTGAACTGGGGGATCTCTTATTGAAGGAAGAATCTTTTTGGCGTCAAAAATCAAGGGAAATTTGGTTAAAAGATGGTGATAAGAATACTAAATTCTTTCATGCTTCGGTTAAAGCCAGGAGAAACTCAAACTATATTTCCTCCATCAAATTTCCCAACGACGACACGCTCTCATCTCAACCTTTGATTAAAATGGAGGTTGTTTCCTTTTTCCACAAGCTCTTAACCGAAGAAACGCACTCTTCTTTGGCCGCTCAATCTCCTTTACTGGATCAAATTCCCAAGCTGATTACTGAGGTAGATAACGCGTGGCTCTCTTCCCCTTTCACAATGGAGGATGTCCATAAAATTGTCTTCTCTTTGGCTCGTGACAAAGCCCCCGGTCCGGACGGATTCCCATTGCTTTTTTCCAAGATTTTTGGGATGTTATTGGAACCACTGTTTGGCAAGCAGTGGAAGAATCTCGATCTTCTGGTAAAATCCTTGGTTCTCTCAATCACACTTTCATCTGTATGTTCCCCAAAAAATCCCCTCAATAAGTTTGATGATTTCCATCTCTGCAATACCTCGTATAAGATCATCTCCAAAGCTATCGCCTCTCGCATCAACCCCCTTCTCAGATAACTTATTTCACAAGAGCAAAGTGGCTTTCTTCCAGGTAGATCCATCTCTAATGGGGTGATCATTTCTCATGAACTTATTCATACCTTGCAGCTCTCCTCTTTACAGGATGATGATCAAGTTGGATTACAGTAAAGCTTATGATCGTATTAATTGGAGATTCCTTCTTAAATCTCTACAAGCTCTAGGTTTCGTAATCTTTTTGTATCTGGATCTTTAATTTTATCTCCTCTCCCCGCTTCTCGGTTACGTGAGCGGTTCCACCGAAGGTTTCTTCCAGAGTAGCAGGGGTCTTAGGTAAGGAGATCCTTTATCTTCCTTCCTCTTTATCTTGGTTATGAAGCTCTAAGTCACTTGTATTAAGTCGATGTCGCCTCCGGTTCTCTCTGGTGTCTTCCACTTTCCTCCGTCCGCCTCCTCTAACCCATCAATAGTTTTCTGTGACGACACCTTCCTTTTTGGTTCAGCCACTGTTCCAAAAGCCCGTGCTCAGTCCAATACTCAATTCCTATTCAAATGTTGTTGTCATCGAGTAATTAATTTCCATAAATTCGTTATCTTCTTTTTTAATGTTTCTCCTCGACTACAGCAGTAGATCCAGGTGATCCTCGCTTTCATGATTGGCTCTCTCCCCATAAATATCTCGGGCATCCCTTTATTCTCTGCACCGATAAAGCAAGCATTTGGAACGATCTTCTTCATTCCCTTTCTACCATACTACAATCCTGGAAAGGGAAATGGCTCTCATTGGCGGTAGATTGCTTCTGATTAAGTTGGTTCTTTGTGCTCTCCCGGTTTATATGTTATCTATTCTGGCTCTTCCAAATTCAGTTTTGTTGAAATTTGAAAAGGTTGTCAGAACCTTCCTTTGGCAGGGGAACAGTGAAGACCACAAATTTCATTTGGTCAAATGGGAAGTGGTTAAATCGCCCATCTCTTCAGGCGGCCTGGGGATTGTGGATTTAGCACTTCATAATATTGCCCTGGGCGCTAAATTGGTTTGGAACTTCATCTCTTTCCCTCACATGTTGGCCCATCAGGTTCTCTCTCATAAATATTTAGAGGCTGGAAGACCGAAACTTCTTCTCTCCTGTGAGGATCTTCCTAAAGGCTCTCATATCTGGAACTTTATGCGTAAATGCACTTCTCTAATTGTGAATTCGGTATCTTGGTATGTTAATAATGGTTCTCGGTCAACTTTTGGGAGGATGGTTGGAACGGGTGCCCTCCTCTTAATTTGGTCTCTTCCCTCAACAGAGTTATGAACATTACCAAATTATCTTGGGGTAGTCTTGTTGCTCATTATGGTTCCCGTCATCCAGATGGTTCTCCTTCGTGGTAGTAGCATGACCTTTCCTGTGAGTGTCTCCATTTGAGAGAGTGCTTCTCTTTCGGAAGAGATCCTCTCACGCAGGGCTTGTTGGCATGTGTGTCCAACACTCCCTGTGAGTTTCATGACATGGACTAACTGCCTCTCGTAGATCCTAACTCTGGTGATTGTAGCGGAGATTAACACCTATGGGTTTTGATCTAACATCAATCGTGGTCCAACAAATGGTATCGAGAGCGACAGTCTTAAGTTTGAAACTCACTTGGGTAACACTGAGGGGAGATTGTTGGCATGTGTGTCCAACGCTCCCCATGAGTTTCGTGACATGGACTAACCACCTCTCGTAGATCCTAACTCTGGCGATTGTAGTGGAGATTAACACCTATGGGTTTTGATCTAATGGTAATCGTGGTCCAACAGGCTGCCTTTAAATATTGTGAGGATCACATGATCTAGCTCGACTTCGGCTCTCACATTTACTCAGTCAAAGATGGTTATCATATGCTCCTTTCGCATCCGGTTTTGCCATGGACCAACCCAAGCTTGTTGCTAGAATTCCTCTCTCCTTCCCAAAGTGGCAATCTTCGGTTGGCTCATTCTAAAAAACAAAGTTCTCACCCAGATGCGTAGAAGATCTTGGGGTTTTGTTGGGCCCTCCAAATGTGTATTTTGTGTAATTACACAAGAAGATCTTGACTACCTATTTCTCTTCTACCCTTTACTAGTCAAGGATGGCATTGGCTTTTGGGTAAACTTAACCTCTCCTAGGTCCACTGCAACAACATCAAAGACTCCCTTCTCTCTTGGCCCTCTTTGGGTTCCAATAGTTCCTTGAGTTCTATTTGGCAGGTGGCCCCTTTTCTTCTCCTTTGGCACATTTGGTGGGAGAGAAATCTGCATCTTTTTCGTAATCAAACATGTGTTCTTCCTGCCTTTTTGAACAAACTGGAAGTCTTCATCTCTGAAATTGTGTCAAAGAACTACAGGTTTAATCCTTCATTCTCCTCGATGGATGCTCACATCATCAAGGCCTGGCCTCTCATCAAAATTCCAAAACCTGTTCCATTGTCAAACATGGCCTATCCCAAGTGGAGAAGCTCATTCGCAGGAAACAAGCTAATTGGAGACCTCCCCCCAAAGGTGTTTGGAAATTAAATTTCGATGGCGCTTCAAGAGGCAATCCAGGTTCTTCTGGGGCTGGGTGCATTATTCGTGATGATGTTGGTCTTCTCATTGCAATGGGTTCTTTTCTGTTACGCAATTGTTCTTGCAACTTGGCGGAAGTCCAGGCCCTCTTAGAGGGTGTCAAACTGGCCATCAAAATGGGAGGGGATTCTCTTCTTATTGAGGGGGATTCTCAAATTATTACCTTCACCATCTCGAAGGGTTTTGCCCCTTCCTGGCGCATCAATCCTTTCATTCAGTCCATCCTCTTTTGGCTCGAAAACTAAAATTCTGGAGCATTAGTCACATTTATCGTGAGTCCAACTCGGCGGTAGATCTCTTAGCAAATTTTATGATTGACTCCCCACATGCTACAATAGTTTCTTGTGATGCTTCGGCCTGGGAAGGGCTCACGTCAATCATCTCTTCTAAAATGTAGCTCCTTGTGCTTTGCGCCAAGTGATCCTTAAGTACCGCATGGCATTTTCTCGCTTCCTTGTTCATCTTTAGCTTGCTAAGATTTCTATTTTTGGCTCCATGGCTTTCGTCAATTTTCCATTTGTAGCTCTTCGTGGATAGTTCCGAGAATGGGCTGACTCTTCTGAGATCGATCGCCACTTCCTGTCGATCATCTTCCGCTTTCCGTCGTCCAAGGAAGTTGCCGCTATTCAATCCATCCTGGGGGATTCCTTCCACTTCCGCTCTTGGTGCCCCATGATTGATTCTGACATCACCTCTACCTTCATCTCCTTCTACCTCCTTCTCCATCCGGACCTAGCTATAGTTGAGTTTGTGATGGAAGATGTAATTTATCTCCGTCCATAGGGTAGGTTTACACGATCGCCGGTTGATTTCACCCTCCCGAACCCATTGTTATGGGTCAAAGAGGTTGTGAGCTCGCCCTTGCTCGGTCACGGAATCCAATGGCTTTACAACCAATATCAAGACCTGGTTAACTACGCTCAAAACATGCACTCTTCGCTCGATCTTTCACGACTTGATCACCGTATCCTTCCTTCGGTCAACATCGACGTTGCTTTATTCCCGGTCCACTCTATTGTCAACAATCTCAATGAGCTTAAAGATCGAGCAGGTGATGCTTTCTCTTCCTACTCAAAGATGCCAACGAACATGTCCGCACGCATCATGGTTGACCCCCCTCGAACCAGCCAGTTCTCGGTGTCACTTATGCTCTGTTTTTGCTTTCGTTTCTACACTTTTCGTTCATCCTCTCTGTTCTTTCTCTCCTTTCCTTCTCTCGTCTTCATTTGCCTATCTACTTTCTTCCATCTCTCTTCCTATTCCTCCTTCTCGCTCTATTGTCGGGTAGGGGCCTTACCCTCTAGTTCATAGCTTCGGTCAAAAGCATTAACTAATAAAAAAATCTTCGTCATCATCACCATCATCATTTTCATCGTCATCATAATTTTAATTATTGTCAACGTTAGGTATTCATTCTCATCACAATCATCATTGTCACGATTATCGCCCTCACCATGATCATCATTATCGCCATCATCTTTATCATCGTTGTAATAATCATCATCGTTGTGTTTTTCATCATCATCATGATCATCATTACTCGACATCATTGACATGATCGCCGCCGCCGCGTCATGATGATGATGATTATGTCATCATGATTGTCATCATCTTCGGTGGTAGCGTCCATTTCATCATACTATTAGTCATTGTCATGATCGATTTAATCATCTTCATTATTATCCTCATCATTATGATCTCCATCTTCCTAGTCATGGTCATTCTCATCCGCCATTATCACATCATTGTCATCATCATTGTTGTACATGTTTATAGTTTAGGGTTTTTAATCGTATTTTTGCAATTTATAATATAAACATAAATTATTAATAATAATATTGTTAAAAATATATATTACTATTAATATTATAAATAAAATATTATTATTATACTTATTAATATTAATATTTTCGTCATCATCACCATCATCATTTTCATCGTCATTATCATTGTAATTATTGTCATCGCATCGTTACGATCTTCATCCTCATCACGATCATCGTCATTGTCATCATCATTGTCACGATCATCATCATCGCCATGTTCGTCATTATCATCGTTGTGTTTTTCATCATCATCATGATCATCAATACTCACCATCATTGACACAATCATCATCATCATCATTTTCATCATTGTCATGATGATGACGATGTTGACAATGATAATGAAAATGATTATGATGACAACGATGAAGGCGACAATGATGATGATGATAATGAGGATGATGACAATGACATCAATGATGATGATGACGACCACAACCACTACAAACATAATTATTGTTATTTCCACATTAAGTATTAAAAATTAAATATTAAATAGTAAATAACAAATATTAAATAATATTATTATGATTCAAAAATAATAAATAATAACTACTATAATTAAGAAATAATAATAATTTTATAAATCTTCTTCATGAGCGCTTAACATGTCAAATGAGTGTTTAAGATGGTGCATTCTTCCTTAATGGTCTCATCATCTTATATAGTGTTATGTGTTTCATGTTCAGGTTTCACGGTCTACGACGTCAAATAAGTGTTCATGTTCAACAACCAAATTAAACCCTAATCACCATAAACAAATCTTAAACATGAATTCATATGGAAAACACTAATCACCAATGTAATTTTGTAAACAAAAACTAATAGTGTTAAGGCATTGTGTTATCATTTAATCTTGGTTCTTTATTTTATTCTCATTTCTTATTTATCATCATCATATTCATTTTCATCATTGTCCTAATCAATATAATTATCGACATCATCATTCTCATCAAGCATCATCATTGTCATCATCCTCATCATCACCATCAACACCACCACCACCATCTTCTTTGTCACCATCATCATCATCATTAATTTTGTTTCTAATATTGATATTATTATTAATTTATAAAAAAACCTCAAAGATTATATCCTTACATGTGGGAGACTTTGGCAATGGCTCTTGCAGTATCAGCATCCTCCCTCATGAACCCTAGCTCCCGATATATATGTGTACAACTACAACTCCTTTGGTTTTGGGGATGATAGTGGCAAGTTTATTATTGATATGATAGGCAATGCCGATGGATTTCCTTTTGGGGTCAATTTGGTTTCTTTTTTGCAACCCTGGTTTTCCCTCTCCTTGTTCCATTTTTGTTCGATATTTCACAATATCTTGATCTAGAGTTGATTCTCCCACTTTTGTTCGATATTTCACAATATCTTGATCTAGAGTTGATTCTCCCACACGAGGTGGTGGAAGCCAAAGCTTTTGGCCCATCATGCTATCAAATGTGTGGGCGTCCTACTCACAAGATGACTCGATTTTAGGAACCCTAATACATATTTATCATAAACCCTTATAAGCCATACGAGATCTACTACAAGTATTTTTCTCACCACTGAACGTAATACCTCGTGCATTTAGATGGACATTGACTAACTCGAGGTATTGATTTGAAATTTATTCTTGCTCATAAATTGTGTTGTAGGATTGGGAATTTTGGGCTGGTTTTTGCTGGTAAATCTCTTGTGGATGCCTCTAGGCTCAACTCTTACGGGATAGTCTGCGATTCCATGAATTTTTATGATTAGTGTTCTTTTGAGAGGGGCCAAGGATTGTAGCTCTATCCCTTTCAAGGAGGCACTATTAAAAAATTTATCATCCTCAAAATCTCCAACATCTCCTCCTCCTCCCCCACTTACACCATTAAGCAAGCCTCTGAAACCCCAGTCTTAGAGATCAAGGATGAAGAATATTTAGACTTGTTGCAGAGACCTTAAATCAATACACCTTGATAAGCAAATTTAATGGTGTCTCGGCCATCATCTAACGAAGTGGTTTATTGGATTCACACCTCGTAGATAGAAAATTATATATTTTCCTCTATGTCTGAGGCTTATTGATTGTATTTTTTAATGAACTGGAGGATTACTAGAGAGTTATTGATGAGGGTCCTTGGTTTTGGAGTTCGTCGAGGGACTTTTCACTACCCCTTGGTTTCCATATTTTGACCTAAATACCTTCTCCATCACGCGGGTTCCAGTTTGGGTGAGGTTACCAAATCTTCCCCTTCACTTTATTTATTCACTGGAGGAAATTGGAAACCTCCTAAGGTGGTACATCAAAGAAGATAGCCTAAGGTTATGGAGTGCTCGTGCATGCTTATGTTAGAATTTTCATTGAAATTGATCTCAACAAGGGATTTATGGACATGGATGACCCTCAAGATGGGAAATACAAGCTATTCCTAGATTATTGACTATGAAAATACAACTTTCAAATGTCAAATTGCAGAACACCTGGTCATCTCCATATTTCCTGCCCTTAGAAGAAAACCCAGGATCCTAAAAAATAACAATTCCCAAGCATTGGAGTCCACTTGATTTAGAAGAAGAATATGATTTTGACTTGGAAGATCAAATAAATACAACTACAACTCCTTTAGTTGTAGCTACAACTCCTTCAATGACAACTATAACTCCAAGTGCTATAGTTTCTATCCCTTTAGCTATAGTCCCACCATTCAGCTCCTTCTAAAGAGGTTAGGCAATTATTGGTTATCTCTCCCTCTTTGGAAGGAACTTCTCCAAAGGTGCAAAATTGGCCTCGTGAATCGATGACTCGACTTGAATAAGGATGGTGTCCTTCCTTTAGTTGATCCTCACCTTGACTTAATGGAATACAATCCTCTTATTTCAAAGATGCTTCCACAGGATAAATGGCAATTAGTGCATTCAAAGAAGGGAAAGAAGGGAAGGCATTGATTTCCCTTTGTCTTTCTTATTCTCCTTTTTGTCTTGCTTCTCTTTTTCTTTCTCGGTCTTGTAGCCTTCTCGAGCTACATCTCTCTATTCCTTTTTTTTTCTCCGCTACTTCTAGGTGTAGTTGTGTTAGAGGTGTTTTTCTCCTTCTTGGTAGATGCATTTTGTTGTTACTTTTGGATAGTAGTTGCTCCTCTTGTTCCTTTCTTGTGTTTCTCTTCTTTTCTTCTTTTGTTTCGGCCTTCTTGGTCATTTGCTTCATTTACCTTCTGGGCTTCATCTCTTCATTGCATTGTTGTTATATATGGCCATTGAGGCTTTTGTAAAAGGATGTCGGTCCTTTCAACACCCTAAACTTTTTACCAATTTCCAAAAATATTATTATTAATTTATTAAAAATTAAAAATTATTATTGTTGTTATTAATATCAATGTTGTTTTTATATCATTAAAATAATTATTAATATTATATCACCATTATAATTTTGTTAACAATAATAGTAATATCGTCACCATTAATGTCATCCTTATCATCATGGATATTGTTATCTTAATCATCATCATCATCATTTTTATCCTCATCCTATTCATCGAATCACCATCGCCTTCAATTGTTTGTTTTCATCGTCATCATAGTCATTGTTAGATCATTGTCATGATCAATATAATCATCATCATAGTTAGCATCATCATCATCGTGATCACCATCTTGTTGGTCATGGTCATTCTTATCTACCATCATCATCATCATTTTCAAAACCATTGTTGTACATGTTTACGGTTTAAGGTTTATGAGTCGAGGTTTTGTCGTTGTCATCATCATCCTCGTCATCATTATAACCACCATCAACACCACCACCATCAACATCTTTTACATCAATATCATCGTGTATATTAATTATTATAATTTAATTAATATTAATAGTAATACAACCATTTTCATTGTTATATCGCATGATCATGGTCATGGTCGTTTGTCATCTGCCATCATTATTTTCTAAAAACACAAATAAATATTCAATATTTAAGTTAAATTAAATATTTTGGATATGACTCTCTCGCACATCCCACATTAGTTGGGAGGTTTTGTGTTTGGGAACATATAAACTCTATTATACCTTGATCCTTATGGAAATTGGGGTGATGCCACAATGGATGTGGCCCTCCGAGATTTTTCATAGCTCATTGATTGTGGAATGGGTATGGTTCCTTATTAGATCTTCCACTCTCCTTTTTGTGCTTTAATATTCCAATAAACTTCCCAAGTTCGATATACATTTTTAGTGTATCTTAGAATTTCTTCCACATGTCTTAAATCTTCGTTCATTAAAAACATAATCTCACATTAGTTGGTATAATTAGTCTTGCTTTACGACTATAAAATCATCATTCATTCAATAATCCAATCCCACATTAATTGGTAGGATTTGTATAGGAAACATATAAACTATAATATAGAATGATATTCATTATACCAATGAGGTGAAAAAATAGAAGGTGATCCTTCCAATAATAAAAAAATTAAATCTCCTCCAAGTACCCATAAATTAATAAATGTCAAAATAAAATTAAACAAAGAAAAAAAAGTAGTAGAATGATTTTAAAACATCTTGAAAGTAATTTTAAAATAAAATAAAAAAAGTTAGAACGTTTTCAAAAAATTAATATAAGAACACATGTATTTCTTGTTGTGTATAATATCGAACTTTCTAGTTAGACCTAGGATTTTTGTTTAAAAACCGATAACCTTGAATGTTTACATTTGGATCGAAACTTGCAGACTCCCTCATTTTAAGATTGTTATATATTCAAGCCTCATAAAATTAGACTATTTTTTTAATTTAATTATGATTATGGATTGCAATGGCGGGGCTACATAGTGATTGCGGTGTAGGCTCACACAACATGGCTAAAACCAACTGCACAAATTTTGTATTTCACGGGCATGACATCGACACTTTCACTCTATATATACAAATGTATATACCTCTCAAAGATAACAAATTATTTATGTAAACATATAAACAAATATGTCATTTGAATTACACAATGATAAAATTCAAACATAGATAGAATTCTATTGGAAATATTTGAGAATTACATGAAATTTGAGTTTTAGATCCTTTCAAAACTACAATCTGCTTTCACATTCACTAAATAAATAGAAGAAATACATTTGTAAAGAGTGTTGACATAACATCAAAATAAATAACTACCTACAACCAAATATTTTAGTAGGAATGTAATTTTGTACAATAATAGCCTCATAAATAATGTGGTATATTCACTCTCGAGTTGATTTATTTCATAATTGGTTGATTAGCAACTTAATCACTCTCTGAAACAAAAGGATATGGAAGCTACACTTGAGAATATTGTCACTAAACAAGTCAATCAATTCATCATGCAAAAGGCTTTTCTTGAGTTCCTACATATCCAAGTTAAGTAAATTTGTGATGTTAGTGGAATCCCAGAGGATCTTTGGAAAGGATGCAAAGCAACTAAGAAGACGTTTTCCTCCAGCATCAAGGACCCAACGATGCAGACTTCTCTGAATCTCTTCAAATCTCTAGAGGACGTGAAAAAGTGTTTCAAAATCCTGCAGAGAGGGGTCGTGTTCCTCTTTTTTTTCGTGTCTTTTTGTTGTTTCATGTTGGTTGTGTAGTTGTTGTAGACTTGCAGTTTAATTTTTTTCCTCCTTGATGGCACTGTTCATTGCCTTTGGTACTCTTTGTTATATCTTGTAGTTAGGCCTTTTGTTGGGGTGTTTCCCCACCTATCAAAAAACCACGTAATTTTTCGTTGTTATATCTGGTAGTTAGGCCTTTTTGTTGGGGTGTGGCCCCCACCTATCAAAAAACCATATTGCTTCACATGATTAGCCCAAAGACCAGCTAATCATTCGCTGGTTTGGGCTTTTGTAATCCAAGGTATGGTCCCTTCTAAAACCATTTACCTCTAAAAAAAAATATGCAATCACTCTCCTCAAAAATTGCATTTAAATTGTATATACATATATAAAGAGAAAACCAGGGTCTATATTTTTAAATTTCAGGAATTATTATCCTAAACACTAAGGGCTAGAAATAAATACAAAAACTAATAATTAGTATATGAAAGATTGATATTTTTAAGAAATATAGATTGAAGAAAAAACCATGGAATCAAATCCATGTTTTAAACTATTTATATTTTCGGCAGCTGTACGTAGAAAAACATACGTGTTAATCTGTGCAATAGTTCGGTTAGAGCTCTTGAGGTTTCCCCGTCCCACAGATCTCAACAGACCCATATTTTACACGGTAGTGTTCCCATATGAAGGAGTCTCACGTAACAATGGATTCCACTTCTCTAGATGCGAAAATAGCACCGTTGTTATTATTGTTCTTTGTGTGCTTGGGGCTCTAGGTTTGAATCCCCTCGCTCACATCTGGAAATCTTTTCTTGTTGCGATGCTTCTTCACTTTGGGAGACGGAGCCTCACTCTGACTGTACACATAATCATACGCAAAAACATCTGAGAATTTTACCAGAATATTGTCTAAAGCATCCTTCGACACATGTTGCACTTTAGGGCTCGTCATTTCTTATCTATTGACAAAGTTTTAGTAGTAAAGTGCTCCCCTTCCTAGAATCAATTTTCTTGCTACACCATCTCCATCTCCATCTATTGGTTTAAATCATACCAAATTTGAAAACAAGATTGGGTCTTCATTACTGAAATGATCACATAGAGTATGCTTTGAATTGAATACCCAGATTCAAATTCTAGACTGAAGAAATATAAGATCATGAGAATGAAAAGAAAGAGGCATCAAAAGGGCAGAGACGAAGATGACCACCACTTTGATGTAGATTCACCTCCACAGAGATTCTCCAACATTGGTATCAGATAATTGAAAGCAAGAGTAAATTTCAGGGCAATATATGTATACAGAGTGCACCTGTCAAAGAGGAAGAACTAAATGAGGGCGTTCTACGAAATGGAAGTGGCAATTAGTTGGGCTTCCGCTTCGGCTCCTTCTTGTCCTCCTGCTGCATGCACCACTCTACATTCTCCCCCGATCACATACATATATTTATGGCTCCCACTGTAATGTTCCTTGTCGCTTAGCCAGGAAAGTCCAGCAAATACAAACTTGTGCTCCTTGGTTTGTGATGAATATAAAGTTTGAAGGAGGACTTGATTTCTGCATTCTCTCATAGTGGCATACATCAAAACGTACAATGCGGGAGAAGCGTACAAAGAACACGCCAGAAACGCACAGGAGGCCATCAAGAAGGTGTGCCCTTTCATTATTATTATGGCATGCTAAATTAAGAATGGAATATGCCACCACTCGGGGAAGACAATTATAAATGTACGATGCATGTGAGGAAATTTTCTTTTTGGTATTTTTGTTTTTTTATTTCATGGGAACAAATTAAGAATTTCACGGGCACAACATCAAACACATTCATTCAATATATGTAAATGTATATGCTTCTCAGCATAATTAGTAGTAATATTAATATTGTAAATACAATATTATTATTATTCTTATTAATATTAATATTTTCGTCATCATCACCATCATCATTTTCATCGTCATTATTATTGTAATTATTGTCATTGTCATCGTTACGATCTTCATCCTCATCACGATCGTCGCCGCCATCATCATTGTCATGATCATCGCCATCGCCATGTTCGTTATTATCATCATCGACTTTATCATCATTGTGATCATCATCATTGTTGTGTTTGTCATCATCATCATGATCATTAGTACTCACCATCATTGACACAATCATCGCATTGTCAAGCCGCATATCGACATGATGAATATGTTGACGATGATAATGAAAATGATTATGATGACAATGATGAAGACAAAAATGATGATGATGACGATTTAAAACAACCACTACAAACATAATTATTGTTATTTCCACATTAAGTATTAAAAATTGAATATTAAATAGTGAATAATAAATAATATTATTATGATTCATAAACAATAAATAATAACTATTATAACTAAGAAAATAATAATAGTTTTATAAATCTTCTTCACGAGCACTTAGCATGTTAAATGAGTGTTCAAGGTGGTGCATTCTTCCTTAATGGTCTCATCATCTTATATAGGATTATGTGTTTCGTGTTCGTGTTTCGCATTGATGTGACTTCAAATAAGTGTTCATGTTCAACAACCAAATTAAACCCTAATCACCATAAAAAAATCTTATACATGAATTCATATGGAAAACACTAATCACCAATGTAATTTTGTAAACAAAAACTAATAGTGTTAAGGCATTGTGTTATCATTTACTCTTGGTTCATTATTTTATTCTCATTTCTTATTTATCATCATCATAGTCATTGTCATCATTTTCATGATCGATATAATCATCGTCATCATCATTATCATCATCATCGCCATTTTCATCCTCCTCATCATCACCATCAACACCACCACCACCACCACCGCCTTCGTCGTCATCATCATAACTATAATATGCTTTCCACATTCACTAAATAAATAGATGAAATACATTATTAAGGAGCATTCACATCACATCAAATAAATGATGATGTAGGAATGGAATTCCGTACATAATATCCTCATAAATAACGTGGTATATTCACTCTCGAGGTGATTTATATCATAACCGAGTTGATTAGCAACTTAATCACTCTCCTCAAAAACATTTAAATTACATATATATATATATATATATATATATATATATATATATATATATATATATATATATATATATATATATATATAATTTTTATTTTTAAAAGAGAAAACCAACGACTATATTTTTAAAATTTCAAGAATTATTATCCTCAAAACTGAGGGCTAGAAATAAATACAGAAAACTAAGAATTGGTATATATGAAAGACTTAAATTCTGTGAAATGGAAGTGAAGGTTAGCTGGGCTTCCGCTTTGGCTCCTGCATGCACTACTCTACATTCTCCCCGATCACATACATATGTTTATGGCTCCCATAGTAATGTTCCTTGTCGCTTGGCCAGGAAAGTCCAACATAATATGAACTTGTGCTCTTTGGTTTGTGATGAATAAAATTTCAAAGGAGGAGGATTTTTTCATTCTCTCACAGCTGCATACATAAAAATTGCATAGCGTGAGAGAAGGATACGAGGAACATGCCAGAAATGCACAAGAAGCCATCAAGAAGGCGTGCCCTTCCGTTATTAATATTGCATGTTGAATTAAAAATGGAATATGCCATCACTCGGGGAAGATAGTTATAAATGGTAAGCTGCATGCGGGGCAAAAAAAAATTCGGTAATTTTTGTTTTTATTTCACGGGCACAAAATAGGGATTTCATGGGCACGACATCAGACACTTTCACTTAATATATGTAAATGTATATGCCTCTCCGCATAATAAATGATTTAGTGGGTGGATTCAAATTTGAAGCTAATTTGTTGATAGTATGTCACATCTTTCTTTTTGCATACTCTTCTTAATAAATGGTGTTACACATGTCAACTTTAAAAAATTTAGATTAAAAATTTGTAATTTTTTTCACTAGAATAAGGCTTAAATTTTGTCATTTCATTAAAAAGTAGCCAATAGAAATGAAACAAATCTGTTTTTCTATTTTATTTTATTTTAAAAATTGTAAAAATAAATTCTCAACATTAGAAACATAAACATTTATAAAAGAAGTACATGTTTTCCATTGGCTTAGAACTATATTATTGATTGAGGTGAAAGGTATAGTATCCACAGAACTAATAATACTATTTTCTCCTATTTAAATTAATAATATTTATATTATAAAAACCATCTCTATATATGTCCATTACATTTTAAACATTCCACATTAATAACAATTAACTATTAAATTTTCTTACAAATAAACATCATTATATATAAAATAGATACTCAAAAGATTCTATTCAACGGCCAAATTTTTGGAGAGGCAAAAAAATGACTCAATCATTTAGTGGGAAAAAAATTCTTGTTAAGTATTTAAATTTGGAGGGTTTCAACACTAGATAGAAGTTATAACTAAGCTTATATTTATGTCAATATTTTAATGTTATTATTTATAAAATATGTTATTACGGTTTGTGTAAAATCATGATTTGAAAAAGAAAAAGGAATGAAAATGGAATGCAAGGTCAATTAGAATAAATGTCTTATCATACATGACTTCATTTTAATTAAAATTATGTTTTGAAATATAAATTTATTTGTACTATGTGTATAAAGTCATATCTATTTATTGTGTGTATTTAAGATGATTAAAAAAACAACCTCCAAATAACAAAAATTACCAAATTTATAGTATATGAAAAGAAAAAAACAACAAACAATGCAATAAATAAACAATGTACATGGGGTTAGATTGATCTTGTTAACTTCTTTCTACATGAACTTGAAATAAAGTATGCATTGAAAAAAATGAAAATCGGTCTCACGTATTTAAAGATTGTATAGAAATAATCATTCTAAATTTAAGTAAGTTGTAATTAGAATAGTAAATTACTAAATGGTTTGAAAATCAAGATAGAATATCTTGTAGTTTCTCATAACAAAAAAGAATAAAACATATTTTTAAATTTAGAAATTATAATTTAAGATAAATCATTTTTTTTTAAATTTGTTTTTGACAAAAAAACCACTTTCAAATTCATGTATTTTATATATTATATTTCTAAATTATAATTTTTAAAATATTAGATTTTTCCACCTCATATTTTTTTATTATTGGCAAATAGTTTTTTGGGAGGGACTATACCCCAGTAAAAAAAAAGGCTCCAAAGCCAAATATTACAAATATAAAGTTCGAGAGTGATCAAAATCAAAATGTTTACATGAAAGCACAACTACAGTAAGGAAACTGCAAAGACAAGTACCAAAATAACAACAAAACCGTCAAGAAACAACCACAACACAACAAAATAACAAGAATTATACTTCTAGTCTACATCAAATTTGACAACAATATTACTTGCATGCTCTATCAACAATTTTCTTCAACTTATATAGGGCACTCGAAATGTGTAATGGTAGTAACTTTGGTGGGGTCATTCTTGTCAAGTTGGTTGAACACTTGAGCTTGTGTTTGGCCCCCACCCATATTTTTCCACCTCATATAACACATATGACATACTAACATTTTTACTATTGCAAAAAATATACACCTTCAAATTTCCGACTTGGATAAAAACTAATCAGTCTAAATTTATGATCTAAAATTTTATTAAATTATAAATTACGGTTAAAAATGGAAAAACACCCACAAACCATCAAATTCCGTGCCCGATCAAGACTTGTTAAAATCATGTGAGGAAGTTTTGAAACTTCTAATGCCGAAGTTTAAATTTTCATATAGTTTTATTTACTAAAACGTTGTATGTTGATTAATAAATTACCACCAACTTAAGAATTTTGCATTTATAATTGATTTTTTATTATTGGTAAGTAGTTTTTGAAAGGGACTATACCATTGTACAAAAAGACTCACTAGCCGATTTTACGATTGTATCAAATCAAAAAGTGATCAATATCAAGATTTAACAAGACAACTCAAAAGTAGATAAACAATCACCGAGAAAAGAACCACATTCTACAAAGAACAAGATCAAAACAACAAAAAAAAGTGATTATTGCATTAATAATTACTAATTACTAGTTTCACATTTTCTTTTGTGCAAAGTAAGTTTGAAGGAGAGAAGTGTAGAGTAGTCGAATATCTTTTTGATGTTTTATTTGTTGATGTCAAAGTTGGTCATGACATTTAAGTTGTGGCATTTAACGAGATGTTGTTTAATGGAATATTGTAATTGCAGCTTACATAAGACATGGGTATCCTCACATAGCATTAACAGTGTTTCACCAAATGCAACCACTAGGTGTCCAACGTGATCGGTTCACCTTTGTCACCATGCCACCATCCTGTGTCAAAATAGGAGCGTTGAAACAAGGCATGGACATCCGTCAAGCATTATGAAGAAAAGACTTTTAGCATATGACTTAGTTTGTAAGTGACTTGAAACAAAATAGTGTTATTTATGAGGATTTAAGGTTGTTTAAAGAAATGCCTCCACCAAATATCATTTAATGGAATGCCATGACTTCACCAAACAAAGCACCCTCATGAAGAATTGATGTTATTTTTCCAAATGTGGAAACATGCAATTGGCATGTGAACTATTTGACTAAATGACAATGAGAATTGTGACATCATGGACTATATTAATTGAAGGAGATGTGCAATATTGGGTTGTTGAAAATGTATTGGAATATTTCTAAAGAAATGCAAATCGGTAGGTATTTTCTAGCATCCTCGTAACCTACATCAACATGACCATCCTCATTAGAATTGTTTTTTTAATGCAACCAACATGTGTCCAACCTAATTAGTTCACCTTTCTGCTAGCATACTTCATGTTTGTATTGAAATGAGAGGTTTGAAACAAGGTTTGAACATCCACTAACACATAATGGAGAAGGAAATTTCCTCGGATGTTGTAGTTGCAAGTGTCCTAGGATGTATAATTTTGGTACATGCCTCCTTCGATTGAATCCTACTTACATGACATGGTGTCATTGAAATTGAGATTTACGGTGGATGACATTGAAATGTATGAGTATGTATTTGGAGCATTAAAATGGAGGAAGGAGGGAAGTATGAGTAGAGGGGTAGAGTCCCCGCATCTTGATTTACTCCTCCTCGGTCGACCTTTGTAACTTAAATCACCTTGAAGTATATATAAGCAAGTGAAACTCACCTCATTTATAACCTAACACTCTTATGGAATCCTATTGCAAAAGCTAGCACAAAAGGCACCCAAATCTCCCTACATTTCATAAATACCTTTACATATTCATTAGGGTAGCACCATCTACAAGTTTGAAGCTTCCCACTAGGTCTAGGGTACTCTTCCCCACATTTACAAGCAACCAAAGTCACATACTCAAGTATATTTTCTAGAGACAAACTTGAGTCAAGCTTTGTCAAAGAAAGAATGTCAAATTTGATTGCACTACAACTAGATATCACATGTTAGGTGGAGTATTATGTGCAGTTTGAGGTCTCTTCGGACTAGTACCAACGTCGGTGATGCACGGGGGCACCCACAACACAACTAATGTTTATTTTGTATGACTCTCTATTTATGGTTAGGGTTTGAAAGGTTGAGTAAAGCATTTAGAGGCCCTCGTAATGTGACCAATAGAGAGCAAAGAATATATTCAGACAAGCGATGAACCTAGAGAATTGTAGATCTTGGTTCTAAACAAGGTCAAGATAATACAAACATTTTTGGGTCTACTATATGTTCCTGCTAGGAGCATCTTCATGTCATCAGATTCTAATTTTGAAGCATTCTCAGGTCGAGGTCGCCCTGTTCCATCATTCAGATCACCAATAATTTCCCAAAATCATCTGTAATTAGCTAAGTGCGCTCAATTCTATGTATTTGTGAACTTGTATTGTATTGTGTACATTTTTTGCAAGTATTAATGAGTTATTCTAATATTGAATGGTTAACGTTATAAGTTAAATAATTGGAATAACCCCACATAGATAATATTTAATTCCTTTTGGTTATGTGTAAATCTTAATCCCAAATCTAAAAAGGGTGAAAACATGTATTACATTGAGTAAGTCAAACATTACGATATCTCACACAATTTTCCATCTTAGACTTTCTGCAATAGAATTTTCGTAGTCATGCTAAAATTGTGCATCTTGATTAGGAACGTTAAAGGATATATTTTTGGGGGATTCATGTATGAGATGAGAAGATTTTTTTTTTTTTTGAATAGGGTGTAGGGACATGGAGGAAAGGGAGGTAGTGAATTACAAAACTACTCCCTTCACCTTCTTGTCCAAAGTTGGCCACATATTGTTTCCTATTACCTTTTTTACTTTTTTAATTTCTCGCTACTATACAATGAAATATATGGTGGTATCTTAGGGTATACTAAAAATAATGATAGTATTTACTGCGTAATGTGTAGACACAAAATCACACATAGGTACATTTCTAGGTCCTAAAATCATGGTAGCATTTACATGATTTCTAAGTAAGAAAACTAGTGGTTGACAACTATATTTGGCCTCTTTTCTTTATCTGTTGTTTTTTTTTGATCTTCCACACCCTACAATCCAACCAGATAGTAGCGCCTAGGCGCTCATATCCCTCATGGGTGCCCCTAACCCTTTCTTACGTTACTTGCTATTTTTTGGGTCTCTTTTATCTTTTGGGCATATTTTTCACTTATGGGTCAATTGTCCAGTGTAATTATGAAATTCAAACAATGGAATCATATAAATACATAGTTATGTTTTAAAAATAAAGGACCAAGCACTAAGCATTACTATCATCACCTAAAATTGCATCCAAAGGCACTAAAGGACTTCAAAGGCATCCATCTATCATCCTTTCAAGGGACAAGGGTTACATATTTTTGCCTACACTACAGAAGAAGGGGAAGTCTATTCTATTCCATCCAAACATGCTATACATTTCTACATTCTAGATCTAGCTCGCTATCATTTTGCAACTTGCATAAGGGCATCCTAGGGCATCATTTTCACACACATACATCAAAACTACATGAAGTATGAGATGTAGTGCAACGCTTAAGCAATAAGTCAGAGACACAAAATCACGCACTTTGGGTAATTATCTAGTCCTGATTGCATACTACTATTCATATGATTCCTAAGTAAGAAAAGTACTAATTAACCATGTCTTTGGCCATCTTTACTTTATTTTTATTGCCACTTTTGGTCTTGCACACCTTATTGCCTAGTATAACTTTCGACCCTTCAATTTCTTTGAGTCTGGACACCAAGGTGCCCATCTAGGATGCCATCACCAAGTACCCTTGTTCCCTCTTTGGTGCCTTGACCTCTTTTACCTTATTCACATCTTTTGGGTCCTTTCTAGCCGTTTGGGCATCTTATCTTTTTAGTAGTTGGCCTTTTCGGTGTTAATTACAAAATTCAATCAAAAGAATCATATAAATATAAAGTTATGTGATCATAATACAAGATCAAACACTAAGAATTAGTTATATCCACCTAAGGTTGCATCCAAAGGCTATTCAAGAGCATCAAAGCATCCATTCAAGGGCAAGGGACTGCATACACTTCATAGGAGGGAGTTTATTATATTCCATGCACACATCTATTATATTTATTTACATCTAGCTATTTTGCTCGTTATCAAGTGTGATAGGCATAAAATCCACCTAGGGAACACTTTTGCACACACACACACATAGAACTACATTGGGTCTGAGATGTAGTGTAGCGCTCATTCGTAATATCACCATTATGAGATCTGAGGGTAGTATGACCCCTCATTTTGCATCTTTCTTTTTTAGGATTTGATGTCTATTTGAGGGTTTTGTAGGTCAATACTTTATTGCAAGTTTCCAACGAGCTCAACCATCATTGTGCAACATCATAGCCACTAGAGGAGAAGGAAAATGAACACCTTACAACTAATCAAAGATGGTTTTCTAAGATTTTCGACAATCACAGGCACTTGTTTCTTATTTTGTGGCACCCACAGTGCCTTGCCACTTTCTCGGGTGCCCATGTCTAGATTGTTCCTTTAGATCTACATTTTCTAGGGTCTCTGTGCGACGCTTCTACCTCCCTTTTCATCGAGTCAACACTTCGGAAAAGTTCATATTTTACTACGAATCAACTAAGTTCCTCTTTCTCCTCCATGTAACTAGGGTTTCACATTTTATTTCTTAGTTTGCTTGAGTTAATTTTTGTACTCAATTATTGCATTTGTTTATGTTACATTGTGAATCGATTATCATGCATTTATTTCCATATTTTATTAATCATTTGGTGAACCCGCGTTCAAATACTATTGGATCTTTATTTTTTTCTATCATGGCTCGTAAGGTCTGTGAAGTCTCTTTCCTTCAATTGTTTCAAATACACCCATCTTATAAAGATGCTCTCAACAAAACCCTAGAAATTATGTGTCTACCTTTCAACATGTTTCCTACTCAAGTCAATATTATCTTCATCACCTTTTTGTTGAATCTCTTGGTTCTAATTCTAATCAATCTATTTGTAAAACCATTCAAGCTCTTCATTCTTTATTTCCAGATAAATTTCAAGCTATGGAATCCATGATTAAATCTCTAAAATCTGAAATCACATATCTTAAAGACGCTTATCAAGCTCACGCTAATTCTTCTTCGTATCTTCATTATAAGTCTTCTACATGTGCTCATATTAGTGAATCCCGCATCTTACCGCTCCCTGCTTCTCTCAAGTTTAATCTCAATGCTATGAACAACAAGATATTCTTCCGCAACTCATAACTCATCAATTAATTAGCTTGTCATCTACTCAATTCTATCCTCCTTATTATCTTGCAAAATATCAAGGTCTTTTGTATTGTAACTATCATCGAATCAATGGACATAATGACAATGATTTCTATGATTTGCAATGAAGTATCAAACACCTTGCGTTAGGATTTTCTATCATTCATTGCACAACATTCTTATACATGCCCGTCTCCAAATGATAAATCTCATTGGGTTCCTAAATCTGATACATCTATGTCTAATGAGCTTCATGATATCATTATTCATGTTCCTTCTACAATAAGTCAAGCACCTCCTAAGAAACCACCTCTCAAAATCAGCCTCACTCTTCTCAAGTCATCTATGACATTACCAAGTCAAACTACGCAACCACCTCTCAAAATCAATTCACCCTCTTCTCCTATCAAGGCTTCGCATCATTTTCAATTCAACATAATCTCCAACAAATCACTTTTTAAAAAGCAACTACTCCTTCTAGTGATGGCAGGATACATTTCAAACTTCATCACCATCGCATGGTCCTAATGTTTCTTATGCCTACCATTGTGTTGGCCCTTCTTCCTTATCATGAAAAAGGAAATGCTCTCCCACAATGACATAGCACCTCTCACATTACTGCATAAATCTCCATCATCATAGCACACTTAGGGGGCATCACACTTATTTCCCCTAACATCAACAAACATCTTATTTTCTTCTCATTTCACATCTATCATATACATCTTGATACACACTCATATCATCATTACCCGATGACGTACTCTTGTACTTTTGTTCACGATTGATGAGTTGAGGACATCCTATACACATGAACCTCACATATACTACTTACCAAATTACATTTACTTGTTACATGCACATCTTATTACACATTTTAGATAGATATCGTGTATGTTATTATCTTTATCATACACACATACGCGTTCACTTGCTTTCTATTTGTGATCGTAGACTCTACAGATCGATACATGCAACATAGATGTTTGGCATGGAGAACTATTACCCCCCAGAGCGGCTCTTGGGGCATCCACTTTCGTACACTACATGTGTTATTGTTTCATTTTGTTTCATAACACATTACTATATCGGATTATACATGTCTTGACATATATTTTATCTTCCTAACATGTTAATGGATGCTTCATGTGCAACATGTTTTTACAGGTCTATTTGCTTCCATGGTTGTCTGTTACATTTCTTGTTCTTGCTTGTCATTGTTTGCCATTGTTTTTGGGTGTTGCCCTTTGTCTTGTGTGAACACTTTTTTGCTTTTGGGCCTACTCAGTCTTGATTGTCTTGCGACATCGTGAGTGGTGTCCCATTTTGTAACCCGCTTTTCATGCTCTACATTTTCTTCTTGTGTCTTAGATTACACATTGTTTTCTTGTTTACTAGCTTAAATTTTACATGCATGTTTGCTTGTACTAACACTTGTCTCCTAGCCACTTGTTTTTCTTGTGCCTTGGTTTCTACCAAGCACACTCCCTCCTCCTACAGGCACAACTTCAACATAGTGGTTGGTCCTCCTTTGGGTCGCATTCTCCTTCAACAATGTCACATGCACCCCAAATGAGGGGGGGCATCATTTGGGTGAATCAATCACCCCATACAACAGTTCAAAGTCATAATTCAACACAACACAATATCGTATAACATAGTATTTAGTTTCAAGGCTCAGAATCAGACTTGGGTCCTTAGCACAACATAGCCACCAGAGCCCTTTGTTAACCTTTTTTATCTTACCTCGAGAAGAAGATGTTAAAAATTGACTCAAAATTTCTTCTGAAAACTTTCACTTGGAAGTGTTGTTTAAAATGTTGAAGTTCTCTGAAAAACTCCAAAGTTTCAAATTTCAAACTTCAAATTTTTGGAGTCTTTTAAAGAAGCCACTAACAAAGTTTTAATTTCGAGTTCCGAACTCCGAAATTACGAAAGTCCAAAATTTGGAGTTTCAGACTTTCAGTTTTGGAGGTCTCCTTTGATATTTTTGGTTTTGGAGTTGGAGTTCCGAAGTCCAAAGCTATGAAGTTCCAAAATTTTGTAACGTTGAACCTTCGGGTTTCGAAGTCTCCATCGCCTTTTTGGGAAAAAAATTTCGAAGTTCCAAATTTTGGAACTTCGAATTTTGGGTTTCAAAAGTCTCACAACTTATTGATAACTTCATTCCCAACTCCCGAAGTCTCAAACTTTGAAATTTTGAAATTTTGGAACTTCAAAATTTTAGGGTTTTAGACATCGGGGTTCATATTGCGAAACTTGCATTCCATTTCGAGTTTTGGGATTCACAATTTCGGGTTCTATGGGCATTTAATTCTCGGCTACCCCGCACGTGTTAGCTTCGGGCATTAAATTCAAGCTTTTCTATATAAACTAAGGTTTTTTATCCGTCATTTTCACTTGGATTTCGCTCCGACACTCGATTTTTACCAAACTTTTGTAATTTTTGGCGTCATTTTCAAGGTAATTTTTGTTTTGGGTTATTTTCTTCTTGTTATGATCTTTTTGGGTTTTCTTCATTTTTATTTTGTTTTTCATTTTCCCATTTGAAAACAAAACCCTCCTCATCCACCATTTTTCCTTAAACATGTTTCACGATTCCCACAATTGCAAAATTCGATATGTGCAAGCATTTACTCCAGATTGCATGGTATTTTCTTCCAGGTCTTCACATGTGATTGATTATCATTTTTGTGCCTTTAAGCGATTTCACACTTTCGCAAGTTCTATTTTTGGACTTTCATAAGTCTGTTGTTTTCAAAGTTTTAGAGATCCGAGCATTTTGGGTTTTTGGGGGTCCAAGCATTTTGTAATTTCAGAGGTTCCAGTTTCGGGTTTTTGGAGGTCTAAGGTTTTAGACTTTCGGAGGTGTGAATGCTTCAGACTTTCAGAGTTGTTGTTTTCAGACTTTTGGAGTTCGATATTTCGAAGTTTTTCATAGTCTTTCATGAATCTTCCAAAGACCATTCAAATTCCAAATTCCAAACTAAATGTCAACCTCCTCCTCAAAAGGTAAAGAGAAGATGAAGTATACATATTTGGGATTTTCTCCTCACACATGTCTTTCTTCGTGGGAAATATTGGAGATACCGATCTCGAGCAAGTAGATTTTCCAGTTTTATGGGCAAGGTTAAAATCTCTAACAAGGAGTCATGGATGCAAGCTATATAGACAAAGGGCTTGCTCTCATTGTCGGTTTTCTGCATCCATGCATTGTCCCGAATTTGTCTTAGCCAGTAACAACACACTTCGATAAATATTTTAGATCGGTAAGATATGATGACGGTAAGGTTTTCATTAGATTGGACACTGAATTCTTTGAAGATTTGTTTAAACTCCCAAATGTAGAGGAATATGCCACAATTTCACCAGAGGATGCAATTGAGCATTGGGACAAGGAAACTAAAATGTGTACGAAGGTCGTGATGAAAAGTTACTTGGCCAAAAGTATCATAAGCTACCTAAGACAATGTTCCGATCGGATTTTATTCAGAAGTGAACTATATCATTGTGTTGTTGATTAGAGTTTCGGTCTTGCTTGGAGAGAGAATTTCAAGAGTAGATAATTTTGTACATTGCCACTATTAAAAAGAAAAAAAAATTCATAAGATGGGAGAGCATATCATTAGCTCCATTTGTTATCAATTGAGTAAAGTCTTGTCAACAAAGAATTTTTACATGACTTCCTTCTTGGTCTATGTTGCGACCTACCATGAGGGAGTTCAATGGATTAAATACTAAAGGTGTTAGAAGTGCATCGCAGATTTATGAGTTTTATCCTTAGATAACGATGGACGAGGGAAGCAGACATTTCCATAGAGTCAATGATGCCTTCTTCGTTGTTCTCCTTTATCATTTTGACAAGAATTTGTATAATCGAAGGATTTCTGATGAGGCTTTCAAAAAAGTACGAGAGTGGGGAGACATTTATCTCCATTTTCCAACATTTACGTATATCGATTCCTGGTTTCATGGGGTGCCCCGAGCAAGTTGCGCAAGATGCCCTACTTGACAAATGGGTTTTGTTAGAGTTGGGTCGGTAATTATTGGATTATCACAAAATCCATAACAAACAACATAAAGGCGGGTCCAGTTTCCCATTTTGATTGGTATATATAATTGTACCAATATTTCTAAAGCAAAAAATGTAGATTCAAAATGTCCGAGGTTACTCTATGGACATTTCATCCCGAACCAACTTTGACTATGGGGAAAATTCGGTGAAACAGGTTTAGCCATCTCTCACATGCCTCAACTAGAAGATATTTGGATTCACTTTCATGATGAGGTTATTATCAAGAACAGAGAATATGAGAGATTGAATTTGGGAGAGGTTAGACAATTTTACATTGCGGAGGTCCTAGATGAAATGAAAGATGATGAATTTTTTTTGGATTCAATGTACAAGGATAATTATTTTTCAATCAACCATTTTCATGGATTGATTGGTATCAAGAAGAAAATTACAATACTAAGGAAAGGGCGGGGCCCATTTTACAAAGAACATATGATTGGTGTGATAACTTGGGAATTTCACCCAAGGGTTAGAGAAATCTATGAATAGAAGCCCAACCAACAACGTGTCTTCCTATGCCCAAAAAGAGAAAAGGTCTACCCAAAAGACCAATGTAATTCCTAGAAATATTTCATTTGTTGTTGGAAGTTCTTCCTTTCCAAGGATCTTGCTTTGAAGGTTATGTCCCCAAAATACCAAAGATTTCGGATATCATTGTTGAGATTATTGAATCTCCGGTTGGTCACGAAGAATCGCCACCCTCTCCTTCCTTGCCATTATCACTTCCTTTATTACTCCCTTCCACTTCTCCACTAATTTCTTATTTTCCATCCCCATCCATGGCCCAAGTATTTTCATCCCTTCCTATCCTTTCGGGGGAAATGATTGGGTCTCCGGTTTCCACATCATTCCCTTTACAACTTTCATGGCCTTCCATTTCCAACCTAGTTGCATCCACTCCCGGGCTATTCTCACATCCACCCCATCCAAAGCATCCCCACCTCCATTTTAGTGCTAACTAATGTTACTAGTGCTATTATGTTGTCAAGTGCTCTAAGTGTTGAATAGGTTGTATACCATCTTCGTCGCATCTACTATACCATAATGGATATATCACCAAAATCTGAAACAAAAGAATAAATTTCTCCTGTAAACGTAATAGATCTAAGTGTGTTGGAACCTACTCTAAAGAGACATGACAAATGGCCAAAAATCGTCTCTAGTTTATCTATAAACCAATTAGGAGAGAGGGTCATGGAGGTTGTTACCCCTATTGAGGGGAAGACTAAAGAAACTATCACAACAAAGAGACTCTCATATCTCCGGGTTCTCGGTAGGGAAGGTAATGCACAAAGGTGCCAAACAAGATGTGCAATGGCTCTCGGGAATCATTGGAAAAATACAATAAGGATAAAGCATCTAAGGATGAGCTAAATATAAAGGTTAAGTAGCTCATTGCCTGTTGAGAAAAGTAACGCATCCTACTCAAACCACCGATCTTTCAACTACAACCGCTACGACAATTTCTTACGCTCTGGATGCTATTTCATATAATGAGATTGAGAAGATAGGTCAAAAGGGAATATCAATGAATGGATGGATAGAACACATACTTCGAAAATTCAACCCTTTGATTTAGACAAAGTGATTGAATTGTATAATGATTTACTGACCGAAAGGACCTCCATCCATAGGATTGATGAAACTCTCTTCAAGATAATAATAATTTAAATTTGAATCGACCACATGGAGCGAGATTAGACACATAGACCCAAATTTACTCTTTCAAGGAGTGGTTGATGACGTTTCTAAGTTGTTTGAGTTTCGAGAAGGCAATGGAATTCGATCGCAAGTGTCACAAGATTTGATCAAAAATTGGATGACAAATGCGTGGAGATAATGGATGGTTTAAATGACATCTCGGAAGAGTTTGACAATATCAATTGTAAATTCTTCAATGAAAATATTGATGCTCTTCTAGTAGATCAAATTAAATCAAATTTCAAGGATTTAGTAAAGAAAGATGATGAGGTAACTAGGACTCCAATAGTAGTGATTCGATTGATAGGTTGGTCTCATATCATAATTTCATAATTTGATCAAGAAGGTGGTGAGTAAACTCAAAAGGTTTCCGACTAAAGTGGTGAAAGAGATCAATATAGCAGGGGCGTAGTGAACCATTATGCGTGTGGACCAAAAGAAGAAGAATTACAGGAATTATCAAGTGCTTCATGGATTACTGAGCTTAGGATGACTATGTGGCGAAAAGAGCAGAAAAGGTCAAGAGGGAAAAGATGTTGCGGGCCTATAGATAAGTCGGGCGCCATGGAAGGACAGCCCAAGCTTTTAATTTGTCAAAGTTACGGTCTACCTTGGTCAAACTTTTGTAACTACTTTGATATTTTTCTAGGATCTTGTCCCCAAGAACTTAATTATATTCTATTTTTAGCAATTTGTTAGTTAAGGTTCATTTGTAATGGCTCAACCAAAAGAACTTATAAATAGTTAAGTGCATGAAATTTAAAATACTTTTAGATCATTGGGAAAACTTACTCTTCAAGCTTGGAAGGGTGCCTTTAAATACTTTGGAGCCTTCCAATTATATTCATAACAATATTTTTTCGTGGAATATATGATTTATTGTGTTGAGCAATGTATGCTTTGTGAATGTGAAATTCCTTAGTATAAATGATTTCCTACCTTTATTTCGATTATCTTATTTCAACATATGGAACAAATGATTTAGTTATCTTGGATATCAGTTGTGGTGATACTATATTCCTTTTGTTAGAGTAAATTATCATTATTTTCCATGAAGAAAATGGGATGCATGATATGTGTATATCATTATTGTTGTGATTATTTGATTGTGTGTTTAAGTGGGCATGATCTATCTGTTAGGAATAATTGGGGTCTTACAAGGAAACACATGCTCTTGTGTTTGTGGTATTTTATTTACCCTTTTTAAGTAGAAAAAGGTGAAATTGGATTGTGATGTTTACTTTATCCTTTTCAAATCAACCCTTTTCACTATGAAGATCAAAAATTGTCTAATCATATTATTGGTGAATCACCCTATATACTCATTTGTTGTTTCTAACCCTCGGCCTCATAAATTGAGTAGATTAGAGTCATTTTTAAAGTGTTTTATAGCCTTGCACATTGATCTTAAATTAGCTGCTCCAAGTTCCAAAGGAAGTCGGCCTTCTCTGGAGGTTCATCCCAAGGCAACAAGGTCCCACACCTTGGGGATTTTCCAATGTTGCACGAGATCATTCAACAGTTCAACGGGTGCACGATCCGTGTGCTAACACCCTTCCCGAACGCCTATAACCAAGGGGTAATTACACAACATTCTTTAGTGCATCACAATCTACATCACTCCACACAACAACTTTTGACAAGGCCGGTCCTTTAGATCAACATACACACACTACATCTTCTTTTCCTGTCTACATCGTTGGATTGGAAATGGTCAAACAGGATCAAATTTTTACACACCATCTACAGTGGTGTTCTATATTGCAGGAAGAAGTTAAAGGATGGAGGATGACACTAGACTTTCCTCCCTACACTTCTTCCATATCATTGGCATGCGATCACACGAAAAACTTGCACTTAAAGACAACCGGCGTGAGATTGCCCTAAAATTGATATTCTACAACATCTACATGATCTTTTTTATACTCTTTCCTTATCACAGATCAGGTGCAAAAGTTCCTTTTTTCACATTTTTCATTTTACATACTTATTTACATGATTTTTACACTTATACATGCATATTTGATCGTTTGTTTATTCTTCTCTTTTGCAGGCCCCTCTCAGTATGGGAAGTGGTAGTCAACATCATCCTACAATAACAACATCGACAACATCACACACATCAAGTATTGACATAAACAACAAGTACATCGGTGACATACACATCATGCATTTCCACCCTAGGGTTATTATCTTATCACTTTTTGCACTTTCTCATCTTTAGTCTCCATTCTCCACCTTTTGATCACTCCACATTTTTCCTTGTCTCTCGGCACACTTCTCACCATTGATCTACATGGTTATTAGGTACACATCTCTATCTACTTTATGTTATCGAGAATTCACTCAATAACATAAAATGGGGAAAATGCGGAAACAAAATCATGCACTTTGGATAATTATCTACTCCTTATTGCATACTACTATTCATATGATTCTTAAGTATGAAAAGCACTAATTAACCCTTGTCTTTGGCTATATTTATTTTCTTTTATTGCCACTTTTGGTCTTGCACACTTATTGCTCGCCTAACCTTTGACCCTTTAGTTTCTCTGAGTCTGGACACCAAAGACCTAACCAGGACACCGAGCTGGGCGCCCCCATCCCCTCTAGGTGCCCCTGACCTCTTTGTAATTTATTCACATATTTTGCGTCCTTTTTAGCCGTTTAAGCATCTTATCTTTTTGGTATTCGGCCTTTTCGGGGTTAATTATGAAATTTAAAGAAAGGAATCATATAAATATAAATTTATGTGATCATAATAAAGGACCAAGCACTAAACACTAGTGATCTCTACTTAAGGTTGCATCCAAAGGTTATTTAAGAGCATCAAAGCATCCATTCTAGCCGAGGAAAATTTAGTGGCGATTCTTCACTAATTAGTGAATATTTAAATTTTGAAAACTTTGATTTGATGAATTTTAAATGTCCTACGGACTAGCCTTTTGCCTAACATTTTTGGGAAGTAGTTCATTTGGGGGTCGGTTCTCCTAGTGTTTATAATAAATTCCATATAAATATATATATTCGCCACAATAAATGGTTACAATTTACATAAGGCATTAGGGATATGTACTTATAGTATACATCCCTAACATATGTCATAGAGATATGTTTGTGCGAAAGAAATATTTCACCTTTAGGGTTCCAAATGCTACCCCACATAAGGGTTTAGGGTTCCAGATGCGTGATTTTGTTATGAACTTATAGCCACCCGCCACCATTCTCGCAACCGCCCGCCAAAGAATTTGCAGTCACCCTCCACTCTACATCCTCCCGCCCGTATTTTCATTAGTCTATATGTGCCGCCAAACTACGGGGTAAATACATTTACTTTCACCCACTTGCATTTGCTACTAGTTCACTTGTATATGCCTCTCACCCGCCTACAACATCCTTCCTCGTAAGTTGTAATTGCGTGCTGACTGCTTCCTTCTATCAACCCACATATTGTTTTCCTCCGCGCAACAATGCCTCGTCAACGATCCTTTAGTGTTCACGATGTGGAAGGCCAATCCAAAAAAGGAATATTTTCACATATTTTAGCCAGCCACAAAAAGAGATTAGGCAGAATCAGATGCAAGTGCAACCACCATACACACCCAATACAAGTATTATACGAATTGCAGAATTAAACCTTTTTATTTTCAAATTAAAAATTTAATAATATAGTTAATAATACAATTTTAAAAACCCACTTCCTTGTAGATCGACAATATCCCACTGATGGTGACATACAAAATCAGATGCAAGTGTGACCACCATACACACCCAATCCAGTACTATACAATTTGTAAAATTAAACCCTTTTTTAAAAATTAAAAAATTCAATAATATAGTTAATAATAAAATTTTAAAACCCACTTCCTTACAGATGCACAATATCCCATTGATCATGATGATGGCATGCCTCCTCTTGAGGACAATCCTCATTATGTGCCTCCACAAGAAGATATGCAACAACCTGAAGATGTGCCTCCACTTGAGGTCAGTCACGATCATGAAATGGAACAAAGAGAGGAAATTTCCAGTCAACCACAAACAGAAAACAATCCCATTGATGTTGATGAGATCCAACAAATGAAGATATTTAGACAAAATGTGATCCTACTGTTGTAGGTGATAATGCAACCCCAAAATCTGTGAGAAGAAAGAGAAATACATGGACCATTGGCAGGACTTTTAAGTTTAACTGGGTTGCAAGTTTCCATTCATTGAACCAATACAACTAGAAAAAGGTATTGATATTCCAACTAAATGTAAATGTAATATTTGTAGTTGGAAACTACGAAATGATCAAAAATGCAACTCAAACTTGAGACAATATAGAAATATTGTGGCAAAGTGTATGAGTAAGATAAACAAGCAGATGGTCAAATAAAACAAACATAGAGATGGAAAAATGCAAAAGAATGCATGTCATTGGATATGCACAAGAATATGAAAATGAAAAGAAACACCTAGAAAAGCTTGTTGAGAAAGGAGGTACTATTACACTCACATGGGAAAAGTTGTTCAGATTAATCTATGAGTTAATAATATAAAGTTCACAACTATCTACCATATTCTGAAAAAAGGTAGACCTATTTCCAATTTTTAGGATTATAAAGTTTTATTTCAACTTAATGGATTTCCTAATCTTCCTCAATCCCATTGGTCGACAACAATGCTTGGGAAATTGCCAAATGTTTAGTAATGATTGAGAAGGATGATTTGAAAGAAAAAGTAAAAACTGCAAAGTTTTTGTCATTATCTATTGATGAGGTCACAGTTGTTGACAACATAACGTGGATTTGCATTCATATTTATAATTTTGAGAACCATCAAAGGATACCTCATTTATTGACAATACATAAAATGATAGAAAACTCTGAATGCAAAGAACATTTACAAGCTTGTTATTTCAAGTTTGAGAACTATAGCTGGAATGGATGATTATAGTATTACAACTAAATTGGTATGTGTTGGTACAGATGGTGCATTAGTCATGCAGGGAAATGAAATGGTTTGTGCATTTGACTACAAACCTTTGTTGCACCATACATGATTCCAATCCATTGTATGGCACACAAAATGAATCTTTCATACATAATAGTTAGCACACATTTGACACTGTTGCAAAAGTAGAAGAGTTGATCCGTGACCTTCATGCATATATGTCCAGTAGTCCCAAGAGATTCCTTGAGTTTCATAAATTTGTGATTGGTGTGACTGATGGTAAAAAATTGCTTAAAGATGTAGATACAAGGTGGATTTCTATGTATGAACCTGCATGCAGAATTTTTCAAGAATATCCATCATTGGTTGGTTTTATGTACAAATATCGTAGAGAAGTTGACAAGGCAAAAGATATATTGTATTGTTTAATAGATTTGGAAACATTACTAACTTTAAATGGAATTCTCCCCATGTTAAGGGAAATAAATTGTTTGACTAAACATGCTCAAAATAGGTCAATAAATATTGTTGATTTCATACGATTGAGAAAACGTGTTTGTCAAACTCTTGATATGTTGTACATGTCCCAAGAGGGATTTAAAGCACTGTATTTGAGAACAGACAAATGTTAACATACATCAAAGATCCTAATTGCTATCTTGAAATTTAATATTAAGGATTATTTGTGTATAGTTGTAAATGGGAAGGAAATTCCAATGCATACATTTCAACAGAGAGTTGATTTGGCTAGAGCAGAAATTGAAGAAGTTCTATTACATGCATCTTATATGAGAATGTTATTTCTGATACAAGGATGAAATTGAGAAATATTGCACAAAGTTTATCTTTATAAATTCATGATCATTTTAAAAGGGATGATCTTCTAGAGGCTATGGGAGTGGTGAATCCCATATTTTGGAATGTATTTGATGGTAACAACGAACAATTTGTAAGTGAAATGTTTCGAATCATATGTTTGTTCAGTAAAACATTTCAGCAGGACTATACAGATATAAATGGTGTTGAGATTAAATGTATTTTGCAAAAACATTTACTAACAACTCAATCATCACATTTTGGACTTACAATGTTGGATCAATATCGGTGCCTACACAATCCAACAAAAAATGGAGCTATAACAAGGCTATGGAAAATACTTGCATCAAAGTAGCGTCCTGCAAGAAATTCTTAGTGAATATTTCCGTCTATATGAGCTTTTCCAAATAATGATTTTGGGATCAGTAGAAGATGAACGTGTTTTAGTGCACTATCTTTTGTGAAATCAAAGCTTTGAAATAGGTTGGATAAAAATTTGGAGACTTGTTTGAGATTATATGTTTCACATTATCCAGTCGATGCATTTCCTTATGAAAGGGTGATTGCGACTTGGACTTCACTTGTTGATAGAAGAGTCACAAACACAACAAGAAACAATGATGATCTTAGTTCTAAACTAGGAGGTGGATGCTCTGCTGAGTCTGACACTAGAAATGTAAATGTCTCCGAGGAAAATGCTCAAACATTGTTTTAGCTGCCAGATTTTTAGGCTCGACACTTGTACCTTGGTAAGACTCAAGACACATGTTTTATAAATATTTATATAATCCTATCTGTAAACTTCATTTGAAATTGCTACAAATTTTTTGAATTAATGATTTCTATATTTTTATTGAATCCCTTGATATTTTGTATACAATGCATTCATGCAATAATAAGATACGAAAAACATTAATTACAAATAGAAAACATATATTATACTTTACACATTACATTGTAATTTGTTTCAATTTGTTATGTGAAAAATGAAACACCAATCCAACAATAAGATACATTGTTTCATTTTGCATTGTGAAAACAAAACACCAAAGATGCAAATTTATATACTCATATCTCTAAACTTCGTATGAAATTTGTACAAATTTCTTGAATAAATGAATTTCAGTATTTTTATATTCATATTTACTGTTAAATCATTATATACAATGCAATAAATAGATATTCAAAAACAATATTCAAAAACCAAAGATGTAAATTTATAAGCTTGTAACTATAAACTTCATATGAAATTGGTACAGATTTCTTGAATAAATGATTTCAGTATTTTTATTCATGTTTCCTTTTAAATTTTGTATACAATGCAATAACAAGATAATAAAAACAATAATTTCGAATAGAAAACATATAAATTATACTTTACAAATTACATGAAAAATAAAAACCAAAGTGAAAGATGCAATGAAAATATTAATATAATTAATAACAGTATTGATTTATATTTTTTCAAAAACTTCATAAAACGTCTCAGTAGAAAGTATTACAAACTCATAGAGTCTTACAATAAAAAAAACTACAAAGTCATAACTTATAACAAAGTTCCATCTCAATCTATTAGCTATGATGTTGCCTCACTCCCAGGTGTTTTTTCATCATGAATTACTCCTTATTTCACTAGACCCATAGCTGCGGCATTGATACTAACAAGATTTTCAATATCTTGTTTCGTTGCATCACCTGCTGATAATAAACTAGGATCCACATCAGATTTCTGCTTGAACAAAATCTTTGGATCCAAGTTGTGTTCCTTGATAATTTTCTTCAATGTATTATTTTGTTTATTCAGGAGCACAATTTTTCCTTCAGTGGAATAAGTAATAACTAAGCTTTTTTGAGCAATCTTCAGATGAATATCTAGGACCTATGCTTCAGTCTTCAAGTTTTCATATTTTTCCTACGTTTGTAAAAAACATTATTAGTTACAATTTACAAATCTAAATATGCAAAACTAAACTTTCAATGCAAAGAAAGAAAAGAAAAACTTACGATAGCTTTATCTTTTTCCACATTTGCAATCAGAACAAGGTTTTTATCTCGAGCCCATTGGTTGAAGTAAGCTTGGGCTTCACCATTTAAATTTTCTAACCTGTTCAACATAACATCCAACACATTATCATTGTAGTCATTCTCTATTGTTATGGTTCCTGAAACAACCTTATTCACCAATATATCGATCTTTCTTGGCTCATTTTGAACTAAAGCAAATAATGTACTTCTTTGGGAATGGTTGTGAAAATGGATATTTATTTCCTTCATCAAAATCTTTGCCCACAATTCCCAAGTTTTCAATAATTTTATATCAGGCATAATAACTTCAATCACATTAGCATAACAACTTTAGCCAAAAAATTATTCAAAGGAAAATATGTTAACTGATCTAGAGTTTGTGGTACTATAGGAGGAGGAGATGATGTGTCATGTGAAATAGGTGAATCAAGTTGTAAAATAAGAGCTTCTTTTTTTACCCTTGAATAAGACTATGGGGATTGAAGGTATTTGGATCACAAGTACCACTACCACTCTCAATACCCAAAAATCATCATCAAGATCAATGTCATGCAAAATGGTGGTGCCCATTGCACTTGGGATACCACTCAAAGAGAAATTTGGAAATTGAGATGTTGTCAAATGAACTGTGCCACCACTAGTAGCTGGAAAAGATATTATTTTCCCCTTGTTTGAACCTATCTCTGGGCGGTGGCGGTGGCATCTTCGATGTATTAGGAGAAGGAACTGCAAAATTGCAATTTGAAAACACAAGAAATCAATATTTAGGAAATTTAGAAGAAAATTTAAAATTATAATTGATTTAAAAATATATTTTATATAGTTATACTTACCATGTTGGGTATGTCTATGAGTAGGGGTAGAAGTTTCTTCCACTGTCAGTGGTGATTCATTGTGGTAGTGGTGTTCATTTGTTCAACATCTTGTCGGAAGATTCATGAGAACTATGAGCGGAATCTGTAAAAATGTTGTAAATTGTAATGTTAAAAATTACGCATAGCTGATAATATCCTAATTGATTAATAAAAAATGAAATAATATATGTTACATTATTTCATGAATCATAGCTTGAGTCTTGTCTTTTGACTGTACAATTACATATTGGCCCCTGGTATTAATACCTGGAATGATTGATGCAGTTTCTTCCAACGCTTGCAATTGAGCAGTGTAAGAGAATTCCTCATGCATTTTTGTTGTCTTAATCATGCAATCGAGAGATAGTTGTGCATCCTGGTAAGAATATACACTATCCTCATGTCCTTGATGACCTCTTAGTGTAACTTGTCTTCTTGCATTCGATGCAAGTCTTCTCTTCTGAAAGAAAATTGAAAATTAGCTCAAATTTACAAAAAAATTAATGTAATTTTATTTGCAAAAATTGAAACTTTACACTTACATGTTGTTCATCAATAGAAAGGCATTTTAATTTCATTATTTCATCAAGTGCAGTAGGAATATTAGCATCAGACTTCAAATTATGATACACTTCATGATATAATGCAAGTACATAATTATAACATGACAATGTTGCCCATTTATCATTGCAAACGTTATGTGTCAAATCTTGTCGTATCTTGTTGGATATATTTGTACACCAGTCAAAATTTTGGAAACCTAGGGAACAAAGCATGTAAACAAGAGCCCAATATGGTATGTCTGATTGTCTTCCCTACAAGACAATCCTAGCCTGAAAAAATTTTATCATTGCCTGCAGAAAATCATTTTGAACCACTTGCATAGTTAAACCCCGTCTTGATTTAGAGGTGTTGGCAATACCTGCACGTCATTGAGAAAAGGAAAATTCATTTTAATTTTTTGATAATAATAAGACTATAGAAAAATAGATTTTTATAACTTACGTTCCACCTGTACATCAAGTAGGACTCAATATACTTTTGTCCTCGTCTGAGAGCAAATCCTTTTGTTGAGAAAGGTGAAAGCACCCCAAACTCTACAAAGCAAATAACAAAGCTAAACAATAACACTATTGCCACCTAACTAACTAGGGCTCTAAGTCTAGGAATGTAACATTAAGATAGAAGCTTAAAAGAATGCCTAATTAGTATGAAAACAATGCAAAAACTAACTAAACATGCCTACTAATATGATCAATTACCTAACATGGGCCTAAATAGACCTAAGGGGAAATCAAATGGTTATGGTTGCTACTCAAACAATGGTGAAATGACCTCTCCAAATGACTTGTTAAGTCACTTTAGATTATTCATCTACTAACCTTGTTGAAGGTTTTAAGCAAGGATTAGACTTGGCTTAGAAATCATATGTATTATATGAGATGCAAATCAAAGCATGGTGTAAAGTATAAAGGAATGAGGTGAGTTGTTTTTATAGTTTTCCTTTTGGGAGAAACTTGTATTTTGGTGCATGTGGGACTAAAAGCCCCAAATTAGATTATAATTGCTAATCATGATTAGGCCTTGTCAATCAAAATTAGTGAATTACCAAGCGATTAAGAGGTGTGGAGCCTTAATAAACCGCTTAGGGTCAACTAAGAGGATAGGATAGGATTTTAAAGCTTGTTGAGATGTTGTAGAGGTGAATGGGGTGATTTTGAGTGGTTGGAAGAGGGGTTTGAGTCAATACTAGGGTATATTGACCAAATCAATGGAAAAATAGGCTTAATTAGCTAATAAATGCTAATTGTTTGTTTTAAAGAGGGTTTTGGCTTATGATTCGTTGTAAAATGGCATCCTGAATGCGAACGGGATTTGGTGATCAACGAAGTGCTTATTAACCAACCAAAGTGACAAGAAACGTTAGTTAATTAGTAAAGATCACTAATTATAATGGAATTGAGAAGAATAAGAATAATTTACGTGCATTTCGGCAATAAGATTTCAAAAGCGGAATTTAGGTGTCCATGTACAAATGAGCTAATACACATCGTGCCCATGCATATCTCATCCCATCTTCCTCTATATGATGGAAAATATCATGCATCTTATATAAGATGCCTACACCACCACCCTCAAAGACAACTCAAGAAGCAATCACAACCACCATAAATTTCCACAATCGCGAGAACCCTTGACCTCAATATAGCATCAAGACTGATATGGACCTCAGTATGCACTCGGGTCCTGTAAAGTATCACCTAGCGGCCCTCATCTATCTCTATGCGTCCTTTATGGCCATCACTTATACCCTCTCACCGATAATAGACAATCACAATATGCGATATACACCATTTAAATTCACTATCATCTCTCTAGTAGGCAACCAAAATGTACAAGTATCTACATACCATCTCTCGCACAAAGCAAAGTTGATCATAGGAATATTATAGGGCACATCCCCCATCCTTGTTATGTGTCGTGAATCCGGCACGGTCTAAAACATCCCACTTATCATCTAACAACCCCATTCCCAACAATGTACTCAAATGGCGACCACCACGGAACTCTCTCAAATGAATATCTCTCTACACAACACAAAACAACAAACATGACATCAATACATCATATACATGCAAAAACACCTACTAATAACATCAACAAACATCTATTTTCACATTCACAACACTATGGGCTCAACCCTAGCCTTTTGGGTTGCTAACACCCAGAAATAGGACTCGGGCACCCCGAGCAGTCACTAGCGCCCATTCATGGGCGCTTATGTCCCAAAGGTCATTAACGCCTTCACCGCTCTTGCCCAGTCAAAAACGCCAAGAAAATTAAAAACAAAAAGTTCACAAAAATTCAAGAAAAACGGCCCAATTCAACACAATTTTTGAAAAAATCACACTCAGTAACTCAACTATCATATGTGATGCCACAACTGCCGCCACCATCTCAAATCAACTCAATCGTGGTGCTCTCACTTGCGACATCTTCACACACCCAGAGCTCAAAATCACACTCGCGCAATGATCAAATGAAATACCTATTCACTTTTCCTATTACTATTTATAGTAATTCTCCACTCCCTACCTCACTATAGTCACTATTCACGCTTATTCTCTCAACTAATACGCATCACACAATTTCAATCATATCTTGAGCATAACTACTCTGAGTCTCATCTCATTTGTGTCGTTCTCTTCATACATCTACCTACTCTTGCATCGAACACATTTCATAGACACTATATTCACACTCAACACAGTTTCAACTCAATATACACTTAATTTTATGACATCTACTATATTGCGCATTGAGCACATTTACATCAACTTTTGGATTAGTGTTCATTCTCATCATCACTCTCCCTTTCGCCGAAAGGGATGTCATATAATCAAGGTTATCCTATAATTCCCCTCACATTATCAAAAATTTTATCGTGCATCATGCAACAATTCACACCATTTCCTCATAATAACCTAATCTTGGGGCAACAAGCGTAAAATTTGTCCATGAGTAATCAATCAAACACATTCAAATATCAACAAAACAAAACTTCTAACCACATCAATCAATCAACACAACAAAACACATTTTTCCTCCCAGATGACCTAACTTGGGAGTTACATCACCACTTTCCTAGATGACCTAACATGGGAAGTTATCTCCACATTTTCTATCACTTCCAGATGACCTAACATGGAAGCCATCTCATATATACCACAAAACCCTTGGAGTGGGGGCAATGAGACGTCATTTCCTTTCCTATATTGCTCCTATATGGGTTATTCACATTCGATAAAAACTATCAAAATGAACAAATTTGGTCTTTTATCCATCTGCGGTAATGGCTAGACCTTTTGGGGATGTAGTTAAAGTTGGAGGGTAAAACTAGACCTCTCTCCCTACACTCTTCCTCTAGTGGCGATAGGACGCCCAAATCCTCAATTTTTCACACACACAAAATCGGGTTAGGAACTGATCACTCCCTACCCCCATCAAAATCTCCATCATCAACAATATTGAAATCTCCAATCGCTCAAAATCGAAATTATCAATATCGCCTAGTGATCCTCATAAAGGTTCGCCATCTCTCTTTACTCTGCATGGGTTGACATGTTGATCCATGGTTCGCCACGCTATATGTTCTTATTTTGCGCATACTTCTATAACATATGTGTGTACTTCCGCAACAAGGCTTCTCCAAACTCTTCTCGATATGTTCCTTACTTCCTTTACACTACTTGAATTTCATTAAAATAGCATAAAGGGGGGCAAATGTGGACACAAAATCGTGCACTTACTACCATTTACTATACCACCAAGTATGTTGTTTTATATATGGATCTTGCATAAGAAAATTATTCACTAATGACTCACTTCCTAGTTCATCCACTTAAATTGTTTGTTTATTGCTTTTATCTTTCACACTTGTCACTCATACACCCGATTATGGTCGAGGTCATAGGGATTGTTGTCTCTTAGTCTTAGCACATTTTTGTCGCTTGTCTCTGACACTAAGACTGCACTCATGTCCATCCTAATGCTCGTGCATTTTATTTAGCTACTACCCATTATCTTGGCATTATCGGCGTGAGGGCAACCTAGAGCACTATTACACACACAAGCACATAAAAATACATTGGGTCCGAAATGTAGTACAACGCTCATTCGTAAGATCAACATTGTGACAACTAAGGACAATTTGACCCCTCATTTTACATATTTCGTTTTAAGATTTGATGTCTATTTGATGGTTTTACAGTCAATGCTTCATTACAAGTTTCCAAAGTGAGCTCGATGATCATTTTGCGACCTCATAATGACTAAAGGAGGACAATGAACACCTTGTGACCAGATAAATGATGGTTTTTTGAGCTTTTCGGAAATCACATGCATTTTTTTCTCGGTTTGTGGCGCCCGTAGGTGCCCTTGTCCCTTTCTAGGTGCTCCTATCAAGTATGTTCCTTCATATCTACATTTTCCGGGTCTTTGTGTGACGCTTCCACCTCCCTATTCATCGTCAACACTTCGGCATAGTTCATATTTTATTGCGAATCAGCTAAGTCCCTCTTTCTCCTCTTTGAACCAGGTTTCACATTCTATTACTTAGTTTTCTTGAGTTCATTTATGTACTTAATTATTGCATTTATTTTTGTTACATTACAATCAATATTAGGCATTTATTTCCATATTTGCTTAATCATAAGCTCACTCTTCTGGGTGACCGTTAGGTCGGACCGACTCCCCATGTTGTATTTTCCTTTTTAGGTTTGATGTGGTTTGATATGCAAGTAGTTGTTTTGTTTTGTAGGTTACAGGTACCCTCAAAGAATCAAGTAGCGTACATCAAGTGACAAACATGAATAAAAAGTGAAGATTTTGCAACACAAAAGAGAGTAGATCCCGATCTTTTGCATTGTCATTGTTATCTCGAAATAAGCCCATGCTTATTTTTGCTAACTTGCCTTCTTTTCCTCCTTCCTTGTGCTTCATCTCGAATTTCATGGATTTTTGCACTCAAAATTTTCTGGGTATTGCTTCATTAGATGGGAAATTTCTTCCCCTTTCCAGAAAGGTAAATAAGTCCTCCTAACTCCTTGTATTTTTTGAGTTATGGCTCGACGGAGTTTGCAGGAAAATTTTCCCAAAGTGGGTTGGCGGGCCTAAGGGAGAATTTTTGCCAAGGAAATTTGGTGGATTAGCGGAGAGGCGGGGAAAGATTGACACTTAGCCTTTTCGAGCTAAAAGCACATGTAAAATCCCACTCAAGACCCGCCGGCCAATCAAAAGATGCCACGTGTCCATTCATCGGCGGGGATCGGAGCGTCGGGAGGATTTAGGAAATTTTTCCAAAGTCACAAAAAGGAAAAAGTGCAAAATGGGGCCGAATCTCTGCCGCCAATTAGAGAGTGCCACGTGTCCACTTCAACGGCGGAATTCACCGACGGAAGACCATGGAAAAATTTGCCCTTGTGGGCAAAAAGGTGCGAATGTTACCCCAGACCTGCCGAGCAATCAAAAAGTGCAACGTGTCTCGGAGTGGCGGGGCCATGGAGAATTTTGGGAAAATTTTCCAAAATTATGCGAAAAGGGGTAAAAATCAAATTTTTGCCCGCGAATCCGATTTTTGCCCTAAAACTTCAAAGGGCCATATCTTTCGGTCTAGAGCTCAAATTTTCACGCGATTTTTATATCAATGGAAAGCTATTGAAATTATCTACACGATGGACACTTCAATTTTGGTTTTTGATGGAGATTGGTGGGAGAATTTTTAAAAAACGTCCTCGGGCAGAAAACATTTGTAGATCCAACCCCAACCACAAAAATTGATTAAGTATGGTGCTCGCTTTCTTCTCGGCATCACCAAATGCATCAAAAATGGAATCACAGAGGCGCCCTTGACTTTTGGAGATCAAATTGAATGAAGGTTGTCACAACTGGTGGGTGCGAGAGTTCGATTCTCTCTTTCCCTCTTTCGATTTCATTCTATATATTGTTAAAACTTGTCATTTGACAAGGGAGACATTCTAGGTGTGGGGAAACTCTACTAAATTGTTTCCTAACTCCATTTTGAGCTGCAAAACCTTCTCTTGTGCCTGACAAAATGATTTGTGCCTCTGAGCAAAAAATGTAATGGTCTGTGTGCATTTTGAGCAATAAAAAAACATGTTTTGTGGTGTTCTTTCAACCCTTCCTCGTGTTTTATTGTTTCCTCGTGCCTCTCCACTCCAAATTTACTTTTTGTGTACGTATTTCATGTTTGTAGGTGTAGGATGTTGTGTTTCATGGAGATTTAATGGCGGATTTGAAGATCTGGGTTTGTGTCACTCTGTCTGACCTCCCTCAGTCTTCTTTTCCTCTATTTCATTCTCCCTCATCAGATTGTTTCACGTTTTCCTTCTTTGGTGTATCACCGTTTTAGTGTAGGATTTCATTTTTCTTGCATTCTCTCTTTCCCTGTCTCCTTGGATGGTTAGAATAGGATTAGATTAGTTGGCCTACACTTTGGAATAGCTCGTGGCGGAGTAGATTAGGAAGAAGAACCAACTTTCTCTAGAGGATCCTCTCAAGTTTTGCAAGTCCCACACCTCGAGAGAGAGGATCCAATGTCAGGCAATCACAATGGATGCCCAATATCAAACTAGAAATCGAGAAACATCCAGAGTGCCTTTGTAGATTTACGCTAATAGCTTGCTTTTGGCACAGATTGGGACCAAGAGGTCTTCCAATTCATTTTTGCAAGTTGGTGTGCTCCTATGAAGATTTCATCCTTCGAGGCATTTTCAAACACATTTGGCGACTCCATCTGGTCAACAACCCATCTCTGAAGTTGCAGACCTTATTTCCATTCATTTTCATTCATTTCCATTCATCTTTCTTTCCACATCTTTCCATCTTCTTCCATTCCATGAAGTTGTGCAATCATGACTTCATTTCCATCATGGAATTCACACTTACAACAACAACAATGCATTCCACCTCCAACATACTTCTCAAATCCTCCAGATCAACATTATGAGCAATACCCTTCATGACCGGATTACAAAGCACCGGATCCCGATTCTATCTCAGTAAGTTAGATCTTTATCCATGTGCGAAAGGTACTTTTATTGTTGTTTTTTCCTCAATTCGGGATAAGGAAGTCATAGATAAAAACTCGGGCTTTCCAATCCCACTACTTGGTTTTGAAACCACGGTCCCAGACCTTTTAACCCAATCATCAATCATTTGCTCGCAAAACCACCCGATTAGAATGCCCCATTTACCGCTCCAATTTTGGGACCGTGCTTGTCTAATCATTTGGAAATACTTTGGGTCATACCCTTTTCATTGACCCCCAAACCACCGGTTTCACGCACACAACCTTTCTTAGAATCCTTGTTGAAATGGACACATCCAAAATTTACCCGAAATATAGAACTTATAGTCAAAATTAACTCGACACATCATTAGATTATGAAGGCTTGCCCTTTAGATGCGTAAAGTGTTTTCTCTCGGGCATACTGATGTTTGCATGGAGTAGAAAAGCGAAAGAATGGAAAAAACAACTGGTGGAAAAATGCTCTTCCCGAACACCTAATTTTCAAGCCAAAGAGGAGTCAAGTACTGACATCAAGATGATTTTGTCTTGAAACCCTCTTTCGAAATTCCAGTTGTTGAATGCGCCAAAGAATTTCATTTTGTTGGTGGCATTATGAAAGATACAAAAGCCGATAATGAATCCACTGTCCTTGGATCTATGGAGGATAAGGAAAATACGCCTCCTTGTTTCATAATGACGGAGGAGGCTACAGGCTAGATTACGGTGTGTAAAAATAAAAAAATTCTCCATATACGGCTTCTCCGCCTCTCTAGTTTCTGCTTTAAAGGTGGTCATCAACATTTCACTTTCTTTGTCGAAAGCAAAAAGCACTGTTTGATCGTTGTAAACCAGCTTGTTTTTCTGATTCACTGCTTCGTCTTGAGTTTTATTATGTGCGGTGTTTTTTCATTCAACTGCGAAGACTCCATCGGGGTGGGTAACGGTCAAAGAAAAGAAGAATTCTACCACTTTGATGGGTAACGCCATTGGTAACGCTTTTGCTATTTCTCGGCGGTCGTTTTCTTTTACAACGTTTGTTGTTTCTTTGTCTGTCTGTAGTGCAAGCTGTTTCTAAGCTACGTTGAGCTTCACTATAACACTTGGATTTTGATCCATTAACTCTGCTTTCTCACTCCTATTCCGGCTCTCGAGGCCTCTTTTGTTTTCAAGGGTATAGTCCTTTCAAAAACTATTCACAATACTTAAAAAACATTATGAGCAATACCAAAATAAATTTGGTTATGAAATATATCAAGAGCAAAGGTATGCATGCAATGATAGTAGTCAAATGGAAAATTCAGATTTGTTGAGAAGATCTAAAAATGGAGGCTAACATGGTGCAATCCAAGGCTACAACACAAATGAAATCTTTCGAATTGGTCAGTAGGCACCTTGTCCGTGGGTTGGCCCTTTTATTAGACATTACAGCCATCATGAGAAGCTAGACTTCATGAATGAAATGTTGCCATTTCTTGCAAAGTGGACCGAGGGAATAAAGGTGTATGAGAAGAGTGTAATACAACCTTGTCAATGGGTAAGTACACCATCTCATAGTCTTTCATTTTCTCCTTCCCAATCTCTATCATTTCAGCAATGTCAAGTTTCAAGCTTCTCATCTCGCTGCCCCAAATGTTGATTCCACCTAACCTTCCATCCCACTTAGTTTCTCTTCTCTTTTCCCTTCCAAGCAGTAGTCCCCTCTAAAAGAGCCAAAAGCAACACCTTCCCCACCACCACAAACAATTACAAAATCTATTACAACTCAACACATCCCTCCTCTTGCATTCCCAAATCCATGTTGGAAAAAAAAACAATCAAAAAGCCAGTCAAGAGCAACAAGAAGAAGAGCCAAACAAAGAAAAAAAAATTAGAATTTTGGTAAGCTTGGCTCTCAAATTTGGGATAACAAAGATCCCCTTGATGGTTAAGCCTTTGGAGGAGGGAAAAGTTGAAGAACAAGTGGTGGCCAAAACTGATTTTATAGTAGCGGAAAGGAAGAAGATCAACAATCATTTTGCTCTGAGTGTAGTGTCCATGATGGCACTCTATTTGAAGAAAATGTTGATCCAAATCAAGCTACACAATCAGCCCAAGCAAAGAAAAAGGAAGCAGCTCCAAATACAAAGAAGAGGAGTGCATTTGGGTTGTGGAGGTGAACAAAACAGATTCAGAGGCATTGAATCATGAGCAGGTTGCACAAGACACTTCAGATTTCTCTCCCACTTCATCTCTCCAAAAATATGATCTTTTGGATGAGTTCAAGCTGACAATCTTCATGTTTGAACATGAAGCTAGACATGGTGAAGAAGATGTAGATTTGAAGGACACCATGCATGAAGGAGAGACTTTGCAGCAACAGGACATTGAAGAGTTTGATTTACTATCAGACTTAGAAGAATGTTTTGATGAGGAGGAGCCCGTGGAGATCACATCATTTTTTCCTTCATCATCCACATTCCAAGCACAACAGCCCATGAAGGAGAACATTCAAGGACAACAACCTACTTTTTGCAACATGCCTCTTGAATCAAAGTTGGAAGATATGAATCTTCCATGTTCTTCACTAGAAGAGGAAGAAAAAGAGCAAGAGGTTTCCACCATTTCTTCCACACCATCCATCCAAGAGGATTTGCAAAAGACTCCATTGTTGGAGTTGAAATTCAAAGCAATGGGAAAACTTCAAGGATCAGACCTTGCCCAATAAGATATTTGGCTTCATTAGAGCCAAAAGAGGAGTTTCCACCAGTCATGCTTGCTTCTAGGCATGAGGATGATATGTAAAGTACCAAGGATCAACTGCAATGCCTCTTCAGTCCAAATGCAGAGCAACTAAAAGAGGTATTTAATTTGTTTTCAGTTGACACCTTGATGATATGGGTGGAGGATTGGCCTCTTGTCAAATTTTTCACTCATTGTAATAGCCATGTTCAGCTCCAAATCATTTGCATGGCTGCCAATTTTGAAGAAAGGAAGCTATTTTGCACAACTAGTTGTAGGGTTTGTTTAGCTCACCTTTACTTTTGGTTAGAGTAGAGTAGGTAGGTTTGCTTTCAGCAGAAGAAATGTTTGTGCACACTCTGCATATCCCACTTGGGGTATGTATGATTTTCAATTTTGTACATAGTTCTTTGGTGTTGTTTTGTTGCTCTCATGTAGTGCATTGGCCTCGCATTTGGTGAAGTCGGTTTTCGCTTAATGGGTTCCAAGTGACTCGTATCAATTTTCAAAAGTTCGATCAAGAGCAGACTATCACTCACGACTCCATGTCCAATGGATGCTTCAAGACAAATGGTCATTTCATCTAAGCAGTGATGACCCCTCTAAGTCGCCAAAATTGTTATCCAAAATAAGCCCATGCTTATTTTGGCTAACTTGCCTTCATTTCCTCCTTCCTTGTGCTTCATCTCGAATTTCATGGATTTCTGGTACTCAAAATTTTCTGGGTATTGCTTCATCAGATGGGAAATTTCTTCCCCTTTCCAGAAAGGTAAAGAAGTCCTAACTCCTTGTATTTTTTGAGTTATGGCTCGGCGGAGTTTGCAGGGAAAATTTTCCCAAAGTGGACCGGTGGGCCTAAGGGAGAATTTTGCCAAAGAAATTTGGCGGATTGGCAGAGAAGCGGGAAAGATTGACACTTAGCTTTTTCTTGCTAAAAGCACATGTAAAATCTCGCTCAAAGACCCGCCGACCAATCAAAAGATGCCACGTGTCCATTTATCAACGGGGATCGGAGCGTTGGGAAGATTTAGGAAATTTTGCCAAAGTCGCAAAAAGGCGGTAAGTGCAAAATGGGGCCGAATCTCCGCCGCCAATTAGAGAGTGCCACGTGTCCACTTCAAGGGCGGGAATTCACCGACGGAAGACCATGGAAAAATTTTCCTCAGGGGCAAAAAGGTGCGGAATGTTACCTCCGACCGCCGACCTATCGAGAGCGCCACGTGTCTCGGAGCGGCGGGGCCGTAGAGAATTTTGGGAAAACTTTCCAAAATTGCGAATAGGTAAAAATCAAATTTTTGCTCGCAAATCGATTTTTGCCCTAATTTTACCCTAAAACTTTAAAGGGCCACATCTTTCGATCCAGAGCTCAGATTTTCACGATTTTTATATCAATGGAAAACTATTGAAATTTTTGCATGATGGACACTTCAATTTTGGTTTTGATGGAGATTGGTGGGATAATTTTCAAGAAATGTCCCCGCACGAAAACATTTGTAGAACCGACCCCCAACCACCAAAATTGATGAAGTATGGCACTCGTTTCTTCTCCAACATGGCCAAATGCATCAAAAATGGAATTGCAGAGGCGCCCTTGACTTTTAGGGATCAAATTGAATGAAGGTTGTCAGTTGGTGGGTGTAGAGTTTGAATTCTCTCTTTCCCTCTTTTGATTTCATTCTATATATTGTAAAAACTCGTCATTTGACAGGAGAGACATTCTAGGTGTGGGGAAACTCTGCTAAATTGTTTCCCACTCTCCATTTTGAGCTATAAAACCTTCTCTTGCACCTGGAAAAATGATTTGTGCCTCTGAGAAAAAAATGTAATGGTCTGTGTGCATTTTGAGCAATAAAAAAACATGTTTTGTGGTGTTCTTTCAACCCTTCCTCGTGTTTTATTGTTTCCCCATGCCTCTCCACTCCAAATTTGCTTTTTGTGTACGTATTTCATGTTTGCAGGTGTAGGATGTTGTGTTTTATGGAGATTTAATGGCAGATTTGAAGATCTAGGTTTGTGTCACTTTTGTCTGACCTCCCTCAGTCTTCTTTTCCTTTGTTTCATTCTCCCTCATCAGATTGTTTCACGTTTTCCTTCTCTGGTGTATCACCGTTTTAGTGTAGGATTTCATTTTTCTTGCATTCTCTCTTTCCATGTATCCTCGGATGGTTAAAATAGGATTAGATTAGTTGGCATGCATTGGAATAGCTCGTGGTAGGTAGATTAGGAAGAAGAACCAGCTTTCTCTGGAGGATCCTCTCAAGTTTTGCAGGTCCCACACCTTGAGAGAGAGGATCCAATGTTGTGCAATCACATTGATGCCCATTATCAAACTAGAAATCTAAGAAACATATTGGGTGCTATAGACTTGCATTAACAGCCACCAAAGACTCCACCACATTTGTCCTGTCTTGGGCGCCCTTGTCTAGCTTTGTCCTCGAGTTCCAAAATTTACAGTAAGCATTTACGAAATTGTTTGCAGTTTGTTTAGCACTTTACCCTACCCATATCACTTCTTGTTCACTCGGAAATTAGTTGTCTTTTTATCTCTCCTTCTTACTTAAGGTTTTATATTGTACATGCTTGCTTGCTTGTGTCATTATTGCATTTTATCATTTATACATTAGCATTACAATAGTTTCTCTCGCAATTAGATTTAATTCAAATTATATTAAATCATTTGGTGAACCCACTTGCTCAAACCCCACCTTTCGAGAATGCATCGAAATATATCCCCTTCTTCTGAATTCATGGATCAATCTTATTATTCCTCTTATAATCCAACCAAGGTTCTCGCATGGTTGCCGCCGCTTACTAATTTTATGCAGGGTTTGTACCCAACATCCTCCTCGCTTTGTTACTCCAATGCATTATCCCACCATCAATGTAGTCACCACTCGTCACACTCATCCTCCTACAGCTCTACTTGTCTCTCGTCCCACGCTTACTCCTATAGTTCCCATCACCACTGTTTAAGGTTATGACATCATCGAGCAACTTAAGAACACACCAGCAAAAATTTATCCCTATGATCTCTTACGCAAAGACACTCGATTGTCATCATACATTAGAGGTTGTCCTTCACTCCATCCATATTGAAAGAAATAATTCACATGTTGCCTTTGCTAATCTCATTCAATCCCTCAAAATCTACAACATGTCATATCTTTCAGTGATGAGGATATCCCTCCTCGCTACTAGCAATCCTTTTCCCTTTTGCTTATCACCACTACTATTGGCTTCATTTGTATCAAACATGTACTCATTGATAATGGATCCGCTATAAATTTATGTGCTCTATCTCTTCTCGGAAAATACAAATTTACGATAGTTAAATCAATAAATCATATGCTCTCATTTCATGCAGCTATCACTCCACTACTCGCACATGCATGGGCACTATCACCTTACCTCTACAAGTTGGGCCTAAAATCATTCCTACTTTGTTCTTTGTCATTGATGCCTCATTTCAATTCAATTGCTTACTCGGTAGACCATGGATTCATGCCATGCATGTTGTTCCCTCTATAGTTCATAGGTGCGTTAAATTCCTACATGATGGTTATGAGCATACAATTTCATTGACCCCTTAATGCTCAAGTTTTTCCATATAGACCCAATCACCGCCAAGCCCATCCCTCCATCATGTTCTCTATTCAATATCATACTATCAATACATATGATGTGGGTCAATCTAGTGCTTCACATCCGTCTACTACCTCCACATGCATTCCATCCATCCCTACACATACTACTGATCTCCTATCACCCACCATGTCTACCTCTCTACCCACCACTACCACTCCTGTCATGGCTCCTCTCACTCCTACATTTGACTCCACTCCTACCAATATCCTTGACAATGTTATCCAACAAGATAATGTTAGTATTGATGAATCTAATGATGAGGTTGATGTCGTAGAACTTAACGACGATACATTGCGCAATCTTAACTTCACTCCTCTTGAAATAGATTACTCTTATTTCCAAGATACTTTTGTCACTATTGGCCCCGTAAATACCAGCTTACAAAAGCTCCTCCTTCCACTAATGCCATGATAGCTTTTCAAGGGACCGTCCATACATTGGAACATCTTACCACCTACTACATCTCCCCAAACTCATTTTCACTACACCTTGATCCCTTCACATGCATTCTCTTCATACATGACTCTTATTGGCCTCATATCCCATTTGACTCTACTTGCTTTGAAACTGCTTTGCACACATAATGGCATAACATGCCTAAGATTCACATTTACCGATCTCCTTCCCCCACCTCACTCTCCTCACTTGTATCACGTGTGTGGATTTGTTACCACCGTTTATGGCCTCTACATCTTCCATTTATCAGCTTCCTCGCACGTACTCCCCTCCTCTCTCGCTCACACTTGGACATTCTTGGCTTGACTACATTGGTAGCACTCAAGATCCTAATCATATTGATATCTCCTTTCGATGACTTTTACCCATGTTTCTATATGCAATGATTCATTCCAAAAATATACTCAAAATCTAACTCACTAATATGCACACGATTATCCTCAACATCCTTTTACTGATGAAGAATATGCTATGGGCATGTACAATTTACTTCGCATGAGCTCATTATATGATCAACCCCACACCATTTCCTACCAAGTCTCTAATCCCAATCCAATCGATTACGATCCCGACACCAATGATCTCCTAAATGAGTTCACTTAATCCTTCTCCAATTCCACACTCAAATGACATCTCACATTCTCCCCGCTTGTCCATTCTTATTAGTTGTCTCGAATTCCTATTATTACACTTCACGCTCTATGCATCGTGTTTAATCTTTCTAAGCACTTCCACACCCTTTGATATATACATTATATCGTCATTACCCTATGACACACTCTAGTTCTACGGTTTATACTTGATCGATGAGGTCTAATCATAAATCAATCTCACATCATCTACTTTCCATGCTCAACGCTTTCATGATACATATTTCTAGCATCTATTCTCACACGACACATTACCCGATGACACACTCTTGTTCTATGGTTCATTCTCATTTTGAAGGTCACTATAAAAGAACCTCATGTCATACACATTCATTAGGGGCACACCGCTCCTATCATCTTCACATTTTGCATACCTCACCATCACATTCATACACAATATTCACATATATTTGTTGCATTTACTCTTGTTAGCTTATTCTATTTACATGTTACACTTTGTTTTCATGCTTTGTTTTCCATCTTTATACACACACACATTTTTACATGTCATCATCTTTACACACACACACACACACAAGTTCACTTGATTTTTGTGGTGAATGCGTAACTCTTACATGTTTTTACGTGTTGCAATGATGCTTAGCACTGCCTTTCACCACCCCACCAAGGGTCCTAAGGGCATCAACTTTCACTACTACTACATTCTACACACGTCAGTGGTCTATTGCTACATTATTCATTATTTCTCATTACAAGTTACTCTACTTTTTCGTTAATTTCTACATGTTTTAACATACTATTTATCTTTCTAACATGCTAACTGGTGTTTCATGTGTAGCATTTGCCTCACAGCCTATATATAACCATGGTTATCTATCACATTTTGCTTCCTATTGTTTACTATCAGTATGTTATTGTTTGCATGTTATGTCTTAGGTCTTGTATGATCATTGTATATTTTTCACCGCTTTGGCCCTAATTGTCTTGTTGATTTAACAAATATTGAAACTTTTAAAACCTTAATTATAGAGTCATAAAGAAATGATAAGCAATAAAGTATAATCGACCTAAGCAATAATCTAGAGAAATATGAAACCCTAGGTGCAAGAGAGAGAATAAAAGACTTAGCTAATTTCACAATGATCCTACGATGTATTGAGCTGAAAAAATTGATGGTACATGAGGGTGAGATCACATAGCCAAGCCCAAAAATTGTAGAGTCAAGCGAGAATGTCGACTAGGGCGCCCGACTCCGGTCAAGGGCGCCTAAGTACCAGAGACCTTCTATAAGAGTCTCAGTGATTGCGCAGTAACCTTAGAAATGATTTTTGCAAAGGTGTTGCAAGATGTTAGTTGTTGGTCACCTATATGTCATGGAAGATCACCGACTTAAACATAACTTGCAAAACAAATGACCTCCCGCAAAGCCCCAAACACGCCAAATTTTAAAAAGAAAAAAATGCAAATGGGGAGTCCGAATGACCTCGTGTCACTAGACATGAGTGAACCTACGATTGAACATTGCAAAGACATCTCAAATTCCATGTAGTTCTGCGTGTATGTGTGTGTAGAATTGTGCCCTAGGTATTTCTTGCGCAAGATGCACTTGAATAGCGACAATAGCTAGGTGTAGAATGTAAATAAATGTGTGGATGTCAAAATGAACTTTCCTCCTATGAAGTGTATGCGAGAAAAATGTAATACCTTGTCCTCAATGATAGTTAGATGGATTTTTAGATGCTCTTGAAATGCCTTTGGATGCAACCTTAGGTGATTGTAATAGATGCTTAGAGTTTGGTCCCTTATTATGATCACATAGCTTTGTATTTATATGATTCCTTGGATGAATTTTGTAATTAACTCTAAAAGGCCGACTACTAAGAAAACAAGAAAGTAAAGAAAAAAGCCAAAGATAGATGTCAATTACTAGTTTTCCCACTTATGAATCATATGAATAGTGGTATGTGATCGGACCTATAAATGTACCCAAGTACATGATGTAGTGTTTACATTAGCCCTCACTTTATGTTGTTAATTGAATACTTGATAACATAAAGTAGATAGAAGATGCGCACTTGATAACCATGTAGATCGATGACGAAAGCGTGTAGAGGAGACAAAAAAAAACGTGAAGTGATAAAAATGAAGTGTGAAAGCTAGAGAAGACTAGGGGTGAAAGTGTATGTGTATATGTCGCATTGCACTATTGTTGTTTTCGCTTGATGTGTTTGATGATGTGACTATTACTTCCCATAAAGACGGATCTCGCAAGAGAGGAGTAAAAGAGTAGTCAAAGTCAAGTATATGTGAAAATTTGATCCGTGTACGTAAAAATGCGAAAAGGAACATGTGCACTGATTTGTGACGAGTGAAAAGGATAGAAAGGATCCCGAGAAAGTTGTAGAAAAACGAGTTGTTTGGGTGATCTCACGCCAAGAACGAAGTTTTTCGAGTGATTTCACGCCAAGTGCAAGTTTTTAGGCGATTTCGATAACGACAAAATAAGTGTTGGGGAGAAAGGTCAATAGTCATTCTCCAACCCTAACTGTGTCATGAAACTTATACACCGTTGTAAATGGTCTGATCTTGTTTTATTCCAATTCCATCAAGTTTGATCCAATTTGATACAACCAACATAAAAGCCCTCGCCTAATATAAAGGATTATTGAGAGAAGACACCAAGTCGGGATGAGCCAAGTATCACAAGATCTTTTGGCTTGGGCATCTTTGACATTTAAAAACAATGTGTCTGGACAGGCCAAGTATCACAAGATTTTAATAGCTTGGGCTTATTTGATATTCAACTGCATCAAATCTACACAACAGGTATTGCAGCATGTGTATATATCTAGTAAGAAATCCAAGCCATACATTTTGAATGTTAGGGAATTACGAAGATACACATCCCACACCACCTATTACAACACCCAGCATTATTCATGGGTGTGTTAAATATATAAGTTATAACCAGTATGTAAACCTTTTGGCTGATATGCAACATCCTCAAGACAAGGTCATTTTTACTTGTTGAAGATTCCAAATGATTTTTATAAATACATTTACAGCCAATGAGATATTCAGGTGTTGGAAAAGCACATGAGGTATTGCAAATTTCACAGATATGTTTTACAACCAATATGCAAGCCACATCTAATATGAAAGGTTGTTGAGAAGACATTAAAGCCTGTACAAGCCAAGAATCACAAGATCTTATTGGCTTAGGCATATTTGACATTTAAAAACTCAAACACAGCCTGAACGAGCCAAGTATCACAATATCTTATTGGTTTGGGCTTCTTTGACATTCAAAGACATCAAATCTACAAAGCAATTATAGCAGCATATCTATATATCTAGTAAGAAACCCAAACCATACATTTTAAATGTTAGGAATTACGAAGATACACAACATCATGCCAACACTATTTATGGGCATGTTGATGAAGTGAGAATGCACATATAGGAGCTTCAAGTCCACAGCAAATATTTCTAACATACATTAGCGTTAGAGTTTAGAATTAGATGAGTGCCTTCAACACACACATCCCTAAAATTTAGCAGAGTCAACAAATACAAATACATATCTGAATCGAAAGTACTTTATTCCAAGAGTGGTCTCATCACATTACTCCTCTTAAACAGCCAATTTATGCTAAAAAGGTTGATTTAAAATTTTAATGTATAACCACAAGGCCCCGGAGGCAATTTTCTTGCCATTGCCAGCATTTCCATTTCCATTCTAGGATTAATCTGCAAATTCTACCCTAAACACGCAGGTAAGTTTTATTTAAATCTACTCCAATATCATCAAAACTCTCTACACAATAATACATCCAGGCAATGTTTCCACTACAAAGAATGTGACACATCCAGGAAGCAATGATAAAATTCAAATGCAGCAGTAAATACATTCATTGATAAATAAGTGGTTATAGAAAAATCAGCAGTGCTAACACTCCTGTAAACTTTGATTACAATTTTCCAGCCCCTGCAGTAACCACAGCACCATGAATCTTAATGATCCTACATCTAAAACTCGCTTCTTGGAATCCGTAACCTGGAACCACTCAAAACATGAACAAGTCCAGGAGCAAAGCTGCCTGGAATAAACAAAACGACCCTCTTTATCATCCAGTCCAGAAAAAACTTTCTATGTCTACTGTTCTATTGTTCTCAGAGACTCGAGTCCTAAAACTAACCAACTTTTACCAACTTTCAAAACATGTGCTTAGGACTATAGATCAGCCCACAAATTTCTCAACAAGATACATGACCTTGCTTAAGGAAAAAAATGGTAGTATATCAAAAGTAGACAACTTCCACAATGAAACTGCCAAATCTCCCTGAAACTCTGCAGAGTGGGCCTACCAAATCAGCCCACATCTTTGCACCATATTTACTCCACTTGGGTGATGAAATGAAGAACCTTACACTTCCCTTCATTTTTAACTACAGCCAAGTTAGCCTCTACTACACAAATGACAAACAAAACACTGAAATTGCTAGCATACCAAATGTACAGCACAAAACAAAACAATTCAAACGAGCGAGGAGTCAAAATACAAGTTTACTTTGACAAAAACTGAATAGTATCTCTGCATGTCTGTTGCAATAGATTTATATAAGGTTATTCCTCTACTGCATATAAACTCAAAGATAATTTATGTCCAATTAATTGCCACCCAAAACACTGAGATTGCTACCATCCCAAATTCACAGCAAAACAAAACAGTGAAAATGAGCAAGGGGTTGAAATACATGAACAGGTCCTAGAGTAAAGCAGCGCGGAAGAAAAGAAACAAACCTATATTTATAATCCAGTCCAGAAAAAAACATTCATCTATGTCTCTAGTTCTTTTATTCTCAGAGGCTGGCTAAAGTCCCTAAAGTCCCTAAAGCTAACTAGCAAGTTACCAACTTTCAAAACATGTGATTAGGGACTAAAAATCAGCCCATATATCTTCTTAACAAAACAAATTAACTTGCTCAAGGAAAAATGGAGTATATCAAAAAGTAAACAGCTTCTACGATAAAAATGTGAAATCTTCCTGAAACTCTGCAGAGTGTGCCTGCCACGTCAGCCCACATCTTTGCACCATTTTTACTGTTCTAACGAAGAACCTTACACTTCCTCCCATTTTTTATTGCAGCCAAACTTGGTAGCCACTATTACACAAATGATAAATAAAACACTGAAATTGCTAGCATACAAAATTAACAGCAAAACAAAATAATAACAAATGAGCAAGAATTTGAAATACAAGTTTACTGTGACCATAATGGCAGCTCCGAATGTCTATACTCTATTGCAATAGATTTATAAAAATGGTATTTTATAAAAAAATCAATCCCTCTACCATATCTAGACTGAAGATAATTTGAGTCTGATCAATTGCCACCCAAAACACTGATATTGATAGGATGCCAAATTAACAACACAAAACAAACTAATGAAAATGGCAAGGAATTTAAAGAAAAGTTTACTTCGACCAAATATAAATTGTATCTCTGACTGTCTATTGCAATAGATTTATAAATAGGGTATTACTATTCCTCGATTGTATATATTACTATGTGTTTTCTTGTTGCTCTCCTCATGGGCCCTTTATTCTTCAGTCAATTTGGAAGGCATGGGAACAAGTGAAGCACTTGGTGGTTGGGCAGCCTATCACCTCTTCCTTTGACACTAGGTGCCAAGCCTACAAATCGATTTTGTCAAATCTGAAATATAATGACAAGATCCTTGCCTTGACAAGAGGCTCCTCTGCTCTCCTTTGGTTTGACAAAGGAATTAAAATATTTCATGACTTGTACAGATTTGGGAAGTAGATGGAATGGAAAGACCTTAACCCTTTCTATAATCTTCCTAAATCTCAGTTCAGAATGTATACAATGCTCAGATATGCTTTCACAGCTCCTCTACTGGACTAATTATGAAGGATGAGAATAACTTTTGGAATACTATGAGGTGGCTCAAAGGGCCCCTTCTCCAAGAGGCTAACTCAAACAACTCTATGAAAAGATTGCCTTCTCCAAACCTTTCCCTAGGCCTTAACAATAAGTGGAATGTTTGTGAGCCCATTAGTAGATGGGCTCATAGATTTAATGTTTTATGGTCTTCTTGTATTCAGTCAAAGAAATCTTGCTTTAGATAGCTTCTGATTCATAATAAGCTTGTTGTTGGCTTCTAATATTTTATAGGTTGTTGAGACTAAAAGCTTGTTGTTTTTGTTAAATTTATATATATATTTATATTTGTTACTTTTTAAAAATATATTGTATGAACGTACCCACAGCGTACTGTACCCGAAGTTCTTAAAATTTGCCATGTCAGCATACCGTACCCGTAGCGAAACAGTCTAGATTACCGCACACTTTCTACAAGGGTTTGTATTATATAAACTGCAAATAATTTATATGAAGGCACACTTTTGAAAATAAATGCTAGTAACTTCAAATGCAAGCCTACAACAATTTCATTTCCAATTCTCTCTTACATAAAAACATAACGAAAAACAAAAACATAGCAGCAGCAGCAGCCCATTGTTATATTTCTATAGATGGAATAAATCAAGACATACTATATTAATCATGCCAAATCATTAAAATCCTCGGGGCTTCACGGTGTTGTTATATTATGGAACAGAACATCTTGATTAACTCCTCACTAATCCACCCAACATTAAAAAGGATATTGATTTTACCACTCAACTGAAAAAACACAAAGGCATGTATCTGGAATAAAGTTGAAAATCAACATTCTAACAACTCAAACCAAATAGGAAGAAATAAGAAAAGAACCCCCTACACACCCTCCCTAAATAAATCAATTCTTTGCTAAAGTTTAAGAAACTAGTATGACATCCAAGAAGATCTTCAGATACCTGTAGAAGATACCAAGCATTTTCAATATGCAACTTCTTCTAAGAGCTGGTATATAAAATTTGATTATGTCCCAAGGATTGCACAATTTCAAGTACTTCAACAGTTTCGGCAGATTGTCCTATGATAAAAGAAACATTGAAATTTATATACATGAATAAAATAATATACTAGTTCCTTGCAGGAAGAATGTAAAATTTAAAGATCTAAGCGACAAGAACCCAAGTACCACTACACTTAAACTACCACATAGGGCTTATTTGGAAAAGAGTGAACTGAATAAAATCCAAAGAAAGCAACCCTGATGGATCAGGGTCCCCATAACATCATTGTGAATTGCCAAAAGGTAAAAAATTACAGAAGACCAAGCAGTATCATCCTTTCATAGGTAATGGTCTGATTTGCCCTCAAAGAAACCAAATAATGAAATTTCCTGAGAATTGCAAACTACTGTTACAATGTCTGTTCTTTCCAAGAAGCTCAATCACAGTTCAAAAGTAGAATTTAGGAACACCCTAACACCTAATGTGATGCCCTAAACATTCAAATGACACCATAAACAACATGTAAATGTAAATGCTTTAAAATAAACTTATCAGCAATTATCTGGATCACCATCTAGAGGAACCACCGCTGCTAGAAGTGGTGTTACCAATGTTTCTAGACGAGGATGAGGGGTCACTGCTGCTAGAAGAGAACTCAAAATTGGAATTGGATGAGCGGAATGGCCACAGAAAAGACAGAGGACTAGTGCGCTTACTTTGACCTTGATTCTCTGCTCTGATACACAAATCTGAAACAAACCCACCTCCTCTGATTACTACAGAGGGATTTCTGGAGGTGCTTGCATTGTTCGAGCCGGTGCTGCCATGGGGCTAGACGCAATGGCAAAACCACGGCCGGGAGGCTGAATATCAGATCCCCATGAGCTTCAGAAGATGAGGTGTTGGAACTTTCACTATTCCTCAGCCATATGCCCCTTCTTCTGGAAATTCGTGGGGACAAACAGGGCAAGAATTGTTCTGTGCAAGCCACGGGAGAATGCAGCCAGCATGGTACATATGCATACATGGCATCTCCTTGCTTCTCCTCCAAACGCAAACAGATCAAGGCAGACCGCACATTGAGGGTTAATGCACAGGTGCCTCTGAAAAAGGTAGGATTTCAGTCCACATTAATCCCCTTGTAAAGGATTCTATTTCACAGTAATATTAAAAACAACTAATGTCTGAAGAAAAATGAAAAAAAAAAAAATACAGGATTTCTGAATTTCTTTTTTGCAAGTTATTTCTGCATATATTTTGCTCCATTTTTTTGTCTAATGATTCGAGAGGGATTACCTCACTCATCATTTCTGTCAATATGTCTAACTAAACTCTGATACAAATCACTTGGCCATAACTTGCAAGAAGAAAAAAGAAGTAAAAGTGTGTCGATATGTGATTTTATCAATAATTGTGAAACAAATAGAAGTTAGGCCCTGATGACTATAATGTGAGCCAAAGGTGGATTTTTTATTTTGAGCTGGTGAGGCTCAGGACTTTCTTGAAGCATATTACCTTCCCCAGGTTCAAAGCCTGGCTACCGTAAAAATGATCTAGGTTCTACCACACTCCCAGCCAACCACCACAAGGTGTGTGGAAACTTTTTTTTACCAAAACATTCTCTTACTATTGCACTGCGTACAATCTAACCTTGCAAGCCATTTCAGTTTACCGGAGAATGCTCCAAACCACAGAAAACAGAGAAGGGGGATAAGGTAATGACACGGCACTATAAGATAAAACTAGTTACACAGAGAAGGATGATTGTTCAAAGAGAAGGTTTCTAAATCAATTGCAAGACAAGGTAGGCTTAAAAATGGGTGATGAAAAAATCGTAAGTCGGGAAAGGCTGATAAGGCACTACTTGCAAGCAATGATAAAGATTGTAAGACATAGAAGGTTTATAAATAAATAATTGTGAAACTATGAATGGCTTGCAAACAGTACCTGAGTGATTTTCACAGTGGGCACAACGGCACTGTATGCAGCAGGAGTTCTGCACCTGGTCATGTCATTCTGGCTACCGCTGTCCATGTGTGGAATCAGCTGACCATCGGCAGTAATCCTCCATGTGACCATGGCCCTGGATTAGAAGAAATCGTCCCCTTCATCCCCACCTTCGTGCCTTATCTCTTCGATAAAATCCCCGTGGCAAATAGGGCACGCCAGTCTTTCGATGAAATCCCTTTCGGAAAACTCATACTCACAGATGTAGCAATGTAACACAACCATATTCGCTAGCCTCTTCTTCCGAAATATTCAGCTGATTCGGGCCTTATTTCTTCCTCCACCAAAATACTTCAATCGACTCTGAAGGTGGTAATCGTCGAACAAAAAAATTATAGCAGGTGGGGAAACACACGATGCAGTCAAATCCATAGCAGTAACGGAAACACACGATGCAGTCAAATTTATAGCTCGGAATGGCCTCACTCCTTCCCCGACGGAGAGAGGTCATTCCGAAGTGACCGATCGGAATCGGAATCATTCTGAGTCCACCTCACTTCTCTCCTGCATTTCAACTTTGTGAGGCGAAGGAACACTGTACAGCGCTGGGACTGGAATTTAACGGTTACCAGAAGGAAAATATGTGACGGCCTGCCATATGTACGCCTTTCATTTTATGTTCTGAATAATATTTAAGATTGTTAAAAACTAGCAATCGCATGTGCAAATGCAATGTGAACGCCGAACAGTAAGTGTTATTTGATTTAGAGGGATAGTTATTACTTTTGTAGTTGATGTTGATAAGGGGTGTGATTGATTTTGTAAGTGTAGGAATATAGATGAAGCATTACATTTAAAAGTTATATTTGTACATTTCAAATATGTTATAAATTCGTACATATACATTTGCAAATCTTACATCACGAGTGGTAGCCTTTTGTGGATTATTTTATTTGAACTAAACATGAAACATGAAGACTTTTGTACATTTGCATATTTTATATCATGAATGGTAGTCTTTTGTAGCCAATTTTATTTTCACTAAACATGAATACATTTGATACATTTGATATCACTTTGGATACAAGAAGTGTTGAGTAAAGTAGTAGTAGAGGTGCTATCAAAGTAGAGGCTAATATTTATGATGGGTTGTTTTGGTTTGGTTGAGTGATATTAGTCTTGACTCTTCCGTTCTTCTTGCTCCAAGTGTTGATAGGTGCGCCGTTTTTTACCTTTGGAATGAAAAAGGAGGGGAAATGCCACGATTGGTTGTTTTGGTTGAGTGATAGTAGTCTGGACTCCTTTCTTCTTGCTCCAAGTGTTGATATGTGCACCATTTTTTAGTACCTTTCGAATGAAAAAGGAGGGGAAATGCCACGATTGGTTGTTTCGGTTGAGTGATATTAGTATTGACTCCTTTATTCTTGCTCCAAGTGTTGATCCCATTTTTTAGCACGCTTTCAATAAAAAATGAGGGAAATGTCGAGGATTGGTTGTTTTGGTGAAGCATTTTTGGGCTCCAACTCAAAAGGAGATTTTCAGTAAATACTCCTAGCCCTATATTCTTATGTCTTCTCCACCACCCTCGCACACCTGATAGATTCCACCTTAAACCCCAACTACCGTATCTTAAAAATATGAAAGCATAACCTTTGAATGTAATATTAACGAGAAAGAAACTTTGACTTAGCCCCTAAAAAAATGGTAACCAGAAAAATAAAATAGCATACCTTGTCTAAATTATGAATCTCGTCGGAGAGCAACGACAGAACTCTGGGCCTCTTGCTGATAGATCGCAAATCGATTCGGCGGAGCTCCTCTAAATCCGCATTCAAATCCAGGGCCATGCTCACTTATTTCGACTCTACACAGGAAAAGGTAAGGGTTTTAGCGAAATGAGAGAGTGGATGTGATTATGTAATATATATACTGCTGTATGTTTTTATTTCAAGAATCGTCTAGAAAGCTGTTTTAAGTGGGTTTTTAATAAAATTATACCCAACACAACCGCATGCAACCTTAAAAACACCCAAAACTCCACACAACCGCATGCAAATTAAAAATAGCAAAACATTTAAACACATGTCAACCAAAAAAGCAACGTCAAACCAATTTTGAACCTGCATCCAGCATGCAAAAACGAAAAATCAAAACTGGTAAAAATAGCCGCAAAAAATCGAAAACGTCAAACAAGCCGTCGTAACCGTCAAAACGGCCGACAAATGTAATTGCTTTAAAAAACGTCGAAACGGCCGTCAAATTTAACTTAGTCAGAGAAACATCCGGAGGTCCTTTACCATAGGGGGAACGCCTTCGGCGTAATTATTTTGGTTTATTTGACAATGGAGATAAGAGGGTCCAAATTCAACTTTACAAGAATAAATTATATAAATTGAAAAATCAAATTAGGATATCAAGAAAAACTTAAAACAAATTATTAATCAATATTATATTAAAAAAAAAAACTCGATTGCATTCATGGAGGTTAGTTCTTGAACAAATTTCCTTATAGATCACCGAGACCATAAATTTGAAACTTTCGGAACAATTACATTTTATTCATTGCGTATTACAACTTACGCTCTTAAATCAAAGCAAAGCCATGTAAATATTAAAGGAAAGCAGGTCTGAGCTACTTATCCGCAGTGGCGAAGGGGAGATCCGCACAAGAAATCGTTGTGAGAGAAAGTAGAGTCAGTGGCATTTATCTGTTTCGGAATATTCCCCACGCACAGGTGATTGTAGCTCAAATCCACACTCCTCAAACATTTTATTTTCTCCACCACGGCTCTGTAAATTTTGCCTTCCAAATGGTTGTGAGAAAGATTCAAATCTTGCAAGGATCTCAATTGACCAAACGAGGGCGATATGTTGCCCGATAGGCGATTGTGAGACAACAAAACAATCATGAGAATGGGGACCCTTCCCATGGACGAAGGAATCCCACCCCTCAGATAGTTGTTTGACAGGTTGAGGACATTCAGATTCTTCAGGTTTCCAATGGACTCGGGAATCAGACCCGTTAACAAGTTATCCTGTAACATAGCGTAGTTGGCGCGTCTTCATTCTCCCAAAGCTCTCCGGAACTAAAAGCGGATTCCCTGTAACGAGCCGGATAATCTGTCAAAAAGCAAAAACGTCTAGACGGGCGTCAAAACGTCAAATTTAAGATAGTCATAGAAACGTCCGCAAAGGCCTTTCCCATAGGGGAACGCCGGCGTAAAGAGTACAATTTAAACAAGCGCTGCCAAGTGGCGAGTTCCCACTTCAAATTGAAATTGTAGATTGCAATAATTGAAATGAAATAGTTTTTAATGACCTACGAGACCGAGCAGTCTATGGGACCCGAAGTGCAATCACCAATTGATGCCCTCTACTTTTGCCTTTCTTCCAGCTCGTTCCTAAGCTTGCTTCTTCTGTTGTGAATTTTGATCAAGAAATCTATTGTTTTTGTCACCCTTTCCTCTTCAAACAAGGTTGTAAGATCAGCCACTGTTAAAATATCCGCGTAATTGCTCTCGAATGTCCCCGTAAGCAACACATTCCATGACAAAATGCCATTCGGATTCCACCGCCCGACATGCAGAACTGACAAATCCTTTCTGACCACTTCTCTTTGGGCATTTTCCATCTCCCGTTTCACACCTAAGATGATGTGAACTAGTTTTTAGTTGCACAATTAACATTTTAGCCTTCCACTTTATCATCGCTCCAATGTAGTGCTTTTGCCCATGGTCACAAGGTGGGATTAAAATTCTTGACATAGTATTCTTTTTTTCACCAAGCTGCTTATTCCACATGATATTTCTGAATTTCTCTCTCACATAATTTTTTATTTCTTCATTCGTGTTAGGACACTCTTGTATGCAAATACCCCATTTATTCATCCACTCACCATTTTGCTTCATCCAAGTTTTCTTCCTCCTATTTAAATGTTCCTCTATTACTATTTTAGGCCACCGGGAATTCTCCATGTTTTCCACTTTTTTGAAGTATCCTAATAGTCGGGTCATCGCCACCGCTTCCATTGGAAAGGCTTCAGCTTCAGCAAGGATGATTGCATATGAAATCGTGGTTTTTATTTTGAAACTGCTTGTAATTAGATGCTTTTGAATTCTTTTTATTTGATTCCATTTCCCCACGGACGTACTGCTGCCCCAAATCTCACATCCGTATAAGACTATCGGAATTACCAGTAACCCAAAAAGGTTCAATCTGGTATTCCAATCCCATAATTCTGATGTCCTACATCTGCTTTGAAGCATATATAGAGCTTTCCACCCTCCCTGAATCCTCTTAGCTCTACAAGTTTCCCAGCTGAGATTAGAGTGAAAGTCTAGTCCCAGGTATTTGTATTCCTTGACAACTTGCAAAGAGTCTCCGTCAAACTCAAAGCTTACTTGTTCTTTTTTCTTTTTTAAGGTAAAGATCATGATTTTGGTTTTACCAATGTTCACCTGCATTCCCACCTCTTTGCAGAATAGTTCTAAAACTTTCAAATGCTCCTATAAACCCTGCTTTGTTTTAGCCATTAGGATAAGGTCGTCCGCATAGAGCAACATTTTTACTACATAGGAAGCTAAATGAATTCCATCTCCTCCCATCCTGTCAATCCATTCCTCTAGCTTATCTATATATAACCCAAACAAGGTGGGTGACAACGAACAACCTTGTTTGACCCCAATATCGCTCCCAAAGCACTCGGATAGGCCATCCTTGGTTCTGATTTTAGCCCGTACCTGCTCATATAGTCTGTGCACCGCTGCCCTATATTTATCCGGAATACCCAATTCTTCCATTTTGTCCCACATTTTGTTTCTCGGGACCATGTCAAAGGCCTTTTTGAAATCCACGAAACAACAATAAACCTCTTCACCCTTCGTGTCCCAAACCTTTTCAATCAAGTGTCTAAGAGTGACGCAATGATCAATAGTAGAGTGCTTTGGTCTAAAGCCACCGCCCTTTTGCTCTCTTACCTTCCTTTTCCGACCAAAGGCTAATTCTACGCTCCACCATGTTGCCAAATAGCTTTCCAAAAAGCGGATTAATCATAATGGTGCGGTAGTTTGCTGGATTGTTGACATCGTCGCTTTTGTGGAGAGGGATGACAATGCTAGTTGTCCAATTTTTTGGAAAACCGAACTGGATAACTCTATTAAAGATAGTTTTAATGTGTGGGGCAAGATCTTCGAACCCCAATTTAAGAATTCCGCTTGCAGATCCATCTATGTCCGAAGCCTTGCCCCTTGCTAATCTTTTGATCCCTTCCTTGATGTCTTTCGTGGAGAAGAGTTTGTCCCTGTTTTCAATAACATAAGGAAGAAGTGACAAGTCATTACTTCTTTCATACAACATTTTTGCATATTCAAGCCACTGAGTGTCTGTGATGTTATTCTCCACTGTAGTTTTGGTCTGTTGAAGCTCTCTCCAAAAACCTCTTGGATTATTCTTCCCCATGAAAATCAGCTCCTCCCTCCTACCTCTCATGTACTCTTCCTTTTTGTTTCTCACTAACTTTCTATATATCTTTGTGTTTGATTTCTCTTTTCCGGAAGCATTTAACCTTCTTTTCACAGCCTTGCATTCCTCATCAAACCATGGATTTGCTGGAAAACTGTTTTTGGCACTTCTCCTGGTTCTAGCATGTTTGCACTCCCTTAGCGCATTGTGTATTATAGTCATTAACTTCTCACTATTGAGCCTGTATTTTCCTTTGTTGGAGTTGCACAAATATCCCGCATTTGAAGATGTAAAGATGAGCATGTTTTAATAGGTGAGAATGTGGATTGTCTAAAATACCAATCCAATCAACAATATAATTTCTTAGAGGTCAATTTCATCCTTGAACTTGTATTATTTTGGTAGTTTAAATAGTAACTTACTATTTGATGTAGCAAGTGTTGTTTAATGTCTCAGTTGGTTTATTACATGCAGTTTTTATTCAACTTTATACTTAAGATGAACATCAACATCTATTAGGGCATGGTCATATTATTGAAATGTAAGACTAACATACTCCTTGCAATGTTAGAGCATAATTAATATTTGTTTTGTATAATTGTTGGTTGGTTTATAAATTTGGTTGTGCTCATTTACACAATTAAATTGGTGCATGTATAGAATTTTTTTACTTGGTTTATATATTTTGTTGATATAGATTCGAGGCTCTCACAAGGACTTAGTTTGGTCTAGTTTGGAGTATATATGTTCTTTAGATACCTTGGATGGGAATTTTCTTTAGTGAGATAGTTATGCCTTCAAATATTTTAATATTCATTGTGTCATATCTTAAATGGTTGATATTTTAAAAAGGGTTGAGAAGATTTGATCATGACAATGGAATATTGTATACATATGCAAATAGTCACTAGTATCAGGCCCACACAGAACAACAGATTCGAGAAATATGGAACCACATGTTGCATATTTTGTTTTATTTGATCAAGATGTATATAGATATAAACATTGACAAATATACCAAAAATTATTTTAAAAATAGATATCAAATTCTTTGATATTGAATAGCTTGTATTACATGACCGCAATGCATTTTAGTTGGCATGCATTTCATCCCACCTGTATATCAGTTTACTATTATAGAGCCCTTTGTTTCTAAGATACAATGCAATTACAAATATTGATCAAGATCGGCACTAACTTGTAAAGCAAAAACTATTTTCCAAGCAATGAAATGAACAATTCAATTATTTAAGATCATGGTCTTGAAAATTCGCACTTCTAACATCAATATATGGACAATCTTTACGTAGGAAAGGCTTTTTGCTTAGCATGTCTAAACGAGGGTCGCATTGCATAAGTCTTTCATAGTACTTGCTAAGATTGCTAACATCGAAGGAAATGTCTCATGTACTTACAAAGATATGGCTTTGAAACATTAGATAATAAAGTGAATAAAAATCATCTTCTCTTGCTTTTAAAAACCAATATTTCAATTGGAATGCATGAACAAATTGTTTAATATCTATAAGATAGACTTATTTAGAGCAAGCCTACTTATCATGACCCAAAATGTTCCAATCGCATTCAATCATTATATTTGAAAAAGAAATTCTATGAATAAGATAAATACATAAAATTTCAAAGAGAAACATATTTGCTAATTTATTGGGAAAGCTACAATTTTAATGGCAAAAAGGTAAACATTTGCCTCTTTTCAGGTAAAGTCCAAAAAAATGTTCACTAGGGACAATAACCTTACTTACCAAATACTTATGATTTAACCATATTATTTGATTACATCTTGAGCATGCATATGAATCATACAAGAAAAAGATAACAAGACACCATAGTAAAGGAATAATGAATAGATGTCCACCTAATGGAGAACTCAGGGAGATACACCAAAAAGATAGAATTATGATATACAAATGTTGAAATGGTTAGTAGAAAATGGATGTAACTAGTTTTTCATATTTTTTAACTTTTCTTGTTGATTTAATCAATAATTGGTTGCTAGCCAAGAATAACATTAAAAATGCACGCTTCTCATCCTAGGTCTATATGTTGTAAACATGTATAAAGATACAGGTCTTTAGTTTCGTTTCTTGGCTTCTTTTATAATTTAATTTAGATTGGGTTTATTTGTCACTTTAACGATTGGGTTATAGTTTTCCATGTAAAACCCCATACACAAACTACAAAGAGGGAACTCACAACAAAGGGAATGTGTGGCATAAGGAAGTTGAGTCTTATGTCCTTGCTTAGGCTATGAAGCAAATTCATTCTATTTTTTCTATTTTTGTACTTGTATTCTTTAAGACCATATTTACATTAAGTTGTTTCAATTATGAACGCTACTAGAATTCATCTGGAACACCAAAACATAGCCAAAATCCACGACGACGTGAGTGTTTAAATGGAGGATGTGGCTTGACAATAATTTTCGGGAATGTAGGATGTGTAATGATTTTTGCAAATGGAAGTGGTATATGGGAGAGGACTTACCAACAATGTCTCCCCTGACTGTTCCTAGTCCATGTTTTAAATTTAATCGCAACATATTTTTAATGACAATGTTTTTCAAGATTGCCTCATCGATCACAGGCATTTCCATTTCTACCTACATCTTCAATTTAATTAACTCGACATCAAATCCCACCGAAAATGGTATATCTATTTGTTGGCGAGAAAATTTGTCGGTGGACAAACTTGTGGATTTCTTGCCAATGCTCTAGGAATCTAAGTGTCTCTACTTAACCGATGCAACGCTGTTGTATATGCATGCATGTGAAAAGGTGGATTTCTGTGGTGGCCTTTCGACCGGGATCCAATAGGGGCACTCCACTGACCCTGCAAAAAGCTAGCAATCTCTTGCTAGGGAAGACTTTTTCTGAAAGTGGGAAAGGGAGTGAGAATTGAGGTAGGAGAACTAATGTTGCAGGTAGAAAATCATATTCCTGCACACACACTAGTTAGAAACTTCATCACATGCACTAAATTTAGAGGAAACAACCCTGCAAATGGCAACAAGACCAAATAGAATTTGATGAACAAAAAGTATCATGAAATCCCTTAGTCAAAGAAAGCTAGAAACTCCTTCTTCTTGTATTGATGCTTAAACAAAGTTGTACATAGTGGAGAAATGGAGGAAATTGAGAAGGGGGATGGAAGAAAATGGCTATCTCCTTTGTTCTCTCAAAGTACAATATACTCTTGAGTTTACAAGATCAATCACCAACCCTTTGAAATGGGAGTGGCTTTACAATTTATAGAATAGAATATGACTCTTCATCTACCCCCCAATGCCTTTTCATATGTCCTCGCACAACTTAAAACTTTTCAACTTCCTAGGAAACTTTTAAGTCCCTTTTTATAACATAAAGGTGACTTAAAGTTACATTATATTTCTAAAGTCACTTAAGTGACTTAAAGGCATATCAAAAAGTGCAAACCCCAACGAAGAATTAGAACATTTGAAGGGAGAGAAAATTGGGGGAGAGGGAAGAGAGAGAAGAGGAGAAGAAGTTTCCGTGATGAAGTCCGATGGTCCCCGTTCATGGAAATCTCTGATGTGACAAAGTTCTAAATGTCCCATTATGCCAAAACTACTCTTTGAGTGTGGCTTACTATTTTTAGTAAATGCCTAGATGGGGGACTTACTATTTTTAGTAAGTGGTCATTTTCACTATTTTCTGCTCCGGATAATCATTCTAGCCTTTTGGAGATCTTCAATGCACACTTTGCTCTTTCCATAGCCACTTTTGATGAAGACTTACCAAAAATAGCAAGCATGTGTAGGAAAACTTACTATTTTTAGAAAGGGTGTTTCTAGTACTCAATTTGCGATGGAACATACTTTTTTGGACTCTTCTTGTTGTTATGATCACACCCTTCAAATTTCACATAGTTTTTCCCACTAGAATGCCTAGAAATAAATTTTGAAATTTTGACTTAGTAGTGGCTTTGGGCACGGAGCTGCCATGGCGGCCATTAATGGAGCTTGAAATTTGCAGGTCTAGTTTTTGTCTCTGTTTGCAATGAAAACAACTCCATTGTGATAGGTTTTTTATTTGGAGCTCATGTGCAAGTTTTTAGCTTGTTTCCATTGCTAGAATGACGGAAATCGAATGTGAGCCAATGCACGAAGAGAGGATTTTTTTGGAGAAAATTATTCTAGGCACCATTTGACCTCTTGTTTGTTTCATCTTGATCACCTTGAAAAATGAGGAATTCTGCAAAAGATGACATCTCGATCCGACTTGTATCTTGTGAGATATGAAGATTTCTAGATTGGGTGACTTCATGGTTATCTGGAAAACCTTCATTTTCTCCCATTCTTTGTTTCTTTTCACTCCATTTTTATTTGAGGCCTGCATATTGCTGATTATTCATGGTGTGGATAGTTTGGTGATCATGATGGAGCTGGTTTGGATCAGCAATGGTGGACCGGGTGTTTGGACGAGCAAGAACATGGCCATGGCATGGAGAGAAGCCGTGAAGGAGAAATGAGGGGGAAGAAACGGCTAAGTGCTAGATTTGAATATTAAAAATTGCAGATGGAGGGGATGGGTGAATTTTTATGTCCCTGATGTCCCTAACCTCAAGGACATGAGGGACATCAATTTCCACGGTGGTCAAGGTGATGTCATGTGTCCTCGATCCGACGATAGTGGATTTGCTTGAAAAATGCACCTGGGAGCTGAAAGTTGGTCACGTGGGTGTCTAAATGATTCCCCATAGGGGATGGGAACATTTTTCATGTATGATGTCCCCACCTTAGGTACATAAGGGACATCAGTTTCCACGGTGGTCCACGAGCTGACACGTGGCGCCCGATCCAACGGTGGGAATGGATGCTCCAAAAATACACCTGGGGGCTGAAAGTCAGTCATGTGGGTGTCCAAATGACTCCCATAGGGATGGGCACATTTTTCCATGTCTTATGTCCCCCACCTTAGGTACATAAGGGACATCGGTTTCCACGGTGGTCTGGAGTGACACGTGGCGCCCCAATCCAATGACGAGGGAATGGATGCTCCAAAAATGCACCTGGGGGCTGAACTGTCAGTCTGGAGGTCATATGAGGGTCCAAGAGGTCACATGGGGGCTGGGTGCATTTTTCAAGGGCTGATGTACCTGACATCGGGGACATGAAATTCCGCCAAGCTCTGAGTCTGTGACACGTGTCCTCTCGAAAAACTAAGTCCCAAGTCTGAGCAGAGGGTAACTTGGAATGAAGATAACTTGAGCTCCCGGTGGAATTTCTTGGTGAAATTTTATATGATCCTGACTGGAAATTGAATTTTTAATCCAATTATTGGGGTCTCATGTCTTGTTTCAGCCATCTTATCCTTGAAAAATTGGATTTTTATTTGAGACTTCACTTGTACTTGATAAAAACCGCCTACCAATCCTATGTAGGTCTACCATAAAGTAGGTCTTTAAATCCTATTTCTAGTGATGTTTTGTTTTAATTATAACTCCATTTAGAGCTCTCGGAATCTTCTTTTGAAGCCCGATAGTTGTTTTAGGCCTATGTATTGTCTAGGCTTGTGAACCCTGTTTTCACTCGGGGCTCCAAATATTTCAAAACTTCCTAAACCTTACAAAATTGTTTCCACGATTTTCTAAGGTATTCAGTTCACCTCCATGTTGAATTTGGCCCTTACGTTCTTGGGGGGTGTTTGATCCAATCACAGGAAGGCCGGTGATAGCCCTTCCCAATAATGCCGAAGATAGTATCTTTTTCGAAATCCCTAAAATCACTAGGGATATGTTAGGAAAATGGAGTAGTGCTCACATATTTGAGCAAATATATATTTGTGATTATTATTATTAATGTGTAATGTGTAAACCGTATATAGTTGTATTGTTATAGATTTGTTATTATAAACAAATCATAACAATATTCTTGTTTTGTGAACTCACGTAGAATAGGAGTGTTGTTGAGCAACCTCCATATTTATAGGAAAGCTTACTCCTATATATATATATATATATATATATATATATATATATATATATATATATATGTTATTCGAATATATGAAAAGACTGAGATCTTTAATATCAGATAATTATTATTTTGCTGTGATGAAATTCGTTCTGCTCTTTCATGTGGTACTCATGTATATGCCGTTTAGTGGAGATTGTCATGCTTGTTCAGTTTAATTCATTTCCTTCTAATCGGAAACACTGTCGAAAGAAACTGTAGAAACTGGAAGCGTGGTGGTGGATTCTACATATGTATTATGCGCCCTCATGTAGACATTTGCATATATGGTCGGCCAATTTAAAAGTTGCAGAGCAGGCCGCATACATAGTTTGCGCAGGATTGACCAAGAGGTTATAGGCCGCATGCATAACTTCGACAGGCAGTATAAAGAAGTCACAACCAAATGATGCATGCACAGCCAGTATTTATTTGGATATGACGTCAGATCTGTCACAGCCTTGACGTGTGGCTCATTCATGCACAGCCTTGAGAAAATCTGCTTGTTTATATCAGTAAGTTGGTTATCTGTCAAGTTCTAATATATTTTATCTCTGCCAGTATAAAGAAGTTTATTATTATTTGGTTCAAGTTCCCTGATTTAGTGGAGTTTCAAAATGGAAAAGATAAATTTAATTGAAAGGTTTGATGGTAAAGATTTCCACACGTGGCAAGTAAGAACCCAATTACAATTGATTGATAAAGACTTATGGGACATTGTCGAAGGAAAAATTAAAAAACCGAATGATGCAGATGAAGCAGCAAAATGGGAAAGTAAGGATCGGAAAGCAATAGCAATTATCGGCCTTGGTCTTTCCGATGCATATTTGCATCATATTGATCTAACCAAGTCATCTAATAACATTTGGGTGACATTGAACAAGTTATTTGGATCTCAAGTAGGTAGTGCGAAGCATTGCTCAAAAACTTTTGGGCTAAAGATGGGTGAAAATGACAATATGGTTCAACATATTAGTAAGTTTCGATCCATTTTAAATCAATTATCGGGAATAAAAGCAAAGGTAGATGGAGAAGATGTTAAAGCAATCTTACTAAATAGTTTGCCAAAAGAATATTCAAGTATTGTTTTTACTCTTAGTAAGATCAATCCTAGTTTGGAAAACTTAATTTCCTCTTTGCTTGTGAGGAAGAAAAAACAAAGGTCATCTGTCATGGTTGCAAACAATAAATCATCATTCTATAAAGGTAAAAAAAAGTTTGTATCAAAGACATGTCTTTTGTGTCATTCTAAACAACTGTGAGGACATGGTTTTGTGAATTGTAAGAAAAGAGCTCAAGATCTCTTAGATGATAAGTTGGAACAAAAGGCTTTAGCTGCTGAAGAAGATTGGGATGATTATTCTAATCCTGCAAGTGACAATGAACCTATCAATTATTCAAGTGATGAAGATTATCTGTTTTGATATCCTCTTTTTGGAGGATGGAGGCAACGGAGGCAGGAGGACAATCAGCGTCCTCGAGTTCGTCACTACCTCAGAGGCCGCAAACTGCTTTAGTGACATCTTGGTGTCTTGTGTGATGAATAAGAACAGATGAGCATCCCTGTTCCTGTGTGCAGTGCTGTGCTTGTGTGTCCCCCTTGATGATAATGATTTGTACCATTGATACTATTACAGGAAGTGTTCTTGATCAGACTGATTTGATGGTTGATGTGAATTGGTTGAACGGTCCCAATTCATGTATTCATCTAATAGGTTGAACGGTCCCTGGATGATGTAGTTCCCCATGTCAGTTCGAGATCGAGACCATGTGCGGGCTACGGGTGGCATGCTTTCCCCATGTTCGCACTAAGGGGGGGAATGTTAGGAAAATGGAGTAGTGCTCACATATTTGAGCAAATATATATTTGTGATTATTATTATTAATGTGTAATGTGTAAACCGTATATAGTTGTATTGTTATAGATTTGTTATTATAAACAAATCATAACAATATTCTTGTTTTGTGAACTCACGTAGAATAGGAGTGTTGTTGAGCAACCTCCATATTTATAGGAAAGCTTACTCCTATATATATGTTATTCTGAATGTATGAAAAGACTGAAGAGATGCTGAATACAATATCAGATAATTATTATTTTGCTGTGATGAAATTCGTTACGCTCTTTTAGGATAATAAATAGACTTCTCTAAATCACCTAGGGGGATGAGATAACATTATTTAGGAGGTCATTTGGACTAACTAGGTAGACCTAGGGTGTCTTGGAATGACGGGACTTGAAAAATTTAACACTGGGGTATCATTGTCATGCTTGGAAATTGTCAATTTCCTGTTGCACATTGCACGACAACACTATCCCAACCAAGCCTAATCTCTACTTTGGAAAGCTACAATAAGTCAATAATTGTTAAGTACTTTGCCTAAGCAACTGGTTTAGTTAATTGATCGAGATCAAAGTGTGCATGACATTAGTATAGGATAAAAATAAAAATAAACACTCTTGCTCATTAAATATGAAAACCCATTTTCATTCACTGAGCGAATTTGATTTACGTAATAAATAAAGAATAAAAAATGAAAGGGGCGCTTAAGATAAGGCCATTAATCAAACCATAAAGAGAGTAAATGGGATTTTCAAATGGGATCATATTCTAACAGTTTGGTTTTGAAAATATGATGAGAAAGCAACCAAGAGATTTGTCAACCAAAAATGCATATATATTAAGCTTCATCCATGAGGAATGACAATGCACAACTATATTTTTGTTAAAGGAGATCTCAACAGTAACATGTATTTGAGCTTATGAGTGTACAATAATGCTTCAAATACCCCAACAATAAATCATAATATATTGAAAGTGAAAAATCCACAAACCCCTTTTTAAGCATGAAAACCAACTCACCTTCAATTCTGTAAAACTTTACGAAACCATATGATTATCAACATCAAATGTCCAATTATAAAAATAATCTACATTATTCAAGTCTTCTTCTAAAGGTTTTTATTTTGTGGATCTGTGGATGTGCAAATTACTTTATATTTCCCAACAATCACCTCCTATAGGTAGGAAAGCAATCAATGGTTTAGCTTATCGACCATAAATTTAGGATGAGTCTTACATATCTTTAATTATTGAACATTGTATTCATGTCTAAAAAAAAATTTGGACCTCCAATTTATCATTTATTTAGGAATGTTAGAAAATACTTATATCGTCCATGAATGAGAAAAGTAGTTCGATCAGACTCGAGAGTGTGTTGAATTCCATTTGAAAATCACGAGTGCTACAAACGACTCCCACCACATATGAAAAGACCTAAAACTAAATCTAGATTTAGATCTAGAAGGAAAATGAACCTAACATGCATATATAAAGCCATTCCAAATAATGTTACAATGAAAATGAAAAGAAAATTACCAAATTTACTAACTTGCATATTGATGAGGCCATAAATTGGCCATAAATTACCATTATTTTGTCCTTCTAAGTTACCTTTGAAAGTGGATTTAAATAAAATCTAGGAACTTATAGTTTGCTTAAGATAGAATATAGGATATATATCTTATTCATTCTTTATAAATCTTTTGTCATATATATTTTTGACTAATCCTATTAATTATTTGGGAAAAGATGCAAAGTCTTGTGTATGCATGCCATAAAGGAAAGATAATGCTAGTATTGGGAAAAGTGGAATTGATCATGAATAGTAAATTTAAAATTAGATCTGATTTCATATTCAGATTCCTCTCAAAAAATTATGCAAGTTTAAAAAATAATCATCTCAATCCAAGGTCACATGCAAAAGTTATAGTTGTTTTAAGTTAGTTGCGGAACTCACAGAGTTAGTTTTGGAACTCACAGAGTTAGTTCCGGAACTTGCAGGTTTAGTTCCGAACCACATATTTAGTTCCAGAACTTGTATCAATTGAATGATAGTTAGTTCTGAAACTTTCAATTCGTGGACAAATCAAATTTAGTTCCGGAACTTGCATAAAAGGAATGACAACTTTAGTTCCAAACTTACATCAACGAGAATGACAATTTTTGAGGGATTGTGAAAACTCGAGATTCCAATAGGAAATCTAAAGAGAGGTTTTTGTTCATAGCAATGTGTTTAACAAAAAAATCATTCATATTTGCTACAGGTTTTACCAATGAAGAGAGATCTAACTTTTAGTGAGTTGCAGTCCGAGGAAACGTGTATCGATTTGAGCACTAAAAGTTCCATAAACAGAAATAGAAAAGTCAAATGGAAAATCTGAGAGAGGTTTTTGTTCATAGAAATGTTTTTAACAAAAAAATCATTCATATTTGTTACAGGTTTTACCAATGAAGAGAGATCTAACTTTTAGTGAGCTGCAGTCCGAGGAAACATGTATCAAACGAGCACTAAAAGTTCCATAAATAGAAATAGAAAATTCAAATAGAAAATATGAGAGAGGTTTTTGTTCATAGCAATGTGTTTAACAAAAACTCATTCATATTTTCTACAGTTTTACCAATCAAGAGAAATCTAACTTTTAGTGAATAGTCCGAGGAAAAACGTATTTGACAAGCGTCAAAAGTTCCACAATCAAAAACAACAAAGTCAAATAGAAAATCCAAGAAAGGTATTTAGTCAAAATCATATTTTGAGGAAAATCCTTCTTCCAATAATGTAGAGGAATAAAATCATTATGATTCTTGTTACCGAAAAGCAAGGAGAAGATTTGGGAGCAAATCTTCTTAAAATAAGTGAGATAAGATTTGACTTCAATAATATATCTCTCTCCATATTTTGTGGAGATGGAGATCTTAGTTGTTAGGATTGGAATAAAGATAAAATTAGATTGTATTTCCTAAAATAAGGAGTTGGTTGGATGTATGAATTATAAATGCAACCTTCCACACTTAGATATGTAATGCTTTTCTCCAAAGAAATAAAGATCTATTCTTTCTTCTCAAATATTCTGTAGTTTTGAGATCTCAGAAGTATGATTTAAATCCTCTTCCAAGGAATGAGCTAGCCACTCATTCCAAGGAAGATGGATATGTGTTTTTATGTTTATGTTTATTCATTTGTCTTTAATTCATTTTGTTGTATTATTTTTATCTTTGTATTGTGAAAATTCAGTCTATTGTAAACCTGCAGGTGTTTCGTTCAATTATGTTTACTTTTAATTCAACAATTTCAATTTATGCAAGTGTGCCTTTATATTCCTACAAGTGTGATTTCCTTTATGCAAGTGTGTTTACATTTCTGCAAGTGTGCTTTTAAATTTTTGCATGTGTGATTTATTTTATGCAAGTTTGGATTGTGTTTAAAGGATTTATTTTCCAAGATCTTCTTCTCTTAATGCATACAGCCTTTGGACACCAACCTGGATTGACATTTTTAATGGTGAGGATTGACGACCCTCATCACATATGGTGTCCCGCCTTCTCAGTAAGGTCGAAATCGCCTACCATAAAGTGTGCTTTCTTGGTCAGATTTATCTCTCTAAAGAACAATGGTGACTCAATATCTGTAGAAATCAATTTGAAAATCATTACAATGATGAAAGAAGAATTCAATTAAAATCAAGACAGATAATTCATTTTTCTACTTTGATGTCTAATATTATGGCCTCATCTGGGACAACATGTGGTTCAAATCTCTTAAGCAGAAGAATGTGTTTTTTTAAAATAGATTTTTAAGGCTTGTGAAAATTCTAGAATTGGGCACATAATAAATTGAAAGATTTAACTCCCTTCCACATTTAAGTGATGAGGTTGAAATAAATGCAAATAATTAGCATACTTATATTATATAAATATATGTAAAATATGTTGATAGGTATAATTTGTAAGGCACTTATACCTCTCGACATATTTTACCATGTTTTGATTTATGTTTATATAAATGGTAAAATATGCCAAGAGGTATAAGCACCTTGTGAACTATACCTCTCGGCATATTTTACATATATTTATATAATATAGGTTTCTTAAGTAGTTGAACCATGTGGAGTTGCATTATACATAAAATGATACTAAAAATAAAAGAAAGAAAAGAAGGTGGGAATTTAGTTCGTGCATGAATGGCCTTGACGAGAACCTAATAACTTGGTGACTTAAGACTCATATTATTAATGATAAGGATCTTCGCCCATGTAATTCCTAAACGAACCGTTACACCAAAACCTCAAGGCGTTAGTGAAATCCGCACATGAGGATCATAACATCCCACCATTCCGTAGCCCGACCCCGAGCTAGATTTGTGCCCGTATAGTGGGACCCCCGCCCACCTTACTATCTGAGCCCTAGGCGAACACTAAAATGCCAGCGTAGCTACCCATGTCCGGAATTGAACCTGGTGGTTGCTCGATACCAAATGGAATGAACCGCTACACCAAAGCCTTGAGGCATTAGTGAAATCCGCACATGAGGATCATAACAAATTCATCGGTGTTCATTGTCATGATCATTGTCGTTGTCATTATCTTCGTCATCATAGTGATCACACCATCTTTGTCATCATTGATCATTGTCATAATTCTCATTGTCATCATTCTCACCACCATCACCAAAATCATCATCATCATTGTCATCATCGACATCATCACCAATACTAATATCGATATTATTATTACAATTTATAAGAAATAAAATATTATTATTGTTATTAATATTAATGTAGTTATTATTATTAAAATATTAATATTATAATAATTTTATTAATAGTATTAGTAATATCGTGGTTATCATCATCTTAATGATCGTTTCCATTCATCTTATAATTGTTGTTATCGATTTCCATCATCATCATCATTTCATCGCCTTCATCATCATCATCCTCGTCATTATTATCACCACTATCGCTACCACAACCATCATTGTCGCCATCATCATTATTATCAATATTAGTCTTACTACTAAAATTGATATTGTTATTAGGGTTTATAAAACATTAAAAACTCTTATTATTATCATTATTATAATTGTTATTAATATTAATGTTGTTATTATTATTATTTCAATAATTATTAACGTTATATTATTGTTATTATTATTATTATTATTATTATTATTATATTAACAATAGTAATAGGCATCACAAACATCATCCTTATCATCATGGTTATCTTCATCTTAATCGTGATCATCGTCATTATTGTCCTCATACATCATCATGATCTTCATCGCCTTCGACATCGTTGTCATTTCATCATAATGTTATTCATTGTCATCATTGTCATGATAAATTTAATCATCTTCACCATTATGATGATCATTATGATCTCCATCTTCTTAGTCATGATTATTCTCATATTCCATTATCACACCATTTCCATCGTCATTGTTGTACATGTTTGCGATTTAGGGTTTTTGAATCATATTTTTCAATTTATAATATAAACTTATAAATTATTGTTAAATATATATATTATTAGTATTGATATTAATAGTTCAAAAAAACTATTATTATTATACTTATTAATATCTTCGTCATCATCACCATCATCATTTTCATCGAGACCATCATCATTTTAATTATTGTCATTATTAGGGTCTTCATTCTCATCACAATCATCGTCGTCACCATCATCATTATCACGATCATCGTCCTCGTCATTATCGTTGCCATATTTATCATCATTGTAATCATAGTCATCATTGTGTTTGTCATCATCATCATCGGTACTCACCATCATTGACACGATCGTCGTTGTCGTGCGTCCATGATGATGACTATTATGTCATCATGATCGTCATCATCTTCGGTGTCATTGTTGTTTCATCGTAATCTTAGTCATTGTCATGATCAATTTAATCATCTTCATTATTATCCTCATCATTATGATCTCCATCTTCTTGGTCATGGTCATTCTCATCTGCCATTATCACATCATTGTCATCGTCATTGTTGTACATGTTTACAGTTTAGGGTTTTTCAATCGGATTTTTACAATTTATAATATAAACATAAATTATTAATAATAATATTGTTAAAAATATATATTATTATTAGTATTAATATTAATATTGTAAATAAAATATTATTATTATTCTTATTAATATTAATATTTTCGTCATCATCACCATCATCATTTTCATCGTCATTATCATTGTAATTATTTTCATCGTCATCGTTATGATCTTCATCCTCATCATGATCCGTCATTGTCATCATCATCATTGTCACGATCATCATCATCGCCATGTTAGTCATTATCATTGTTGTGTTTTTCATCATCATCATGATCATCAATACTCACCATCATTGACACGATCATCATCATCATTTTCATCATTGTCATGATGATGACGATGATGATGATGTTGACAATGATAATGAAAATGATTATGATGACAACAATGAAGGCGACAATGATGATGATGACGATGACATCAATGATGATGACGACGACCACAACCACTACAAACATAATTATTGTTATTTCCACATTAAGTATTAAATATTAAATAGTGAATAATAAATATTAAATATTTAAATAATATTATTATGATTGACAAACAATAAATAATAACTACTATAATTAAGAAAATAATAATAATTTTATAAATCTTCTTCACAAGCGCTTAGCATGTCAAATGAGTGTTTAAGATGGTGAATTCTTCCTTAATGGTCTCATCATCTTATATAGGGTTGTGTGTTTAATGTTCAGGTTTCACAATCTATGACGTCAAATAAGTGTTCATGTTCAATAACCAAATTAAACCCTAATCACCATAGAAAAACCTTAAACATGAATTCATATGGAAAACACTAATCACCAATGTAATTTTGTAATAAAAAAACTAATAGTGTTAAGGCATTGTGTTATCATTTAATCTTGGTTCATTATTTTATTCTCATTTCTTATTTATCATCATCATATTCATTGTCATCATTGTCTTGATCGATATAATAATCAACATCATCATTCTCATCTTCATCATCATTGTCCTCATCCTCATCATCACCATCAACACCACCACCACCATCATCTTCTTCATTGCCATCATCATTATCATTATTAATTTTGTTACTAATATTGATATTATTATTAATTTATAAAAAGACCTAAGAGATTATATCCTTACATGTGGGATACTTTAGCGATGGCTCTTGTAGTGTTGTATCCTCCCTCGTGAACCCTAGCTCCCGATATATGTGCAACTACAACTCATTTGGTTTTGGGGACGGTAGTGCCAAGTTTATTATTGATATGATAGGCAATGCTGATGGATTTCCTTATGGGGTCAATTTGGTTTCTTCGTAACCCTATTTTACCCTCTACCTATTCCATTTTTGGTCGATGTTTCGCAATATTTGGATCTAGAGTTGATTCTCCCACACAAGGTGGTGGAAGCCAGTGCTTTTTGGCCCATCATGATGTCAAATGTGTGGGCATCCTTGCTCAACAAGATGACTCGATTTTAGGAACCCTAATACATATTTATCAGAAACCCTTGGAAGCCATACAGATTTGCTATAAGTATTTTTTTCACACCCTAAACGGTAATACCTTGTGCATTTGGATCCACCGACTAGCTCGAGGTATTGATTTGAAATTTACTCTTGCTCATAAATTGTGTTGTAGGATTGGGCATTTTGGGCTGGTTTTTGTTGGTAAATCTCTTGTGGATGCCTCTAGGCTCGGATCTTACGGGATATTCTGTGATTCCATGATTTTTATGATTAGTGTTCTTTTGGAGGGGCCAAGGATTATAGCTATACCCCTTTCAAGGAGGCACTATTAAAAATGTATCATCCTCGAAATCTCCAACAACCCCTCCTCCTCCCCGACTTACATCATTGAGCGAGCCTCTGAAACCCATGTCTTAGAGATCAATGATGAAGAATATTTAGACATGTTGCAAGACCTTAATTCAAAGGCCTTGATATGCAGATTTAATGGTGTTTGGCCATCATCTAACGAAGTGGTCTATTAGATTCACACATCATGGATGAGAAAATTGTATATTTTTCATCTATGCTTGAGGCTTATTGATTGTATTTTTCATTGGCTCGAATGATTACCAGAGAGTTATTTATGAGGGTGTTGGGGTTAAACAATATAACAAAGTGTTGTGCGGATCTATAATAATCGGATAAAGCATACAAGCAATGAATGCGGAAATAACCAGAAGATAAAATAAACAAGAGAAATATTACACCAAATTTAATGTGGTTCACCCAGTGTGGGCTACATCCACCAAGAAATGGCCAATATTATTATTCAGTGCTTTACAGAGGAAATACAATGAAGATCTATTGTCTTCCAACACCTCACAAGATGTTCATTCTTTTCCCTCACTCAGCTACTCTTTCTTGCTCACCAAGAAAACTTACATGAAAAAATAATTGTTATTTTCTTCTCTTCTTCTTACTTACCCTCATACAATGCATACATGCATATATATCTATTTTGGGTAACTTAACTATGCTTTTACAATTAATAAATCATCTTTAAAACAAGTGATTTATTCTAATTTTCATCAAAAACAAAAGCAATGTCGCACGGGTAACCATCGACGGTTAGTGCGTGATCGGCGATAGTGACTTCATGACCTAGATCGACGATGCCGATGCGATTCTTTCGAACTAGTAACATGTAAAAGAAAGTTTCTTGTGAAGCAATTAAGCTCCATACTCAATAGAGGGTCCTTGGTTCTCGAGTTCGGTGGGACTTTTCACTACCTCTTGGTTTCCAAATTTTGACTGAATAACTTCTCCATCACGCGGTTCCAGGTTTGGGTAAGGTTACCAAATCTCACCCTTCACTTTATTTATTCACTTTGGAGGAAATTGAAACCTCCTAAGGTGGTACATCAAAGAAGATAGCCTAAGGTTGTGGAGTGGTCTCGCATATATATGTTATAATTTGCATTGAAATTGATCTTAGAAATGGATTTCTTGACATGGATGACCCTCAATATGGGAAATACAAGCTATTCCTAGATTATCGACTATGAAAATACAACTTTCAGATGTTGAAATTGCTAAACACTGGGTCATCTCGCATATTTCCTACGCCTTAGAACAAAACCCATGATCCTAAAAAAGAGCAATTCCCAAGCAAATTGAGTCCACATGATTTAGAAGAAGAAGACAATTCGACTTGGAAGATCGAAGAAATACAACTAAAACTCCTTCATTTGCAGCTACAACTCCTTCAATGACTATTATAACTCCAGCCTCTAATTTTTGTCCCTTTAGCTACAAATCACTCGATTCAACTCCTTCTAAAGAAGTTGGGCGGTTGATAGTTATCTCTCCCTCTTTGGAAGGACCTTCTCCAGTGCAAAAGCGGCCCCGTGAATCGATCACTATGACTCAAATAAGGATGGTGTCCTTCCTCTTGTTGGATCCTCGACCTTGGACTTACAGGGAATACAATCCTCTTATTTCAAAGATGCTTCCATGGGATAAACGCCCATTAGTGTATTTAAAGAAGGGAAAGAAGGGAAGGCATTGATTTCCCTCTGTCTTTCTTATTCTCCTTTCTATCTTTCTTCTCTTTTTATTTCTCGGTCCCGTAGCCTTCTCGGCTACATCTCCCCTTCTTCATTTGTTTTTCCATCTCATTGCTTCTAGGTGCAGTTGTCTTAGAGGTGTTTCCTCTCCTTCTTGGTAGATGCGCTTTGTTGTTACTTTTGGATAGTAGTTTCTCCTCTTGTTCCTTTCTTGTGTTTCTCTTCTTTTATTTGTTTGTTTTGGGCCTTCTTGGTTCTTTTCTTCCTTTACCTTCGGCTTCATCTCTTCATTGCATTGTTGTTATATCGGCCATTGGGGCTTTTTGTAAAAGGATGTGGGTCCTTTCAACACCCTAAACTTTTTACCAATTTCCAAAAATTCATTATTAATTTTATAAAAATTAAAAATTATTATTATTATTATTGTTATTAATATCAATGTTGTTTTTATATCATTAAAATAATTATTAATAGTATATCACCATTATAATTGTGTTATTAAAGATATAGTAATATCGCCACCATTAATGTCATCCTTATCATCATGGATATTGTTATCTTAATCATCATCATCATCATTTTTATCCTCATCCTATTCATCGAATTGTCATTGTCTTCAACGTCATTGTCATTTTCATCGTCATCATAGTCATTGTCAGATCATTGTCATGATCAATATGATCATCATCATAGTTAGCATCATCATCATCGTGATCACCATCTTGTTGGTCATGGTCATTCTTATCTACCATCGTCATCATCACTTTCATAGTCATTGTTGTACATGTTTACGATTTAAGGTTTATGAATCGGGGTTTTGTCGTTGTCATCATCATCCTCGTCATCATTATAACCACCATCAACATCTTTTCCATCAATATCATCGTGTATATTAATTATTATAATTTAATTACTATTAATAGTAATACAACCATTTTCATTGTTTTGTCATGATCATTGTCATCTACCATCATTATTTTCTAAAAAAACAAATAAATATTCAATATTTAAGTTAAAGTAAATATTTTGGATATGACTCTCTTGTGCATCCGACATTAGTTGGTAGGTTTTGTGTTTGGTAACCTATAAACCCTATTATACCTTGATCCTTATGCAAATTGGGGTGATGCCACAATGGAAGTGGCCCCCAAGATTTTTCATAGCTCATTGATTGTGGAATGGGTATGGTTCCTTATTAGATCTTCCACTCTCCTTCTTTGTGCTTTAATATTCCAATAAACTTCCCAAGTTGGATATACATTTTTAGTGTATCTTAGAATTTCTTCTACATCTCTTAAATCTCCGTTCATTAAAAAACATAATCCCACATTAGTTGGTATAATTAGTCTTGTTTTACGACTATAAAATCACCATTAATTCAATAATCCAATCCCACATTAATTGGTAGGATTTGTATAGGAAACATATAAACTCTAATATAGAATGATATTCATTATACCAATGGGGTGAAAAAATAGAAGGTGATCCTTCCAATAATAATAAAAATTAAATCTCCTCCAAGTACCCAAAAAATAATAAATGTCAAAATAAAATTAAACAAAGAAAAAAAAGTAGTAGAATGATTTTAAAACATCTTGAAAGTAATTTTAAAATAATAATAAAAAATTTAGAATGTTTTCAAAAATTTTAATATAAGAACACATGTATTTCTTGTTCTGTATAATATCGAACTTTCTAGTTAGACCTAGGATTTTTTGTTTGAAAACTGATAACCTCGAATGTTTACATCTAGATCAAAACTTGTAGACTCCCTCATTTTAAGATTGTTATATATTCAAGCCTCATAAAATTAGACTATGTTTTTAATTTAATTATAATTATGGATTATAATGGCATGGCTATATAGTTATTGTAGTGTAGGCTCACACAACATAGCTAAAACCACTGCAAAATTTTTGTATTTCATGGGCATGACATCAAACACTTTCATTTTATATATACAAATGTATATACCTCCGAGCATAACAAATTATTTATGTAAACATATAAACAAATATGTCATTTGAATTACACAATGATAAAATTCAAACATAGATAGAATTCTATTGGAAATATTTGAGAATTACATGAAATTTGAGTTTTAGATCCTTTCAAAACTACGCTTTTCTTTCCACCTTCACTAAATAAATATAAGAAATGCATTTGTAAAGAGCGTTCACATCACATCAAAATAAATAACTACCTACAACCAAATATTTTAGTAGGAATGGAATTCCGTACAATAATAGCCTCATAAATAATGTGGTATATTCACACTTGAGGTGATTTATTTCATAACTGAGTTGATTAGAAACTTAATAACTCTCTGGAAACAAAAGGATATGGAAGCTACACTTGAGAAGATTGTCACTAAGAAAGTCAATCACCTCATCACGCAAAAGGATTTTCTTGAGTTCCTACATATCCAAGTTAAATAAATTTGTGATGTTAGTGGAATCCCAGAGGAACTTTGGAAAGGTTGCAAAGAAACTAAGAAGACGTTATCCTCTAGCATCAAGGACCCAATGATATAGACTACTCCAAATCTCTTCAAAGCTCTAGAGGACGTGAAAAAAGTGTTTCAAAATCCTCCGTAGTAGATGGGTCGTGTTCCTCTTGTTTTTTTGTGACTTTTTGTTGTTTTATGTTGATTGTGTAGTTATTATAGGGTTACGATTTAACTTTTCTTTTGCTCCTTGATGGTAGCCTATTCATTGCCTTTGGTGCTCTTTGTTATATCTTGTAGTCGGGCCTTTTGTTGGGGTGTTGCCCCACTTATAAAAAAAAACCACGTAGTTTTTTGTTTTTATATCTGGTAGTTATGACTTTTTGTTGGGGTGTGGCCCCCACCTATCAAAAAACCATGTTGCTTCACATGCTTATTTGGCCTTTGGGATTTTTGTAATCTAGGGTATGGTCCCTTCTAAAACCATTTACCACTAATAAAAAAATACTTAATCACTCTCCTAAAAATTTAAATTGTATATATATATATATATATATATATATAAAGAGAAAACCATGGTCTATATTTTTAAAATTTCGGGAATTATTGTCCTAAACACTGAGGGCTAGAAATAAATACATAAAACTAAGAATTGGTATATTAAATACTGATATTTAAAGAAATACAAATTGAAAAAAAAAAACATGGAATCAAATCCATGTTTTAAACTATTTATCTTTTTGGCAGCTGCACAAAGAAAAACATACGTGTTAATCTATGTGACAGTTCGGTCAGAGCTCTTGAGGTTTCCCAGTCCTACAGATCTCAACAGACCCATATTTTGCACAGTAGTGTTCCCATTTAAAGGAGTCTCACGTAACAATTGAGTCCATTTCTCTAGATGCAAAAATAGCATAGTTGTTATTGTTGTTCTTTGTGTGCTTGGGGCTCTAGGTTTTGAATCCCCTCACTCACATTTACAACTCTTTTCTTATTGGGATGCTTTTTCACTTTGGGAGATAGAGCCTCGCTCTGACTATACACATAATCATACGCAAAAACATTTGAGAATTTTACTAGAAGCTTTTCTGAAGCATCCTTCGACACATGTTGCACTTTAGGGCTCGCCATTTCCCATCTATTGACAAAGTTTTAGTAGTAAAGTACTCCCCTTCCTAGAATCAATTGTCTTGTTGCACCATCTCCATCTATTGGTTTAAATCTTACCAAGTTTGAAAGTAAGATTGGGTCTTCATTAATGAAATGATCACACAGAGTGTGCTTTCAATTTAATACCCAGATTCAAATTCTAGACTGAAGAAATATAGGATCATGAGAATGAAAAGAAAAAGGCGTCAAAAGGGAAGAGACGAAGATGCCCACCACTTTGATGGAGATTCGCCTCCACAGAGCTTCTCCAACATTGGTATCAGATAATTGAAAGCAAGAGTAAATTTCAGGGCAATATCTGTATACAGAGTGCACCTTGCAAAGAGGAAGAACAAAATGAGGGCGTTCTATGAAATGGAAGTGGAAATTAGTTGGGCTTCTGCTTTGGCTCCTTCTTGTCCTCCTGCTGCATGCACCACTCTACATTCTCCCCCGATCACATACATATGGTTATGGCCCCCCACTGTAATGTTCCTTGTTGCTTAGCCAGTAAATTCCAGCAAAATACAAACTTGTGCTCCTTGGTTTGTGATGAATATAAAGTTTGAAGAAGGAGGATTTCTGCATTCTCTCATAGTGGCATACATAAAAATGCACAAGGCGGCCAAAAATGCATAAGAGGCCATCAAGAAGGTGTGCCCTTCCATTATTATTATGGCATGCTAAATTAAGAATGGAATATGCCACCACTCGGGGAAGACAATTATAAATGTAAGATGCATGCGAGGAAATTTTCTTTTTGGTAATTTTTGTTTGTATTTCACAGGCACAAAATAGAAATTTCACGTGCACGACGTCAAACACATTCACTCAATATATGTAAATGTATATGCCTCTCGACATAATTAGTATTAATATTAATATTGTAAATAAAATATTATTGTTATTGTTATTGATATTAATATTTTCAGCATCATCACCATCATCATTTTCATCGTCATTATCATGGTAATTATTGTCATTGTCATTGTCATTGTTACGATCTTCATCCTCATCACGATCATCGTCATCATCATCCTCATCATCATCATTTTCATGATCATCATCATCGTCATGTTCATCATTATCATCATCATCTTTATCATCATTGTGATCCTCATCATCATTGTGTTTATCATCATCATCATCATCATCATCATCATCATCATTGTCACAATCATCATCATCGCCATGTTCGTCATTATCATTGTTGTGTTTTTCATCATCATCATGATCATCAATACTCACCATCATTGACACGATCATCATCATCATTTTCATCATTGTCATGATGATGACGATGATGATGATGTTGACAATGATAATGAAAATGATTATGATGAAAACAATGAAGAAGACAAATGATGATGACGGCGATGACATCAATGATGATGATGACGACCACAACCACTACAAACATAATTATTGTTATTTCCACATTAATTATTAAATATTAAATAGTGAATAGTAAATATTAAATATTTAAATAAGATTATTATGATTGACAAAGAATAAATAATAACTACTATAATTAAGAAAATAATAATACTTTTATAAATCTTCTTCACGAGCGCTTAGCATGTCAAATGAGTGTTTAAGGTGGTGCATTCTTCCTTAATGGTCTCATCATCTTATATAGGGTTGTGTGTTTAATGTTGTGTTTCACAATCTATGACGTCAAATAAGTGTTCATGTTCAATAACCAAATTAAACCCTAATCACCATAGAAAAACCTTAAACATGAATTCATATCGAAAACACTAATCACCAATGTAATTTTGTAATAAAAAAACTAATAGTGTTAAGGCATTGTGTTATCATTTAATCTTGGTTCATTATTTTATTCTCATTTATTATTTATCATCATCATATTCATTGTCATCATTGTCTTGATCGATATAATAATCAACATCATCATTCTCATCAACATCATCATTTTCGTTATCCTCATCATCACCATCAACACCACCACCACCACCATCTTCTTCATCGCCATCATCATTATCATTATTAATTTTGTTACTAATATTGATATTATTATTAATTTATAAAAAGACCTAAGAGATTATATCCTTACATGTGGGATACTTTAATGATGGCTCTTGTAGTTGTTGCATCCTCCCTCGTGAACCCTAGCTCCCAATATATGTGCAACTACAACTCATTTGGTTTTGGGACTAGTAGTGCCAAGTTTATTATTGATATGATAGGCAATGCCGATGGATTTCCTTATGGGGTCAATTTGGTTTCTTCTGTAACCCTATTTTACCCTCTACCTATTCCATTTTTGGTCGATGTTTCGCAATATTTGGATCTAGAGTTGATTCTCCCACACAAGGTGGTGGAAGCCGGTGCTTTTTGGCCCATCATGATGTCAAATGTGTGGGCATCCTTGCTCAACAAGATGACTCGATTTTAGGAACCCTAATACATATTTATCGAAACCCTTGGAAGCCATACTGATTTCTTTATAAGTATTTTTTTCACACCCTAAACGGTAATACCTTGTGCATTTGGATCCACTCACTAGCTTGAGGTATTGATTTGAAATTTATTCTTGCTCATAAATTGTGTTGTAGGATTGGGCATTTTGGGCTGGTTTTTGTTGGCAAATCTCTTGTGGATGCCTCTAGGCTCGATCTTACGGGATATTCTGATTCCATGATTTTTATGACTGGTGTTCTTTTTGGGAGGGGCCAAGGATCATAGCTCTACCCCTTTCAAGGAGGCACTATTAAAAATGTATCATCCTCGAAATCTCCAACAACCCCTCCTCCTCCTGACTTACATCATTGAGCAAGCCTCTGAAACCCATGTCTTAGAGATCAATGATGAAGAATATTTAGACATGTTGCAAGACATTAATTCAAACGCCTTGATATGCAGATTTAATGGTGTCTGGCCATCATCTAACGAAGTGGTCTATTAGATTCACACATCATGGATAGAAAATTGTATATTTTTCATCTATGCTTGAGGCTTATTGATTGTATTTTTCATTGAACTGAAGGATTACCAGAGAGTTATTGATGAGGGTGTTGGGGTTAAACAATATAACAAAGTGTTGTGCGGATCTATAATAATCGGATAAAGCATACAAGCAATGAATGCGGAAATTACCGTAAGATAAAATAAACAAGAGAAAGATTACACCAGATTTAATGTGGTTCACCCAATGTGGGCTACATCCACCAAGAAATGGCCAATATTATTATTCAATGCTTTACAGAGGAAATACAATGAAGATCTATTGTCTTCCAACACCTCACAGGATGTTCAATTCTTTTCCTCACTCAACTACTCTTTCTTGCTCACCAAGAAAACTTACATGCAAAAATAATTGTTATTTTCTTCTCTTCTTCTTACTTACCCTCATACAATGCATACATGCATATATATCTATTTTGGGTAACTTAACTATGCTTTTACAATCAATAAATCATCTTTAAAACAAGTGATTTATTCTAATTTTCATCAAAAACAAAAGCAATGTCGCACAGGTAACCATCGACGGTTAGCTAGTGCGTGACCGTCGATAGTGACTTCATGACCTAGATCGACCGATGCACCTGCCATGCGATTCTTGTCGGGAACTAGTAACATGTAAAAGAAAGTTTCTTGTGAAGCAATTAAGCTCCATACTCAATAGAGGGTCCTTGGTTCCGAGTTCGGTGGGACTTTTCACTACCTCTTGGTTTCCAAATTTGACCTGAATAACTTCTCCATCACGCGGTTCCAGTTTGGGTAAGGTTACCAAATCTCACCCTTCACTTTATTTATTCACCGGAGGAAATGGGAAACCTCCTAAGGTGGTACATCAAAGAAGATAGCCTAAGGTTGTGGAGTGGTCTGCATATATATGTTATAATTTGCATTGAAATTGATCTTAGAAAGGGATTTCTTGACATGGATGACCCTCAATATGGGAAATACAAGCTATTCCCAGATTATTGACTATGAAAATACAACTTTCGGGATGTTGAAATTGCTAAACACTGGGTCATCTCGCATATTTCCTACCCTTAGAACAAAACCCATGATCCTAAAAAAGAGCAATTCCCAAGCATTGAGTCCACATGATTTAGAAGAAGAAGACAATTCTGACTTGGAAGATCGAAGAAATACAACTAAAATCCTTCATTTGCAGCTACAGCTCCTTTAATGACTATTATAACTCCAAATATTGCAATTTTTGTCCCTTTAGCTACATCCTACTCGATTCAACTCCTTCTAAAGAAGTTGGGTAGTTGATAGTTATCTCTCCCTCTTTGGAAGGACCTTCTCCAATGCAAAAGCGGCCCCATGAATCTGATCACTATGACTCAAATAAGGATGGTGTCCTTCCTCTTGTTGGATCCTCACCTTGGACTTACAGGAATACAATCCTCTTATTTCAAAGATGCTTCCATGGGATAAACGCCAATTAGTGTATTTAAAAAGGGAAAGAAGGGAAGGCATTGATTTCCCTCTTCTTTCTTATTCTCCTTTCTATCTTTCTTCTCTTTTTATTTCTCGGTCCCGTAGCCTTCTCATGCTACATCTCCCCTTCTTCATTTGTTTTTCCATCTGCTGCTTCTAGGTGCGGTTGTGCTTTAGAGGTGTTTCCTCTCCTTCTTGGTAGATGTAGTTTGTTGTTACTTTTGGATAGTAGTTTCTCCTCTTGTTCCTTTCTTGTGTTTCTCTTATTTTATTTGTTTGTTTTGGGCCTTCTTGGTTCTTTTCTTCCTTTACCTTCAGGCTTCATCTCTTCATTGCATTGTTGTTATATCTCGGCCATTGGGGCTTTTTGTAAAAGGATGCGGGTCCTTTCAACACCCTAAACTTTTACCAATTTCCAAAATTTTCATTATTAATTTTATAAAAATTAAAAATTATTATTATTATTATTGTTATTAATATCAATGTTGTTTTTATATCATTAAAATAATTATTAATATTATATCACCATTATAATTGTGTTAACAGTAATAGTAATATCGCCACCATTAATGTCATCCTTATCATCATGGATATTGTTATCTTAATCATCATCATCATCATTTTTATCCTCATCCTATTCATCAGAATTGTCATTGTCTTCAACGTCATTATCATTTTCATCGTCATCATAGTCATTGTTAGATCATTGTCATGATCAATATAATCATCATCATAGTTAGCATCATCATCATCGCGATCACCATCTTGTTGGTCATGGTCATTCTTATCTACCATCGTCATCATCACTTTCATAGTCATTGTTGTACATGTTTACGATTTAAGGTTTATGAATCGGGGTTTTGTCGTTGTCATCATCATCCTCGTCATCATTATAACCACCATCAACATCTTTTCCATCAATATCATCGTGTATATTAATTATTAGAATTTAATTAATATTAATAGTAATACAACCATTTTCATTGTTGTTGTCATGATCATTGTCATCTACCATCATTATTTTCTAAAAAAACAAATAAATATTCAATATTTAAGTTAAAGTAAATATTTTGGATATGACTCTTTTGTGCATCCGACATTAGTTGGTAGGTTTTGTGTTTGGGAACATATAAACCCTATTATACCTTGATCCTTATGCAAATTGGGGTGATGCCACAATGGAAGTGGCCCCCAAGATTTTTCATAGCTCATTGATTGTGGGATGGGTATGGTTCCTTATTAGACCTTCCACTCTCCTTTTTGTGCTTTAATATTCCAATAAACTTCCCAAGTTGGATATACATTTTTAGTGTATCTTAGAATTTCTTCTACATCTCTAAAATCTTCGTTCATTAAAAAACATAATCCCACATTAGTTGGTATATTTAGTCTTGTTCTACAACTATAAATCATCATTCATTCAATAATCCAATCCCACATTAATTGGTAGGATTTGTATAGAAACATATAAACTCTAATATAGAATGATATTCATTATACCAATGGGGTGAAAAAATAAGGTGATCCTTCCAATAATAATAAAAATTAAATCTCCTCCAAGTACCCAAAAATTAATAAATGTCAAAATAAAATTAAACAAAGAAAAAAAAAAAAGTAGTAGAATGATTTTAAAACATCTTGAAAGTAATTTTAAAATAATAATAAAAATTTAGAATGTTTTCAAAAATTTTAATATAAGAACACATGTATTTCTTGTTTTGTATAATATCAAACTTTCTAGTTAGACCTAGGATTTTTTTGTTTGAAAAGTGATAACCTCGAATGTTTACATCTGGATCGAAACTTGTAGAATCCCTCATTTTAAGATTGTTATATATTCAAGCCTCATAAAATTAGACTATGTTTTTAATTTAATTATGATTATGGATTACAATGGCATGGCTATATAGTTATTGTAGTGTAGGCTCACACTACATAGCTAAAACCACTGGCAAAAATTTTGTATTTCACGGGTATGACATCAAACACTTTCATTCTATATATACAAATGTATATACCTCTGAGCATAACAAATTATTTATGTAAACATATAAACAAATATGTCATTTGAATTACACAATGATAAAATTCAAACATAGATAGAATTCTATTGGAAATATTTGAGAATTACATGAAATTTGAGTTTTAGATCCTTTCAAAACTACGCTTTTCTTTCCACCTTCACTAAATAAATATAAGAAATGCATTTGTAAAGAGCGTTCACATCACATCAAAATAAATAACTACCTACAACCAAATATTTTAGTAGGAATGGAATTCCGTACAATAATAACCTCATAAATAATGTGGTATATTCACTCTTGAGGTGATTTATTTCATAACCGAGTTGATTAGAAACTTAATAACTCTCTGGAAACAAAAGGATATGGAAGCTACACTAGAGAAGATTGTCACTAAACAAGTCAATCACCTCATCATGCAAAAGGATTTTCTTGAGTTCCTACATATCCAAGTAAAGCAAATTTGTGATGTTAGTGGAATCCCAGAGGATCTTTGGAAAGGTTGCAGAAAGAAACTAAGAAGACGTTATCCTCTAAATCAAGGACCCAATGATATAGACTACTCTAAATCTCTTCAAAGCTCTAGAGGACGTGAAAAAAGTGTTTCAAAAATCCCCGTAGTAGATGGGTCGTGTTCCTCTTGTTTTTTTGTGACTTTTTGTTGTTTTATGTTGATTGTGTAGTTATTGTAGGGTTACGCTTTAACTTTTCTTTTGCCTCCTTGATGGTAGTCTATTCATTGCCTTTGGTGCTCTTTGTTATATCTTGTAGTCGGCCTTTTGTTGGGGTGTTTCCCCACTTATCAAAAAAACCACGTAGTTTTTGTTTTTATATCTGTAGTTATGACTTTTTGTTGGGGTGTGCCCCCACCTATCAAAAAACCATGTTGCTTCACATGCTTAGCTGGCCTTTGGGATTTTTAATCTAGGGTATGGTCCCTTCTAAAACCATTTACCTCTAATAAAAATACTTAATCACTCTCCTAAAAATTTAAATTGTATATATATATATATATATATATATATATATATATATATATATATATATATATATATATATATATAAAGATGGTCTATATTTTTAAAATTTCGGGAATTATTATCCTAAACACTGAGGGCTAGAAATAAATACATAAAACTAAGAATTGGTATATTAAATACTGATATTTAAAGAAATACAAATTGAAAAAAAAACATGGAATCAAATCCATGTTTTAAACTATTTATCTTTTTGGCAGCTGCACAAAGAAAAAATACGAGTTAATCTATGTGACAGTTCGGTCAGAGCTCTTGAGGTTTCCCAGTCCTACAGATCTCAACAGACCCATATTTTGCACAGTAGTGTTCCCATTTAAAGGAGTCTCACGTAACAATTGAGTCCATTTCTCTAGATGCAAAAATAGCATAGTTGTTATTGTTGTTCTTTGTGTGCTTGGGGCTCTAGGTTTTGAATCCCCTCACTCACATTTACAACTCTTTTCTTATTGGGATGCTTTTTCACTTTGGGAGATAGAGCCTCGCTCTGACTATACACATAATCATACGCAAAAACATTTGAGAATTTTACTAGAAGCTTTTCTGAAGCATCCTTCGACACATGTTGCACTTTAGGGCTCGCCATTTCCCATCTATTGACAAAGTTTTAGTAGTAAAGTACTCCCCTTCCTAGAATCAATTGTCTTGTTGCACCATCTCCATCTATTGGTTTAAATCTTACCAAGTTTGAAAGTAAGATTGGGTCTTCATTAATGAAATGATCACACAGAGTGTGCTTTCAATTTAATACCCAGATTCAAATTCTAGACTGAAGAAATATAGGATCATGAGAATGAAAAGAAAAAAGGCGTCAAAAGGGAAGAGACGAAGATGCCCACCACTTTGATGGAGATTCGCCTCCACAGAGCTTCTCCAACATTGGTATCAGATAATTGAAAGCAAGAGTAAATTTCAGGGCAATATCTGTATACAGAGTGCACCTTGCAAAGAGGAAGAACAAAATGAGGGCGTTCTATGAAATGGAAGTGGAAATTAGTTGGGCTTCTGCTTTGGCTCCTTCTTGTCCTCCTGCTGCATGCACCACTCTACATTCTCCCCGATCACATACATATGGTTATGGCCCCCACTGTAATGTTCCTTGTTGCTTAGCCAGTAAATTCCAGCAAAATACAAACTTGTGCTCCTTGGTTTGTGATGAATATAAAGTTTGAAGGAGGAGGATTTCTGCATTCTCTCATAGTGGCATACATAAAAAATGCACAAGGCGGCCAAGGAACACGCCAAAAATGCATAAGAGGCCATCAAGAAGGTGTGCCCTTCCATTATTATTATGGCATGCTAAATTAAGAATGGAATATGCCACCACTCGGGGAAGACAATTATAAATGTAAGATGCATGCGAGGAAATTTTCTTTTTGGTAATTTTTTGTTTGTATTTCACAGGCACAAAATAGAAATTTTACGTGCACGACATCAAACACATTCACTCAATATATGTAAATGTATATGTCTCTCGACATAATTAGTATTAATATTAATATTGCAAATAAAATATTATTGTTATTGTTATTAATATTAATATTTTCATCATCATCACCATCATCATTTTCATCGTCATCATCATTGTAATTATTGTCATTGTTACGATCTTCATCCTCATCACGATCATCGTCATCATCATCGTCATCATCATCATTGTCATGATCATCATCATCGTCATGTTCATCATTATCATCATCATCTTTATCATCATTGTGATCGTCATCATCATTGTGTTTTTCATCATCATCATGATCATCATCACCATCATCGACACAATCATCGCGTTGTCGTTAAATGCCATTGTAATGATGATGATGATGATGAAGATGTTGATGATGATAATGAAAATGATTATGATGACAATGATGAAGGCAAAAATGATGATGATGACAAAGGAGGATGACGACAACAACAACAACCACTAAAAACATAATTATTGTTATTTCCACATTAAGTATTAAAAATTGAATATTAAATAGTGAATAATAAATATTAAATATTTAAATAATATTATTATGATTGACAAACAATAAATAATAACTATTATAACTAAGAAAATAATAATAATTTTAGAAATATTCTTCACGAGCACTTAGCATGTCAAATGAGTGTTCAAGATGGTGCATTCTTCCTTAATGTTCTCATCATCTTGTATAGGATTATGTGTTTCATGTTCAAGTTTCGCGATGTCTATGACATGAAATAAGCGTTCATGTTCAACAACCAAATTAAACCCCGATCACCATAAAAAAATCTTAAACATGAATTCATATGGAAAACAAGAATCGCCAACGTAATTTTGTAAAAAAACTAATAGTGTTAAGGCATTGTGTTATCATTTACTCTTGTTTCATTGTTTTATTCTTGTTTCTTATTTATCATCATCATAGTCATTGTCATTGTTTTCCTAATCAATATAATCATCGGCATCATCATCGCCATTTTCGTCATCTTCATGATCACTATCAACACCACCACCATTGTCTTCGCCATCGTCATCATCATCATTAATATTAATCTTATTACTAATATTGATATTATTATTATTATCATGAGTATTATTGTTATTAATATTAATGTTATTATTATTATTATCATTAAAATAATTATTAATATTATATCACTATTATAATTTTGTTAGTAGTAATAGTAATATCATCACCATCAATGTCATCCTTAACATCACGGATATTGTTATCTTAGGGTAGGTGTGCGAAGTCGGGGGCAAAAAGTGGACAAAAATCAAATGATGAAACACGTATGTGTTTTGCTAAAATGTGCTCCCGGATTAATTTTTGGCTTGGTACTAATTACCGAACCTATGACGCATATATATTTTAAGGAAAAATGCATATGAGTTTTAAAGAAGGCAAAACGCGTACACGTTTATAGAAGTCAAAACGCGTACGTGTTTTGAATAGTATGGACCATGTATATGTTTTTGGGTGCCTTATACTTACAAAAATAAATGTTCAAGTACTTATACTTTTATTATTTCTTATACTTTAAATTTATTTTAGTAAATATATGAAATTAGGGTCACTCGCACTGATGGAAGATGTCCCGTAGCTCCAATAGTCTAGAAGATAGTTTTTCAAAATCTAATTTGGTCAAGATTTGCTCATTTTCGGATTTCAAAGAAAACGACCTAAGACTTTCAAGGCATATATATTGTAGTTGTTCTTTGTTTTGGGAAAGCATATAGTCATTTTTAGGTTTTTGACCTTCTAAAATGGATTTTGGCCCTACCACTACTTGAATTGGTACTAATTTTTAAATTTGGTCCATAATTCACTTTAGTGACCATGAATCAACTCTATGATGCTTGTCTACTTCTTACTAAAAAGAGATCCTCACTTTGTAGATAGAGGATTGTTCTGAATAGGATTCCTATCCTATGGCCAAAATGAGGTGATTGTAATGTGCCTCCTCCTTAAGGTGTGATAACACTACTAGGTGTTGAATGAGTTGTTACGAATAATACCAAGTGAATTGCATCAAGTGAACTCAGATGATTGCTCATTCTTAGAAACATGGTGCTCCATATAAAGATCATCCCCTCACCTTTCCTAGCTCTAAAAGCATCCTTTCATGGAATCAAATTCATGATTCTCATACATGTTTTTGCTCATATGTCTCTTATGGAGACAAACGATGCCTTAATACTTCACAAATAATGGTCCTTGATAGCTTGGTGACATGACTAGCTCATTTTAGCTTGTTTTGAAGGGTGTTCAATTAACTACAAAATGGCCAAAATGCCTTTTTAGGCCTTCAAAGGAAGTAGTCTCTCATCAAAACTAAATGAGTTGATCGATCACCTTAAACACTATTCCCTACACACTAAAACACATTGAATGATATTTTTAGGACTTTCCTTTGGGTGAGGGTTTATGATTTAGGGTTTAGGGTTTAGGGCTCGGGGTTTAGCAGGATAATTTTAGTGGCGAATATTCGTAATATGGAAAATATTCTATTTTTGAAAAATTTGAAAAGGTGAATTTTCTCGCATGGGTCGATGACTTTCACCTAAAAATTACGCTTTAATTTTTTTTTGGGGTCGGCTTTAGCCGCCTTACCCTCAAACTATCCCCTATATAATCCTAGATTATTCACTAGGTAGAACACTACTAGATCACTCATACCACCTGGGGCATATGTATTATCAAGTATAGTAAATGTGTGACAAGAGGGCAGAGGCTACAAATGCGTGACAGAGGGCGGAGGCTGCAGATAAGTGACATAGAGTTTGTTGACACGCGACATGGAGAGTTTGTTGACGCGCAACATGGAGAGTTTTTGATGCACAACACAGAGATTTTGTTGTCGCGTGACTAGAGGGTAGAGGCTGCAGATGCACGATAGGAGATTTGTTGTCGCGTGTCAACAAGGTGGTTGACGCGTGTCAACGAACCTCACTGACGCACGCCAAGGACCTTGTTGACAAGCGTAAATGAGCCTCTCTCGACGCGGCGCCAACCACCTTGTTAATGCACGTCAACAAGGATCTAGGTTCATTGACATGCGCCAACCACCTTGTTGACACGTGACATCAAATCTCTTATCATGCATCTACAACCTTTTGTCACACCTCTTAAAAATCAGTGAAAATTTTGTTGTCGGACCCCAAAAAATTCACCTTCCCGCAAAACCGGTTCCAAGGATATTCGCCAAGTATTTTCCACCTCCGATTTCTAAGAGGTCTCTTAAAATGAACCCTGGGGTTTAGGGTTTAGGGCTCGTGGTTTTAGGACTCAAGGTTTAGAGTTTAGGGTTTAAGGTTTAGTGTTTAAGGCTCACGGTTCGATTTTAGGGTTTAGGGATTAGGGATTAGGGTTCATGGTTTAGCGTTTAGGGTTTAGGGTTTAGGGTTTATGTCTCAAGGTTTAGGGTTTAGGGTTTAGGGATTAGGGTTTAGCGATTAGGGTTGAGAGTTAAGGGTTCGTGGTTTAGGGCTTTGGGTTTAGGGTTGAGGATTTATGTTTAAGGGTTCAAGGTTTAGGTTTTTTCTTAGGGATTATGGCTTAGGGCCTTCGGTGGCTTAGGGTTTAGGGTTTAGGGATCAAGGTTTAGGGTTTAGGGCTCAAGGTTTAGGTTTTAGGTTTAAGGTTTAGGGTTTAGGATTTAGGGTTTAGAGTTTAGGGTTTAGTGCTTATGGTTTATGGTTTATGGTATAGGGTTTAGGGTTTAGGGATCAGGGTTTAAGGTTTAGGGTTAAGGATTTAGGGTTTACGGTTTAGGGTTTAGGAGTTAGGGTTTAAGGTTTAAAGGTCAGGGTTCAAGGTTTAGGGCAAAGGGTTTAGGGTTTAGGGTTTAAGGCTCAAGGTTTAAGGTTTAGGGGTTAGGGGTTAGGGTTTAGGGTTCAAGATTTAAGGCTCATGGATTAGGCTCACCCATTCAGTCACAGTAATGTTCTATGTCTTACCCATTCTTATAAGTATTGACAAAGAGTATTCAACTAAAAGGGTTAATCTACTTCGTAGGCATAACATTCAAGGGAGTCATCACAATTTGATGCCTTTCATCTACTGATATTTTAAAGGAGGAAAATTCCCATTGCATGCAAACTATTTCATTCACTGTTGTTTTGTGTCTTACCCATTCTTATTAGTATTGACAGAAAGTATTCAACTGAAAAAGGGTTCATCGACTTCATAGGAAAAAAATTCAAATAGATTCATCAAAATTTGATGTCTTTCATCTGTTGATATTTTGAAGGAGGGAAATTCCCACCTCCTATAAACAAGGTAGTTGTAAAATCAGACTTAATGATGGTTCTAGGCACAAAACTAGGAAATATGGTCCTAAGATATTCAAAAAATGAACTCACTCATGAGACCTACTGGAAATATATGAGGTTTAGGGGTTAGAGCTTAGGGTTCCGGATTTAGCGTTTAGGGTTTACAACTCGGTGGCTCGGGGCTCGGGGTTCAAGGTTTAGGGTTTAGGGTTAAGGGTTTAGGGTTTAGCGTTTAGGGTTTAGAGTTTAAGGTTTATTATTTTTTTTTTTAGGGTTTAGGGTTTATAATTTAGGTTTTAGGTCTCGGGGTTAAGGGTTGGGGGTAAGGGTTTAGGTCATAGAGTTAAGGATTTAGGGTTTAGATTTTAGGGCTTAGGGCTTAGGGTTTATGGTTTAGGATTTAGTGCTTAAGGTTTAACATTTAGGGTTTAGGGGTCGTGGTTTAGGGTTTAGGGTTTATGATTTAGTTTTTAGGGTTTAGGTTTATGGACCTTTAGGATTTAACATTTAGGGTTTACGGTTTAGGCTCGGGGTTTAGCATTTAGGGGTTAGGGTGCATGGTTTAGGTTTATGACTTAGGGTTTGGGGTTCGAGTTACAGGTTTAAGTTTAAGGTTTAGGGTTAGAGCTTAGGGCTCTAGATTTAGGTTTAGGGCCCAGGGTTTAAGGTTTAGGGTTTAGGGCTCAAGGATTAGGGTGAAGGGTTCAAGGCTTAAGGTTAAGAGTTTATGGTTTAGGGATTAGGGTTTAGGGTCATGGTTCATGGTTTATGGCTTAAGGTTCAAGGTTCAAAGTTACTAGTTTAAGGTTTGGGGTTAGAGCTCAAGGCTCTGGATTTAGTATTTAGGGTTTAGGGCTTAGGGATCAGGGTTTAGGGTTTAGGGTCAAGGGTTTAGGGTTTAGGGTTTAGGGTTTAGGGTTAAGGGTTTAGGGTTTAGGTTTTATGGTTTAGGATTTATTACTTTGGTTTTAGGGTTTAGGGTTTATAGTTTAGGGTTTAGGTCTCATGGTTGAGGGTTAAGGGTTTAGGTCACAAAGTTCAGGGTTTAGGGTTTAGTGTTTAGGATTTAGGGCTTATGGTTTAGGGTTTAGGGCTCAGGCTTTAGGGTTTAGGATTCAATGTTTAGGGTTTAGGGTTTAGGATTTAGTTTTCATGGTTTAGGGTTTAGGGTTTAACATTTAAGGCTCATGGTTCATGGTTTAGGGTTTAGGGTTTAGGGCTTTAGGGCTTAAGGCTCAAGGTTTAGGGTTTAGGGCTCATGGGTAAGGGCTGAATATTTAAGGATTAGGGTTTAGGGCTTAAGATTTAGGGTTTAAGGTTTATGGTTTAGGTTTTAGGGTTTAGGGATCATGGTTTAGGGTTTAAGGTTTAGGGTTTAGGGTTTTGATTGTAGAATTTAAATGCTAAAATATTTAGGTTGAATGTTGAAAGCCTGAAAATTACCTATGTACTGACCAAATTATACTATAAAAAACTATCTCCTAAACTGTGACTAATGGAGCTATGAGACTAGTTCCATAAGGTGCAGAGTGACCCTAATTTCTTATATTTACATAAATAAATTTAAAGTATAATAAATAATAATAAATAAAAAAATGAAAAACTTATACTTAAACATTTATTTTTGTAAATAGAAGCATGTCAAAAGCATATACAATGTTCATACTATACAGAATGCATACGCGTTATAGTGCGTATGCGTTTTGTGTTTTCTCTTTTTCCAAGCCATGCCTCAAGGCTTGGGATCCAGTTTGGATCCCCAACCCTGAGGCATGGACCTGCACAAACACAACAAACAATGTGTTTTTGTAGGAAAATGTAAAAATGCCACTTCCTCTATGATAAATCAAAATAAAACAATCGATCCGTTTAAAAAAAATTATACCACGATGTAGAGCAGAGTTTCTTCTTTCTAAAAATATAATTTTTCAAATTTTCTAACTAATATAAGGTTTCCATATTATTTATTTTCTAACTATGCCTTTTTATAGCTATTTTTTAAAGTTTAAATATGTCTATCTTTCATCATGTATCTTTTGTTTGGGTCATCGAAATTGAAAAAAATTATACTAGCACAAACTAGGCATAATTCTATACATATTAAAAAAAAAAAAACTAATTTTTGATATTTTTTGAGGTAGTTAGGGGGGGCACGGTTGAAGCTCCATTATTTTTCAAAACATAAAATTTCTGTACTAGAAAAATCATAAATAAAAAAATACTCGTTAAAAAATCTAAAAAAATTCTAACACAAACTAGATGCTCCTAGCTATCTTTCTACTAAAGGGTTTTCAAAAATACTCAATGGTGCTCAAAAATGGTGGGGGCACGAAATTCACTCTATTATGTTTTTTTAACAAAAATAGGAGCACCTATTGGTATTTTAGTTGTTTGACCCACTTAAACTTATCTATTTTCAATAAAATTTAGTAGCTTAGAAACTAGACTCAAAATGCTACATTCATATTTCTACAACATCTTCCAATTTTGAGTGTTGACATTTTCATCGTCATCATAGTCATTGTTAGATTGTTGTCATGATCGATATAATCATTGTCATTGTTAGCATCATCATCGTTATCGCTATCGTTATCATCATCATCATCATCATCATCATCGCCATCGCCATCTTATTGGTCATGGTCATTCTTATCTGCCATCATCATCATCTTTGTTATAGTCATTTTTGTACATGTTTACGGTTTAATATTTATGAATCAAGGTTTCGTCGTTGTCATCATCATCCTCGTCATCATTATCACAACCATCACCACCACCACCATCAACATCTTTTCCATCATCATCATCGTGTATATTCATTATTAGAATTTAATTAATATTAATAGTAATACAACCATTTTCATTGTTATTGTCATCATCATGGTCATGGTTGTTGTCATCTACCATCATTATTTTCTAAAAACACAAATAAATATTCAATATTTAAGTTAAAGTAAATATTTTGGATATGACTCTTTTGTGCATCCCACATTAGTTGGTAGGTTTTGTGTTTGGGAACATATAAACCTTATTAGACATTGGTCCTTATGCAAATTGGGGTGACACCACAATGGAAGTGGCCCTCCGAGTTTTTTCATAGTTCATTGATTGTGGGATGGGTATGGTTCCTTATTAGACCTTCCACTCTCCTTCTTTGTGCCTTAATATTCCAATAAACTTCCCAAGTTGGATATATTTTTATTGTATCTTAAAATTTCTTCTACATCTTTAAAAGCTTCGTTCATTAAAAACATAATCCCACAATAGTTGGTATAATTAGTCTTGTTTTACGAATATAAAATCCCCATTCATTTAATAACTCAATCCCATATTAATTGGTATGATTTGTATGGGAAACATATAAACTCTAATATAGAATGATATTTGTTATGCCAATGGAGTGAAAAATAGAAAGGTGGTCCTTCTAATAATAATAAAATTAAATCTCCTCCAAGCACCCAAAAATAATAAATGTCAAAATAAAATAAAATAAAGAAAAAAAGCACTAGAATGATTTTAAAACATCTTGAAAGTAAGTTTAAAATAATAATAAAAAAGTTAGAACGTTTTCAAAAATTAATATAAAAACACATGTATTTCTTGTTCTCGTATAATATTGAACTTTCTAGTTAGACCTAGGATTTTTTTGTTTGAAAAGTGATAACCTCAAATGTTTACATCTGGATCAAAACTTGTAGACTCCCTCATTCTAAGGTTGTTATATATTCAAGCCTCCTAAAATTAGACTATGTTTTTAAGTTAATTATGATTATGAATTATAAAGGCAAGGCTCCAGAGTTATTACAGTGTAGGCTCGCATGGCATGAATGAAATCATGGGCAAAAATTTTATGTTTCACAAGCACGACATCGACACTTTCACTCTATATATACAAATGTATATGCCTCTCAACATAACAAATTATTTATGTAAATGTTAAACGAGATATGTCATTTGAATTACACAATGATAAAATTCAAGCACGTATAGAATTCTACTGAAATATTTGAGAATTACATGAAATCTGAGTTTTAGATCCTTTCAAACCTACAACTGCTTTCCACATTCACTAAATAAATAGATGAAATACATTTGTAAGGAGCCTTCACATTACATCAAAATAAATAATTGCCTACAACCAAATATTTTAGTAGGGATGGAATTTTGTACAATAATATCATCATAAATAACGTGGTATATTCACTCTCAAGGTGATTTATATCATAACTGAGTTGATTAGCAACTTAATCACTCTCCTCAAAAACATTTAAATTATATATATGTGTATATATATATATATATATTTATAAATATATATATATATATATATATATATTTTTTATTTTTAAAAAGAGAAAACCAACGACTATATTTTTAAAATTTCAGGAATTATCATCCTCGACACTGAGAGCTAGAAATAAATACATAAAACTAAGAATTGGTATATGAAATACTAAAATTCTGTGAAATGGAAGTGACAATTAGCTGGGCTTCCACTTCGGCTCCTTCTCGTCCTCCTCTTGCATGCACTGCTCTACATTCTCCCCAAATCACATACATATGTTTATGGTTCCCATAATAATGTTCCTTGTTGCTTGGCCAGGAAAGTCCAACAAAATATGAACTTGTGTTCCTTGGTTTGTGATTAATATAAAGTTCAAAGAAGGAGGATTTTTTCATTCTCTCACAACTGCATACATAAAAATGCACAACGCGAGAGAAGGTTACGAGGAACATGCCAGAAATGCACAAGAATCCATCGAGAATGTGTGCCCTTCCGTTATTATATTGCATGCTGAATTAAAAATGGAATATGCCACCACTCGGGGAAGATAGTTATAAATGTAAGCTGCATGTGGGGCAGTTTTTTTGTTAATTTTTGTTTTTATTTCACGGGCACAAAATAGGAATTTCATAGGCATGACATTAGACACTTTCATTCAATATATGTAAATGTATATGCCTCTCCGGATAATAAATAATTTAGGGGTGAATTCAAATTTGAAGCTAATTTGTTGATAGTATGTCACATCTTTCTTTTTGCACACTCTTCTTAATAAATGTTGTTACACATGTCAGCTTAAAAAAAATTAGATTAAAAATTTGTAATTTTTTTACTGGAATAAGGCTTAAAATTTGCCATTTCATTAAAAAGTAGCCAATAGAAATGAAATAAATCTGTTTTTCTAATTTAGTTTATTTTAAAATTTGTAAAAATAAATTCTCAACATTAGAAACATGAACATTTATTTTAAAAATACATGTTTTTCATTGGCTTAGAACTATATTATTAATTGAGGTGAAAGGTATAGTATCCAGGAACTAATAATATTATTTTCTCATATTTAAATTAATAATATTTCTATTATAAAAACCATCTCTATATATGTCCATTACATTTTAAACATTCCACATTAATAACAATTAATTATTAAAAGTTTCTTACAACTAAACATCATTATATATAAAATAGATACTCAAAATATTCTATTCAACGACCAAATTTTTGGAGAGGCAAAAAAATTACTCAATCATTTAGTGAGAAAATAATTCTTGTTAAGTATTTAAAGTTGGAGGGCGTCAACACCGGATAGAAGTTACAATGTAAGCTCATATTTATGTCAATATTTTAATGTTATTATTTATAAAATATGTTGTTACAGCTTTGTGTAAAATCATGATTGAACCAACTGGAGCCCTGCAGTGATCCGGCTTAGAAGAAAAATGAGGAGCTATGGAACCTCCTACAAAAGGGAGGCATTTCCAATTTTATAGAACGCATTCAGGGGCATGACCAAAATATTTCGGTTCATTTCGCAATGGACTGGAAGGACAGAAAGGTGGAGTATGGTGGTCATCGAGTTATTATAAATGAAGAATTGATTGCTGAGGCAACATGCCTTGAGTTGGAGGGATATCATTTTTTCAACAAAAGGATTGACAGGACCGAGAGGCTAAGAAATTCTCTAAAGAAGGAGAGGAGCTCGAATTTGTTTTGCGGGTGTTAGGGTAAGTTCTATCCCCAAGCCTTTTGATGAAGTTACAAAAATGATGGTTAGGTACATTTCTCTAGAAGGGTGCTACAAAACTGTCCATGTCAAGCACCTGGTCTTTCTTAACCACTTTAGAAGACAATTTGCGGTCTGCTTCCCACATTACCTACTAAATTCCCTTCAACGACTCCATTTTAGATTTCCAGAAGCACTCTCGTGCTATCCCTCTTCACTAGGGCCTTATCTTCCTGCTTCATAAGCTCTAGTGTCTCCAAGTTCCCCGACTTCCCACCCTCTCCCAACGATCTCGCACATCACTACCTCCACTGCTCCCACTTCCATTCTGAATACCTCTTCCAAACCCAAGACTAAGAACCCAAAACTTCCCAAAATTGACATCCCTCACTCTGCCTGGGTTCTTAGAAGCACCAAAGAGCTGGAAGTTATGCATAATTCATTGCATATTAGTAACGATGGCCAGGATACGGCCCTGCAATAGGAGGGGAATAATATACCACATAGGTTAGAATCTCTAGAGAAAGAGATGATGCAGTTAAAGAAGGACCTGCAGCGCATGGACAAGAAGAAGAGAAAAAACAAGACTGATGATGATACTGATAATGGGAATGATCAAATTGTTGACATTTACAAGAAATTGAACTCTTTGGACAACACATTGGGGAGAGCCAAAGATAGGCATGATCATAACATGGCTATCTTCAATGCCATTAGTGACTTCTTAGAACAACATGTTCGAAGCATTACCATGCTTAGGGGGTCCCTGACACTATCTGGGACTGACAAGGAGAGAAGTCAAACCATATCAAAGCTAAATGTAACTGACCCCACGCACATCACCACTTTGGCATTGTTCACTTCACTACAAACAATCAAATCTAGGATCGACAAAGCTTCCAAGAAGTAATCTCCCTCGGGCTGGAGGGCCTCATTCTAGTCGTTGCTTTATTTCGGTCTTTTTGTTGTTTCTCTGCTGCTTTTTTGTTGTCTTGTTGCAGTTTCTGTTCTGTTTAGCTTTCTACTAGTAACTATCTTTTGGTTACTGATGGACATAATGCTTTATCTGGATTTTGATCCTCTTTTTTGTCCCTCTATAGCTCTATTTTGTTGTTGATCCCTTATTGTAACAGGGTATAGTCCCTTCAAAACTATTTACCAATAATAAAAAAATCATTATTGGAAAAAGAACAAGGAATGAAAATGGAATGCAAGGTCAATTAGAATAAATGTCTTATTATACGTGACTTCATTTTAATTAAAATTATGTATTGAAATATAAATTTATTTATACTATGTGTATAAAATCATATCTATTTATTGCACGTATTTAAGATGATTTAAAAATAACCTCTAAATAGCAAAAATTACCAAATTTATAGTATATAAAAAGAAAAAAGCAAAAACAATGCAATAAATAAACAATGTACATGGGGTTGGATTGATCTTGTTAACTTCTTTCTACTTAAACTTGAAATAAAGTCTGCATTGAAAATAAATGAAAATTGGTTTGTATTTAAAGATTGTATAGAGATAATCATTCTAAATTTAAGTAAACTGGAATTAGAATAGTAAATTACTAAATGGTTTGAAAAATCAATATAGAATATCTTGTAGTTTCTCTTAACAAAAAAGAATAAAACATATTTTTGAATTTAGAAATTATAATTTAAGATAAATCATTTTTTTATAACTTTTTTTAACAAAAATCACATTCAAAATCATGTATTTTATATATTATATTTCTAAATTATAATGTTTAAAATATTATATTTTTCCACCTCATTTTTTTATTATTGGCAAATAGTTTTTGGGAGGGACTATGTTAGTGTGAGTTATCCTATGTGTCTTCCTATCATATTGGAGGGTCATCTCACATGGGTTAGGTTTAGGGTTTCATGTGTGTCATGCACTAGGGTTACTCAGCACCCTATATGTACCCTTTCACTATTCATTTATGAGCATGCCAAGACACTCTGTTGTCTTTCCTCTATATGCAAGCTTTTTTCTGTTGAGCAAGTTCTTCCATTACTAATCAATTATTTCTTGCAATTATGCTGGAGGTATCATGATTCCGTTGGAGTGCAATGCTACTTCATGGTGCCTCGCTTTCCTATTCGATTCTCGCAAAATCTTTTCATGGTATCTTCGATTCGATTCTATTCTCGCAAACGTAGGATATTTGTGGCTTCTCTGTGGTTGTTGCATGGTAGACTTGTTTCTTTAGGAGATTGAGCTAAAAACGGAGGATATTTGTGGCTTCTCCGTGAGTCATGTTTTGCTTTGAGCTGCATTATGATTATTCTTTGGCTAGTTGTCCCATTGTCATTTTCCTTTGTTGTCATGTGACCTTTTTGTGTGATCGGTTGTGTGGCATTTTTTTTACTGTCGTGCCATGGGAGTTCATTTTTTTTTGCGTGAAGGGCTCTCCTTGACAACAACACGCCTCCCTTCCCATCACGGCCCTTCCTACCCTACCACTGTTCCACCGGCCTTTCTAATGCACCGCAACAAAGAAATAAAACAAAATCAAATCCTCGACCTTTCCAACGCACAAAGAACAACACATAAAACAAAATCTACATGCGGTTTTTTTGTTGTTTTGCTCTCGCTCAAAGATTTTTTGAGCCCTACGTTGGCCCTCTCGCTCCACCACCTCCCGCCACACCCTCCCACCTCGCCACGCCCACTCAAAATCAATAAAACCCGGTGTTTTCCTTCCTCCCGCCGCATTCTCTTCCTCACGGCCTACTGACCGTTCTCTCACACCTACGTTTCTTTTTGTCGGTGTTTATTTGGTAAGTTTTACATTTTTTAGTAAGTTTTTAACAAAAAAATACTTTCCAATTTTAAAATACGATGGTAAGTTTTTTTAAAAAATTTAAAACAAAAACGTGGGAGTGATTTTTGTAAGTATTTCAAATACTTTCCTTACATACTTTATTTAAATATTCAGTAAAGTATCTTTTAAAAATTCTTTCTATCTAAAAAGTTTTTTCATATATTTTTAAATTAGTTTTATTTTTAATCGCTTTTTTAAAAACGGGGAAAGTATCTTTAAATTGGATTTTTTTCTTCTTTAGATCTTAATTCAATTAATTAAATTTACTTACATCCATTTTTAATTAAATCCTATCTCATTTACGATTTATAGTAAATTAAAAATCGTTCTTTCAATAACCCTTTTTATCGTCTTTTTAAAACTCCAATAGCTCTAAAAATAGCAAAATTGGGCATTTCCAAACAGTAAAATTTAGGCGTTCTTATCAAAAAAATTTCACTAATCGTGCGCTCAAGTGTGTAGCATCACTTTGAGCACCTTTTTTCCTTCCGAGCTCTTTTCCAACGTTCTGAAGATTCTCTGAACTCCTTGAGTTCATTTAAAACCTTGTATTTCACCCTTATTATTGCTTGCGACTAGTGAGCGCATCCGCCATAGTCTGTAGCAAGGGGGTTTTCATTTGCGACATGAGACGTTTTTCTCACCACTAGGGTTGGCTTTCGCCTCCTTTCTTGTTTTTTGCTTGTGCTTGTTTACGGTGTCCTATTTGCTGCGCTCCACAAAACACTATTGTGGTCTCCTCTCTTACGTGTTATTACACTAATTGCAAGACGAGTTACCAAGTGTTTCAAACCACACGCATGGACCCGATTGTAATCAACACACTAAACTATAAAGTGCCAAAAGCAGGGGGTTGTTATTGTCCTGGGTGGTTGTGTTTCTTTTCTACATTTATTTCTCTCTCTCTCTCACTATGGATGCTCTTTCAATTCCTTTTCTTACGCCATTCAACTTTTTCGAATGGAGATCGAAAATAATAATGAAACTAAGGGGTAAAGGGTTATTCCGCATCACCATGGGAACTGAGACTGAACCAGATGACGAACCTGAAAAATCTAAGTGGTTAAACCGTAGTGATGAAGCTTTAGGTCTTCTTTGTATATCTGTTTCTCCTGACTGCTCTTCCACATTGAGGTGTCCAAAACACCTAAATCTACGTGGAAAATGTTGGATGCGATGTTTGGACAACTAGATGACATGAGAACGCATAAGTTGGAAAACAAACTACTAGGGTTAAATCCTAGTGACTTTGAAAACCTACAAGCTTTCTTCTCAAAATTTTCCACATTAGATTGTTGTTAAAAGGATGTCAAGTAGAAAAGAAATATTCTCAACTGATCTTGTCGATTCTCTCTAAGCTAGGTCCCAAATATTTTGTCTTCATGTCAACTTTCTATGCTACAAAAGTTGCTTTAGGCATACTTGGGCTATGCCCTCCTTTGACTATTTTTCATCCCAACTCATTCAAGAATAGGAAAAACTCATTCAAATGGGGTCTCTCAAGTCCAAGTCACATGCCCTTGTAGCAAGTACTAGCAAGGGAAAGAAGATTGAAAAGAAGAAAGAAAGAAAGGATCAACCTAAGAAAGAAACCAAGACCAAACCTAAAAATGACACAAACACTTCGACTTCTGAGCCTAAGGCACATAAAAGAAAGTATTTGTGTTCCTATTACAAGAATTATGGTCACGACGAGCAACACTGTTTTGAAACATATTGATCACTTATCTCATTTACTTGAGAAGAATAAAATAAGTGTTCCTGAATCCATAAAACAAAGTGCTCCGAAGGCCGAGTCTTCTGCTGCAAAAGGTGCTAAAAATGATAAGAAGAAAGGAAGGCCCTTGTAGCTAGAGTTGCTCCTTCATCGACATGGATTATAGATTTCGGTGCCTCGCACCACATGGGTTCTTTGCATGTTGAGTTTTCCAACATCGAACCTTGTGGAATGTCCCAAATCACGATGGGTAATGACACGATAAAGTGTTGGTTTCCCAGAAGTGGATCGGTAGAGATGGATGGGGAACATTTAACCAAGTGTTGAGTGTTCCTGATCTCTCTACCAATCTCCTATCGATTTACCAAATTACTCACCTTGGTGAAGGAATGCGAGTGGAATTTGGTCCTAACTCGGTGATTATTCATGAGCTTAACAATGACACTACAGTGGCTGAGGGAAAGGCAGATCACCGTTCACGGTTGTACACCTTCTCCCACTTTACTTCTGATTCTATGCCCACTGCCTTGCTCACTCATGCAAATGAGGTTAGTAAGCTATGGCATGAGCATTTTGGACATCTAAATTATCACTACCTTGAACAATTGAGCCAAAATGAAATGGTCAACGGGTTGCCTCACGTCAAGTTTTCTAAGGGTCTTTGTGAGGGTTGTACCCTTAGAAAGCATCCTGAAAAGAAATTTGACAAAGGAAAATCCTGGAGAGCCACTCGTCCTTTAGATCTTGTTCACAACAATATTTCTAGTCCATTTCCTTCTCCTTCATTTACTAGAGATCTTTATGTGCTAACCTTCATTGATGACTATTCATGATATACTTGGGTATATTTTCTTAAGCTTAAGTCTAAAGTCTTTGAAAATTTTCAGGACTTTAAGGCTCTTGCTGAGAAATAGGCGGAACGGTCTATCAAGGTTCTTCGAACCGATAATGGAGGTGAATATGTAAACAATAGGTTCATGGATTTCTATACTTCTGAAGGGATCTCTTTATAGCATACAGTTGTTTATAGCCCTTCCCAAAATGGAGTTGCAGAAAGAAAGAACCATACTCTGAAGGAGATGGCCACTTGTATGATTCACTCGAAGTCTCTTCCTCTCGCAGATTGGGCCAAATCAAGTGAATTGTGCAAATTACATTCAAAACCATGTTCCACACAAGGCGAAGAGGATGACACTCTTTGAAGCCTGGTTTGGACGCAAGCCTGATGTTGAGCACTTTCAAGTCTTCGGATCCAAGGCTATGGCTCGAATTCTAAAAAAGAAACGTAAGGCCTTGGAACCACAATCCAAACTTTGTATCTTTATAGGGTATCCTGGTGACGTGAAGGGATATCGATTGATGAATCCTACTTCTCATGAGTTGTATATTGAGAGAAGTGTTAAGTTCGATGAGTCTTCTTTGACTTCTACTTCTCCACCTATTGAGGTTCTTTAGCTCGCTGATTCGGATTTTGACTCATCAGATGATGATACTGTTGAGCGTGCTCCTCTTTGATCCTCCCGACCATCAGATCTTTGAGTCTTCTGATTCTGACAAAGAGTGATGATGAGGACTATGTCCCTTCTCACTCAAGTGAAGAATCTTTTGACTCTGAGCCTGATCCTCCTGGTCCCCTTTGGGCTAGGAAAACTTTGCAAAGTGCTGGAGATTTAGTTGGAGATACTTCGGATATGAGACGTACTCGCTCATATTTTGTTGGACCCCACTCTTTCTTCACCTCTGCTTCTGATCCACAGTCTTTCCGGGAGGCTTCTGGTATTCTTGAGTGGGATTCTACCATGGATGAGGAGTATTCCTCTCTCATGAAGAATGATACTTGGGATCTCACCCTCTTCCGAAAGGAAGAAAAATTATTCGGTGTAAGTGGGTGTTCCAAACAAAGTATGGAGTAGATGGAGACGTCGAAAATTTTAAAGTGCGATTAGTAGCTAAGGGTTTCTCCTAGATAGCTAGGGTTGATTATACAAAAACCTTTGCTCTAGTTGCAAAGATGACTTCTATTCAACTGACCCTAGCCATTGCCACAGAGAAACAAATGGAAAGTCCATCAAATGGACATTAAGAGTGCCTTCCTTCATGGTGACCTAGAGGAAGAGATCTATATGGAACAACCTCCGGGTTATGTCCAAGATCCCTCCCTCGTTTGTAAGTTAAAGAAGTCTCTTTATGGCCTTAAACAAGCCCCTCGGGCTTGGTATGCCAAGATGGACTCCTTTTTACTTACATCAGGGTTTACTAGGTGTCATTCTGATCCAAATGTTTATATTCTATGGCAAGATGAATCCATACTCATTCTTGTTCTATATGTTGATGACTTGTTGATCACAGGCAACTCTTCCTCTATTATTGATTCTGTGAAGATCGCCTTGGCCAACAAGTTTTCCATGATTGACTTAGGTCTACTTCATTACTTCCTTGGGATCTAGATTTCACAATCTGACTCAGAATCTTGATTTCACAACCTAAGTATGCTCTTGATTTGCTAGCTCGTTTTCAGATGTCCGATTGCAAGTCTTCTCCTACTCCTTTTCTTTTTGGGGTTAAGTTGGTTTCAGATTGCTCTACTCCCTTGGTTGATGGTACTCTTTATCGACAGTTAGTGGGGAGCTTGATTTACTTGACTCACACTCGATCAGATTTATCGCATATTGTTGGGATCGTTTCCATATTCATGTAGGAGCCACATGAGTTGCATTGGAAAGAAACTAAATGGATCCTTCATTATGTTCGTGGCACTTATGCTGATGGCATTCACTATCATGGAGGGGTTGATATTGACTTGATTGGGTTCACAGATTCTGATTGGGATGTGACTTAGATCATCAGAAATCTACTTCTAGTTGTAGTTTATCTCTTGGTTCGGGTCCCATTAGTTGGTCTAGCAAGAAGCAGAATGTAATTGTGATATCATCTACAGAGGTAGAATACAGAGGAGCAGTTAATGTTGCCACATAAGCTATTTGGCTATAAGGTATTCTAATAGAGTTTGGCATCCACTTTCGGTGGCCTACCATTATCTACTATGATAACACAAGCACAATCTCTATTTCAGAAATCCAATTCAGCATCGCAGAAACGAAGCACATTGAGATCCATATGCACTTCATACGAGAGCTTATTCATGATGGTATCATCGACATTCAATACATTTAGACAACTGATTAGATTGCAGATTTATTCACCAAGCCCTTCACTGAGATGAAGTTTCTTCACTTACGATCTCTTCTTGGGGTGAGGTCTTCTGATAGCTACTCATCTTCTTCGGCTATGTAGTCCTTCTTTTCTTCTTCTTCTTCTAGGAAGATTGTGTTTGTATATGGGCACCTTATCAGGCCTTTAGTTGTTGGGCCCCATTGACACATCTTTCTTAGTTGTTTAGGGGTGTCTTAGTTGACACATCATAGCCGTTACCCCAGCTTCGATGAAGGGGGTGTTAGTGTGAGTTATCCTATATGTCTTCCTCTCATATTGGAGGGTCATCTCACATGGGTTAGGTTTAGGGTTAGGTTTAGGGTTTCATGTGTGTCATGCACTAGGGTTACTCAGCACCCTATATGTACCCTTTCACTATTCATTTATGAGCATGCCAAGACACTCCACTGTCTTTCCTCTATATGCAAGCTTTGTTTCTGTTGAGCAAGTTCTTCCATTACTGATCAATTCTTTCTTGCAATTACGCTGGAGCTATCACGATTCCGTTGGAGTGCAACTACTTCGTGGTGCCTCATTTCTGATTCGATTCTCGCAAACTCTTTTCGACTATACCCTAGTACAAAAAGAAGGCTCCAAAGCCAAATATTACAAATATAAAGTTTAGATAGTGATCAAAATCAAAATGTTTACATGAAAGCACAACTACATTAAGGAAAATGTAAAAACAAGTACCAAAATAATAACAAAACTATCAATTGAAACCACAAAACAACAAAATAACAATAACTATACTGCTAGTCTACATCAAATTTGACAGAAACATCACTTGGATGCTCTATCAACAGTTTTCTTCAACTCTTGTAGGGCACTGAAAAGTGTGATGGCAGTAACCTGGGTGGGGTCATTCTTGTCAAGTTGGTTGAACACTTGAGCTTGTGTTGGCCCTCACCCCATATATTTTTCCACCTCATATATTACATATGACATACTAACATTTTTACGGCTTGTAAAAAATATACACCTTCAAATTTCCAACTTGGATAAACTAATCGGTCTAAATTTACGATCTAAAATTTTATTAAATTGTAAATTACGGTTAAAATATGGAAAAACAGTCCACAAACCATCAAATTCCGTGCCCGGTCAAGACTTGTTAAGAATTTGTGCGAGGATGTTTTGAAACTTCTAACGTCGAAGTTTAGAATTTTCATATAGTTTTATTTACTAATTTTTTTATGTTGATTAATAAATTACCACCAACTTAAAATTTTTGCATTAATAATTTGTTTTTTATTATTGGTAAGTAGTTTTTTGAAAGGGACTATACCCTTGTACAGAAAGGCTCACTAGCCATATTTTACAATTGTATAAAATCAAAAAGTGATCAATATCAAGATCAACAAGACAACCCAAAAGTAGATAAACAATGCACAAGAAAAGAACCACATTCTACAACAAACAAGATCAAAACAAAGAACAAAACAATGATTATCGCATTAATAATTATTAATTACTAGTTTCACATTTTTTTGTTGCACAAAGTTTGAAGGAGCTAAGTGTAGAGTAGTCAAGATATTTTTGATGTCATATTTGTTGATGTCAAATTTGGTCACAACATTCAAGTTTTGGCATTTAACGAGATGTCGTTTGATGGAATATTGTAATTGTAGCTTACATAATACATGCGTATCCTCACATAGAATTGACAGTGTTTCACCAAATGCAACCACTAGGTGTCCAACGTGATTAGTTCACCTTTGTTACCATGCCACCATTTTGTGTCAAAATAGGAGCGTTGAAACAAGGCATGGACATCCGTCGAAGCATCATGAAGAAAAGACTTTTAGCATATGACTTAGTTGCAAGCGAGCTGACACAAAATAGTGTTATTTATGAGGATTTAAGGTTGTTCAAAGAAATACCTCCACCAAATATCATTTAATGGAATGCCATGACTTCACCAAACAAAGCACCCTCATGAAGCATTGACGTTATTTTGCCAAAATGTGGAAGCATGAAATTGGCATGTGAACTATTTGACTAAATGCCAATGTGTATTGTGACATCATGGACTATGTTAATCGAAGGAGATGTGCAATATGGGTTTGTTGAAAATGTATTGAAGACTTCTCGGAAAATGCAATCGTAGGTTTTTCTAGCATCCTCGTAGTCTACATCAACATGAGAATCCTCACGAAGCATTAGAATTGTTTTGTCGAATGCAACCAACATGTGTCCAACCTAATTAGTTCACCTTTGCTAGCATACTCCATGTTTGTATCTAAATGAGAGGTTTGAAACAGGTGTGAACATCCACTAACACATAATGGAGAAGGAAATTTCCTCGATGTTGTAGTTGCATGTGCCTTGGGATGTATAATTTTGGTACATGCCTCCTTCAATTGAATCCTAATTACATGGCATGGTGTCATTGAGATTGAGATTTACGGTGGATGACATGAAATTTATGAGTATGTATTTGGAGTTTGGAGCTTAAAATGGAGGAAGGAGGGAAGTATTAGTAGAGGGGTAGAGTCTCTACATCAAGATTTACTCCTCCTCAGTCAACCTTTGTAACTTAAATCACCTTCGAAGCATATATAAGCAAGTGAAACTCACCTCATTTATAACCTAGCACTCTTATGGAATCCTATTGCAAAATCTAGCACAAAAGGAACCCAAATCTCACTACATTTCACAAATACCTTTGCATATTCATTAGGGTAGCACCATCTACAAGTTTTGAGCTTCCCACTAGGTCTATGGTACTACTTCCCACATTTGCAAGCATCCAAAGTCACTTACTCAAGTATATTTGCAAGAGAGAAACTCAAGTCAAGCTTTGTCAAAGAAAGAATGTCAAATATGATTGCACTACACCTAGATATCACATGTTAGGTGGAGTATTATGTGCAGTTTGAGGCCTCTTCGGAGTTGTGCCAATGTCAGCGATGCATGGGGGCGCCTGACAACAAAACTAATGTTTGTTTTTTATGACTCTGTTTATGGTTAGGGTTTGAAAGGTTTAGTAAAGCAATCAAAGGCCCTCGTAATGTGACCAATAGAGAGCAAAGAAGATATTCAGACAAGTGACAAACCCAAAAAATTGTAGATCTTGGTTCTTAGTAGGGTCAAGACCATACAAATAGGTCAAGACCATACAAACATTTTTGGGCCTACTTTTGTATGTTCCTGCCTAAGAGCATCTTCATGTCATGGTTCTAGTTTTGAAGCATTCTCAGGTCGAGGTCCCCTTGTTCCATCATTCAAATCACCAAGAATTTCCCAAAATCAATCATGTATTAGCTAAGTGCACTCAATTTCATGTATTTGTGAACTTGTATTGTATTGTGTACATTTGTTGCAAGTATTAATGAGTTATTCTGATATTGAATGGTTAATGTTATAAGTTAAATAATCGGAATAACCCCATGTAGATAATATTTAATTCCTTTTTGGTTATGTGTAAATCTTAATCCCAAATCTAAAAAGGGTGAAAACATGTATTGCATTGAGTGGGTCAAGCATTACATTAGTACCTCACACAATTGTCCATCTTAGAATTTCTGCAATAGAATTTTCGTAGCTACTACAATTGTGCATCTTGATTAGGAATGTTAATGGATAGATTTTTTTGGGGGATTCACGTATGAGATGAGAGGATATTTTTGTTTTGAATAGGGTGATAGGGGTATGGAGGAAAAGAGGTAGTGAATTACAAAACTACTCCCTTCACCTTCTTGTCCAAGTTGGCCACATATTGTTTCCTATTACCTTTTTTACTTTTTTAATACCTCGCTACTATACAATGAAATATATGGTGGTATCTTAGGGTATACTAAAAATAATGATAGTATTTACCCCAACGTGTAGACACAAAATCACACATAGGTACATTTCTAGGTCCTAAAATCGTGCTATCATTTACATGATTTCTAAGCAAGAAAACAAGTGGTTGATAACTATCTTTGGCCTCTTTTCTTTATCTGTTGTTTTTTCTTTTATCTTCCACACCCTACAACCCAATCGAACTTAACTTATTTATCTTTTATGGCTTTAGACAATACCTCCCATCCAGATAGTAGCACCTAGGCGCTCCTATCCCTCATGGTCGCCCCTAACCCTTTCTTACTTTACTTGCTATTTTTTTGGTCTCTTTTATCTTTTGGGCATCTTTTTCACTTATGGGTCGACTATCCAATAAATCAATTATGAAATTCAAACAATTGAATCATATAAATACATAGTTATGTTTTCAAAATAAAGGACCAAGCACTAAGCATTACTATCATCACCTAAAGTTGCATCCAAAGGCACTAAAGGACTTCAAAGGCATCCATCTAGCATCCTTTCAAGGGACAAGGGTCAGTACTTTTGCATACACTACAGGGGAAGGGGAAGTTTATTCTATTTCATCCAAACATGCTATACATTTCTACATTCTAGATCTAGCTCGCTATCATTTTGTAACTTGCATAAGGGCATCCTAGGGCATCATTTTCACACACATACACCAAAACTACATGGAGTATGAGATGTAGTGCGAGTGATCGGCAATAAGCTATAGACACAAAATCACGCACTTTAAGTAATTATCTAGTCCTAATCACATACTATGATTCATATGATTCCTAAGTAAGAAAAGTACTAACTAACCATGTCTTTGAACATCTTTACTTTCTTTTTATTTCCACTTTCAGGGCTTGCACACCTTATTGTTTAGTATAACCTCCGACCCTTCAATTTCTTGGAGCTGACACCGCGCCCATCCAAGACGATAGCACCAGGTGCCCCCATCCCCTCTAGACACCCCCGGCCTCTTTTTAATTTGTTCACATCTTTTGGGTCCTTTCTAGCCGTTTGAGCATCTTTTATTTTTAGTAGTTGGCCTTTTCGGTGTTAATTATGAAATTCAAGCAAAATAGTCATATAAATATAAATTTATGTGATCATAATAAATGATCAAACACTAAGCATTAGCTATCTCCACATAAGGTTGCATCCAAAGGCTATTCAAGAGCATCAAAGCATCCATTCAAGGGCAAGTGAATGCATTATTCTCGCATACACTTCATAGGAGGGGAGTTTATTATATTCCATGCACACATCTATTATATTTATTTACATCTAGCTATTTTTCTTGTTATCAAGTGTGATAGGCACAAAAGCCACCTAGGGAAAATTTTACACACACACGCATAGAACTACATTGGGTCTGAGATGTAGTGTAGTGCTCATTCGTAAGATCATCATTGTGAGAGCTGAGGACACCCCCTCATTTTGCATCTTTCTTTTTAAGGATTTGATGTATATTTCAAGGTTTTGTAGAGTCAATACTTTATTGCAAGTTTCTAATGAGCTCGACAATCATTGTGCGCCATCATAGCCACTAGAGGAGAAGAACAATGAACACCTTGTGACGACCAATCAAATATGCTTTTCTAAGCTTTTTAGCAATCACAAGCACTGTTGTCCGTGGCACCCGCAGTGCCCTTGCCCCTTTCTAGGTGCCCATGTCCAGATTGTTCCTCCGATTTGCATTTTCCAAGGTCTTTGTGTGACACTTCTACCTCCCTATTCATTGAGTCAAGCACTTTGGCACAATTCATATTTTACTACAAATCGATAAGTCCCTCTTTCTCCTCCCCTCAACTAACTAGGGTTTCACATTTTATTTCTTAGTTTGCTTGAGTTAATTTTTGTACTTAATTATTGCATTTATTTACTACTACATTACAATCGGTATTAGGAATTTATTTCCATATTTTATTAATCATTTGGTGAACCCGCGTTCAATACTCTTGGATCTTTTTTTCTATCGTGGCTCATAAGGTCTCAAAGTCTCTTTGCTTGATTGCTTCAAATGCACCCATCTTGTAAAGATGCTCTCCACAAAACCCTAGAAACTATGTATCTACCTTTCAAAGATGTATCCTACTCAAGTCAATGTTATCTTCGATCATCTTTTGATGACTCTCTTGGTTCCAATTCTAATCAATATATTTGCAAATCCATTCAAGCTCTTCATTCTTTATTTCAAGATAAATTTCAGGCTATGGAATCCATGATTACATCTCTAAAATCTGAAATCACACATCTTAAAGACACTTATCGGGCTCATGCTAATTCTTCTTCGTATCTTCATTATAAGTCTTCTACATGTGTTAATATTAGTGAATCCCACGTCTTACCACTCCATGCACCTCTTAAGTTTAATCTCAATGCTAAGCAATAATATATTCTTTTGTAACTCATAACTCATCAATTAATTAACTTGCCATCTACTCAATTCTATCCTCCTTATTATCTTGCAAAATATCAAGGTCTTCCGTATTGTAACTATCATCGAATCAATGGAGATAATGACAATGATTGCTATGATTTGCAAAGAAGTATCAAACACCTTGCGCATTAGGATTTTCTATCATTCATTGCACAACATTCTTATACATGCCCCTCTCCAAATGATAAATCTCACTGGGTTCCTAATTCTGATTCATCTGTGTCTAATGAGCTTCATGATATCATTATTCATGTTCCTTCTACAATACGTCAAGCACCTCCTAAGAAACCGCCTCTTAAAATCAGCCTCATTATTCTCAAGTCATGTACGACATTACCAAGTCAAACTACGCAACCACCTCTCAAAATAAATTCACCCTCTTCTCCAATCAAGGCTTCTGCATCATTTTCAATTCAACATAATCTCCAACAGCTCACTTTTTAAAAAACTACTCATTCTAGTGATGGGCATGACACATTTCAAAATTCGTCACCATTTTATGGTCCTAATGTTTCTTATGCCTACCATTGTGTTGGCTCTTCTTCTTATCACAAAATAGACAACCCTCTCCCACAATGACATAGCACCTCCCACATTACCGCATAGATCTCCATCGTCATAAGACACTTGGGGGCATCACACTTATATCCCCTAACATCAACAAATGTATTATTTTCTCCTCATTTCACATCTATCATATACATCTTGATACACACTCATATCATCATTACTCGATGACGAATTCTTTGCTTCGGTTCACAATTGATTGTTGAGCACATCCTATACACATGAACCTCACATACACTACCTACCACATTACATTTACTTGTTACATGCACATCTTATTACACATGCTAGATAGATATCATGTATGTCATTATCTTTATCATACACACATACGCGTTCACTTGCTTTCTAGTTGTAATCGTAGACTCTACATATCAATGCTTGGCATAATACCTATTACTAGTCTCACAAATGACTCCTCAGGGGCATCCACTTTCGTACACTATATGTGTTATTGTTTCATTTCGTTTCATAACACATTACTATATTGGATTATATATGTCTTGACATATATTTTGTCTTCCTAACATGCTAATGGGTGCTTCATGTGCAACATGTTTTTGTAGCTCTATTTTCTTCCGTGGTTGTCTGTTACATTACATTTCTTGTTCTTGTTTTTCATTGTTTGCCACTATTTTTGGGCTTTGCCCTTTGTCTTGTGTGCACACTTTTATGCTTTTGGGCCTACTCGGTCTTGATTGTCTTGTGACATTGTGAGTGGTGTCCCATGTTTGTAACCTACTTTTCACGGTCTACATTTTCTTCTTGTGTCTTAGATTATACATTGTCTTCTTGTCTGCTAGCTTACATTTTACATGCATGTTTTCTTATACTAACACTTGTCTCCTAGCCACTTGTTTTTCTTGTGCCTTGGTTTCTACCAAGCACACTCCCTCCTCCTACAGTGTACAACTTTAAGCACAAAGGTTGGTCCTCCTTTGGGTCACATTATCCTTCAACAACATCGCATGCACCCCAGATGAGGGGGCATCATTTGGGTGAATCACCACCCCATACAAAGCAATTCAAAGTCATAATTCAACACAACACAATATCGATATAACATAGTATTTAGTTTCAAGGCTCAGAATCAAACTTGGGTCCTTAGCACAACATAGCCACCAGAGCCCTTTGTTAACCTTTTTTATCTTACCTTGAGAAGAAGATGTTAAAAATGACTCAAATTTTCTTCTAAAAATGTCATCTGCAAGTGTTGTTTAAAATGTTGAAGTACTCCGAAAAACTCCAAAGTTCCAAAAATTTGGACTTTGGGTTTTCAGAGATTTTCCTTTCGGAGTATTTTAAAGAAGCCACTGACTAAGTTTTAATTTTGGAGTTCCAAACTCTGAAAGTCTCATGAAATTTGGAGTTTCGGACTTTCACGTTTTGAGGTCTCCTTTGGTATTTTTGGTTTTTTGGACTTGGAGTTCCGAAGTCTGAAACTCTGAAGTTCCAAAATTTCGAACGTCAAACCTTCGGGTTTCAAGTCTCCATCGCCTTTTGGAAAAATTGTTTCCGGTTCCAAGTTTGAAACTCAAAGTTCCAAAATGAATTTTGGACTTTCGGGTTTCAAGTCTCCGTCAACTTATTGATAACTTCATTCCCAACTCCCGAAGTCTGAAACTCAAGTTCTAAAATTTTAGAACTTTAGACTTTTGGGGTTTCGACTTCAAGCCTCGTATTGCGAAACTTGCATTCCATTTTAGAGTTTTGGGATTCACAATTTTTGGTTCTATGGGCATCTAATTCTCACCTACCCCCATGTGTTAGCTTATGGGCATTAAATTTAGGATTTTCTATATAAACTAAGGTTTTAATCTATCATTTTCACTATCTTTCACTTTGACACACTAATTTTTACCAAACTTTTGTAATTTTGTGGCGTCATTTTCAAGGTAATTTTTGTTTTGGGTTGTTTTCTTCTCGCTTATGATCTTTTTGAGTTTTCTTCATTTTTCTTTTGTTTTTCATTTTCCCATTTGAAAACAAAACCCTCCCCATCCGCCATTTTTTCCTTAAACATGTTACTTGATTCCCACAATCGTAAAATATGATATGTACATGCATTTACTCCAGTTGCACGGTATTTTCTTCCAACTCTTGACATGTGATTGAAGTCTTTGTTTTTGGAGTTTCAAAGATTCGAGAATTTCGTGTTTTGGGGGTCCAAGCATTTTGGACTTTCAGAGGTTCCATTTTAAGGTTGTCGAGGTCTAAGGTTTTCAACTTTCGAAGGTGCGACTACTTCAAACTTTCGAGTTTTTCATAGTCTTTCATGAATCTTCTAAAGACCATTCAGATTTTGAATTCTGAACTAAATGCCAACCTCCTCCTCAAAAGGCAAAGAAAAGATGAAGTATACATATTTGGGAGTTACTCCTCACACATGTCTTTCTTCGTACTTAGGAAATATTAGAGATACCGATCTCGAGCAAGTAGATTTTACAAATTTCGGGCAAGGTTAAAATCTCCTAATAAGATGTCATAGATGCAAGTTATATGTGATAGTGGGATTGCTCTCATTGTCGGTTTTCATACATCCATGCATTGTCCCAAATTTTTCTTAGCCACAACAACACACTTTGACAAATATTTTAGATCGGTAAGAGATGATGACAAAGAAGGTTGTCATTAGATTGATACTAAATTCTTTGAATATTTTTTACACTCCCATATGTAGAGGAATATGCCACAATTTCACTAGAGGATGCAATTGAGCATTGGGACAAGGAAACTAAAATGTGTACGAAGGTCGTGATGAAAAGCTACTTGGCCAAAATATCACTAAGCTACCTAAGACAATGTTCCGATTGATTTCATTCAGAAGTGAATGATATCATTGTGTTGTTGAGTAAATTTTTGGGTCTCGCTTCGGTGAGAGAATTTTAAGAGTGGATAATTTTGTACATTGCCACTATTAAAAAGAACAAAGAATTGGATAAAACAAAATCAGTAGCGATGGGGAGGCAAGAAGATGCTCGAAAAAATATCGGGACTGCTTGACGGTCATATTTTTTAAATTTCAAATGTCGCAACGGATCCAATTCCAAACCCGTCCGTAACTCGAAATGGCTGAAGGAATGTTCAATGATCCTTGTCATGTCCCCTGCTCTCCTGAATCGGCTAGGACCCATAGTGGTTGCTTTGGAATGGGTAGTTGATGATTGTCAGGGGTGTGCTTTTGTCCAAGTAGATTCTCTACCAACGGAGTTTGTGTCTGTCTCTTTAGAGAGTTATGATGATCTCGAATCTCAGCTTAATCTCCTTGGTAAGAGAGCAATTATAGCCAAATTTGTGGGTCGTCTCCTATCGGTTAAAGGGATCTATTTCTCGTGTGACACCCAATGGATAAAGGTTTTTTCTTGGTGATCTTTCACAGCGAAGCTCAACGGGATGATTCTTTAGCGAGGAAATATTTTTTGCTATTTGACTCTGGGATTCATATTCGAAGGTGGATCGCTCATTTTGACCCGAGATCAAGCTGAAATGGATGGATTTCAAGTTTGGATCTATCTTTATTCTCTTCCTAGTGAGTTTTGGTCCCCTAATATTCTTAAGAAAATTTGTTCTAGCCTGGGACGTGTTATCCGTATTGATCCGGTGACCCTCGAAGGCTCTCTTTCTTCCTTCACTTGGGTTTGCATTTCTGTAGATCCTTCCAAAAATTGCAAGATTTCATAGTGATCCTTTCCTCCAATGGTAAATGGGTTCAAAAGGTTGACTATGAGGTGGTCTCAAATTTTTGCTTTCGTGGCAAAGCAACCTAGTCATTTTCAAAATGCTTATAAAATCCCTCCCTCCTCGAGATCCGTTGTATGGAAAAAGAAGATCGCTTAGACTTCAGATCCTAAGGCTATTATTCCTTCTTCTTCAGTCAAGGCCATCAGTCCTTCTACGGACATTACAGATAAGGTTCTCACCCAGGAACCCCTAGCCCTTGACCCAAGTACCATATCTCTAGTCAAAGAGACAGCATCGGTGGTTCATGATTCCACTTGAATCCTCTCTTTGTTTCAAGAAGGCATTGCTCTGGGTCTGGGTGTCGATGCAGCCTCCTTAGAAAATTGGGTTAGTAATAAAGAAGAACTGATTAGATCCAAAGATGTGGGTGTTGAGGAGGAGCATAATGACTCGGAGGCTGAAAGTGAGCTTCATTGCAAAGATATCGGGATCCTTCCAACTGCAATCCTTAACATGGATCTAGGTCCGAAAGCTCCTCCCGGTCACCCTTCCAAAGATAGTCTCTCTTTAAAGGAGGTTACAACTGGTAAACACTTGCAACTCGCTCTTTTTCCCATCTTTAAGTAGGAGAGGTGAGTCCTCTCTGAAGAAAAGATGAACCTTCTTTCCTGGAATGTTAGGGGTCTTAATGCCCCTAACAAACAATGTCTGCTCAGATGCTATGTTACAGAGTTGGATGTCTCTATCTGTTTAATTCAAGAATCAAAATGTCTAGTGTGGCTTGTCTTGTTGGTTGGTTTCGCAGTTGGAAAGGTTAGGAGGGTATTTTCATCAACTCGAATGGTGCCTCTGGTGGGTTGGGCATTCTTTGGAGAACCAGTTCTCTGCAGTATTGAACAACTTTCGGATAATCCTAATTTCCAATGGTGCAAGGTTAGTTTGAAACATTCAAATGAGTTCTTCTTTCTTTGAAATGTTTATGGTCCGAATAATCCTATCAAAAATGGGAAACGTGGTCTAAAGTCCAAGATGTCCTTGGCTCCTTCAAGGACTTCAAATCTATCATTATCGAGGATTTCAATGCTACCCTCTCGATAATGATAAGTGGGGTGGTATTCACTTTGGAAGCCACGTTCTCAAGCTGATTTCATTTCCTTTGTTGATACCTCCAATTTATTGGATGTTGAACCTCATACAGGCTGGTTCACTTGGAACAATCAGCATCCTGGGTTCGGCTATATGGTTGTTAGACTTGACAGATTCTTGATTTCTAAAGCTTGGCTTCATCATAATTTCCTTCTCAAATGCTCTATCAATCCCTGTCTGGCTATGATCATTTCCCAGTCTCCCTCAACATCAACTTCGATTTCCCTCCTCGTCACTCTCCTTTTAAGTTCGAATCCATGTGGATGCAGGATCCCTCTTTCAGGACCCAAGTCAAATCTTGGTGGAATTCCTTCAGCAAGGGTACAAGATGTTCATCCTTTCCAAAAAAATTCTTTGCTCAAAGATCAGTTGATTTCCTAGAATGCTTCTTCTTTTAAAAATATCTTTTCAGGAAAATTTAAGGGTGGAAAATGAACTTCGCTCTCTCAATGATTTTGTCTTCAGAAATGGTATGCGTCAAGAGGATCATCTCAAAGAAAAATCCCTTCTTAGTGAGCTTGGTGATCTCCTTTTGAAAGAAGAAACTTATTGGAGGCAAAAATCAAGGGAGGTCTGGTTGAACGATGGGGATAAAAATACAAAATTCTTTCATGCTTTGGTTAAAGCCAGAAGAATCTCTAACTATATTTCCTCCCTGAAGTTGGATGATGACACGTTGATTTCCACCCAACCCCAGATTAAAGCTGAGGCAGTGTCCTTTTTCCAAAATCTTTTGAATGATGAATCACATTCTTCCTTGGTTTCTCAGCTTCCTCTCTTGGCGCACTCTCAAAATCTGATCAATGATGTTGATAATAATGTTGGGCTCATCTCCCCATTTTCCAAAGAGGAAGTTCGCAAAATTGTTTTTTCAATGGAAAGGGATAAAGCTCTTGGTCCAGATGGCTTTCCAGCCTTTTTTCCAAGACTTCTTGGGACGTCATAGGGGATAATGTCTGGTATGTTGTGGAAGAATCGAGAAGCACTGGTAAAATTTTAGGTGTTTTGAATCACACTTTTATTTGTATGTTCCCCAAAAAATTCCCTGCTAATAAGCTTGACGACTTCCGCCCCATCTCCTTTGTAATACCTTGTATAAAATCATTTCCAAGGCCATCACCTCCCATATCAGTCCCCTTCTTCATAAGATTGTGGCACAGAACAAAGTGGCTTTATTCCCGGAAGATCCATCGCTGATGGTATCATCATTTCCATGAGTTAATTCACACCTTGCATCTTTCCTCTCATCCTGGTATGATGATTAAACTGGATTTTAGCAAAGCCTATGATCATATTAACTGGAGGTTCCTTCTCAAATCCCTTCAGGATTTGGGCTTCTACAAACACTTCTGTGATTGGGTGTTTAATTGCATTTCTTCCCCTTGCTTCTCTATCTTGGTTAATGGTTATGAAGGTTTCTTCAGTAGTAGAAGGGGTCTCAGGCAAGGGGATCCTCTTTCTTCTTTCTTTTCATTTTGGTTGTGGAAGCTCTCAAGTCACGTGATCAAATCAATGATCAGAAATGGTTCCCTTTCAGGTATCTCCCTCACTACCAGCCTACCCCCTTTCTCATCAATAGTTTGCAGATGATACTTTCCTTTTCGGCTCTGCTACGATCTCTAAGCTCACGCTTTTTCTAATATCCTAAATTCCTATTCCATTGCTTGTTGCTGTAATCAATTTTCATAAATTTGTTATCTTCTTCTTTAATGTTTCTCCTCGTATGCAGCGTAGGATCAAGGAGGTCTCGGGGTTTGTTGTGCTCCCTCCCTCATAAATATTTGGGAATTCCTTTGTTTTTTTGCAAAGGCAAAGCTAGCTTATGGAATGATCTTCTCCAATCTCTCTCGTCAAGGTTGCAATCTTGGAAAGGGAAATGGATTTCTTTGGCTGGTAGAGCTCTTCTGATCAAATCGGTCCTCTGTGCCCTTCCGATTTATATGTTGTCGGTCTTGTGATCCCCAAATCGGTCTTGCTTAATTTTGAGAAGGTTGTTAGATCCTTTCTTTGGCAGGGGAACAATGAGGAGAGAAAATTTCATTTGGTTAAATGGGATGTTGTCAAACTTCCCAAATCTTTAGGTGGTCTAGGGATCGTGGATTTGGCGCATCAGAATATTGCCCTTGGAGACTAAATTAGTTTGGAACTTTATCTTTGATGCTAAGAGGTTGGTCTACTAGGTTCTTTCCCACAAATATTTGGAGGCAGGCCGACCCGAGCTCATTATTTCTAGTGAAGATCTTCCCAAAGGTTCTCACATTTGGAACTTCATCTGTAAATGTAGATTTCTGATTGCGGACTCGGCTTCGTGGCACGTTAACAATGGTTCTTTGATAAATTTCTAGGAGGATAGTTGGAATGGGCACTCGCCACTCAATCTTGATCCCTCTCTCAATCGAGTAATGAACGTTACCAAGGTCATATGGGGTGGTAACATTGCTAACTATGGTCACCGTCATCCTGATGGTTCTCCCACTTGGTGGTGGAGGGATATCTCCTCTCTCGGTGCTTCCACTTTGGAAGTTTCCTCTTATAAGGAGGCTCTTTCCTCCAAAAATGCAGCCTTCAAAGACTGTGATGATCATTTGATTTGGCTTGGATCTTCCTCGGGAGATTACACTTGTCAAAGAAGGTTATTCCAAGCTCCTTTCTATGTCAGGTCATGAGGTCCACAACAAGTATGGTTGTTGGAATTCTTCTATCCTCCCCAAAGTGGCGATGTTCGGTTGGTTGGTTCTTAACAAAAAAATCCTTACTCAATTGTGTAGAAGATCTTGGGGCTATGTTGGGCCCTCCAAATGTATCCTTTGTGGTACTTTGAAGAAGATATTGACCATCTCTTTCTTTTTTGTTCCTTTGCCTCTAAGTGTTGGCAATGGCTTCTTGGAAAACTCAATCTCACCTGGGTGCACTATAATAACATCAAAGATACTCTTATTACTTGGCCTACAATGGAGTCTAAAAGTTCCCTGAGCTCAATTTGGCCAGTGGCTCCTTTTTTTCTAATTTGGCATATTTGGTGGGAGCGTAATCTGTCGTCTCTTTAGAGAACATGCCTCTGACTTACCCGCTTTTAAATAAATTGAAGTGGCCATTTCTAAAAAGTTAGTAAAAATAGTTGTAATAACCCTTCGTTCACCTCGAGGGATGCTACCATAAAAAAGCTTGGCCTCTCATTAAAATTCCTAACCCTAGGTCCATTGTTAGCGAGGTTTATCCCAAGTGGAAAAATTTTGTGAAGGAAGTAAGTTAGATGGAGGCCTCCCCATCTAGGCTCTTGGAAACTGAAATTTGACGAATATTCTAGAGGAAATCCAGGGAATTCAGGCATTGGGTGTATTCTCAATAATGACATCGCCTTCTTATTACGTGCGGCAGTCTTTCCCCGCTTCGTGATTGTTCATGCAATTTGGCCGAAGTTCAAGCCCTTTTGGAAGGTGTTAAACTAGCAGTTCAGTATGGTTGTGAATCTCTATTCATAGAAGGGGATTCTCAAATTATCACATGCTATTACAAAAGGGTCAACCCTTTCTTGGAAACTCAATCCTTTCATTCACAACATACTTTTCTGGCTCGAAAACTAAAAAAATGGAGCATCCGTCATAATTTTTGAGAATCCAACTCTGCAACGGATCTCCTTGCCAATCATGTGATTGATTTCCCTTTGTCGTCAAAATTTCAAGTGATGCAAAGGTCTGGATGGGCTCTTGTCTATCATTTCAATTGAAAGGAAGGACATTTAATCACAACGCCATGTTGTCTCTTCGCTTTATTTTTGGGTTTTAATCACTTGTCCGGTTTCGGTTTGCTCATGGGTTTTGGTTCCTCTTTTCAATGGCCTTTGTATGTTTTCCCTTTGTTTATCTCCACAGTGAGCATCCGGAATTGGAAAATACTGAGGAAATTGATCGTAATCGGTTGTCTGAAATCTTTCAGTATTCATCCCATGATGAAGCGGTTGCCATTGAAACCATCCTTGGTGACTCATATCGGTTCCGCTTGCATCGCGCTGATTAGACTCGGATATCATTGCGCCTTTGTGTCTTTCTACCTTCTCGCTTCACTCCAGATCCGTCATTCGTGGAGTTTTTGGTAGTTGATGAGATTTATCCAGTCCACCGAGTGGGTTTGCATGAAGAACTGATAGATTTCTCTCTTCCCGATCCACTGTTGTGGGTGGAAGAAGTTGATGAGCTCGCTTTGGGTTTGGGTCGAGGCATCCAATGGCTCTATGGCCAATATCATGATTTGCTTTGCATTATGCACAAAACATGAATTCATTTTTTTCTATAGGAGGTTGAATCACAGACTCCTTCCTATGGTTGACATTGACGTTGCTCTCTTTCCGGTTCATTTTGTTGTTGACAACCTGAACGATCTTAGAGACCATGTAGGCGAGGCCTTTAGGATTCTTCTCAGAGAATCCAATTCCCACGTAGGTACACAATCGGTTGATCTCCTATTCTGCATTGGTTTGGTTAGGGTGTCTTGTATCTTTTGTCATCCCTCTTCGCTCTTCTCGATTTCGGGATTTCTGATTTCACCTTCTTTATCTTTTCTTACCTTCCTCCGAGTGGTTCTTCTCTGCTCTTCTTCACCTTATTCTTTCTTCATTATTCATTCGCTTTGTTGGGTTGGGGTCCTTTACCCTTTGATTCATAGCTCTAGTCAAAAGCGTTTAATCATTAAAAAAGAACAAAGAATTCATAAAATGGGGAGAGCATATCAGTAGCTCCATTTGTTATCAATTGCATAAATTCTTGTCAAAAAGAATTTTTACATGACTTCCTTCTTGGTCTATGTTGCAGATCCACATGGGGGGAGTTCAATGGGTTAAATACTAAAGGTGTTAGAAGTGCATCACAAATTTATGAGTTTTATTCTCAGATAATGATGGACGAGGGAAGCAAACATTTTCACAGAGTCAATGATGCCTTCTTCATTGTTCTCCTTTATCATTTTGATAAGAATTTGTATAATCGAAGGATTTCTGATGAGGCTTTCAAAGAAGTACGAGAGTGGGGAGCCATTTATCTCCAATTTCTAACATTTATGTATATCGGATTCCTAGTTTCACAGTTCCCGAGCAAGTTGCCAAGATGCCCTACTAACAAATGGGTTTTGTTAGAGTTGGTTCCATAATTGTTGGATTATCACAAAATCCATAACAAACAGCATAAGGTAGGGGTCCATTTTCCCATTTCGATTGGTAGATATACTTGTGCCAATATTTCTAAAGAAAAAAATGTAGATGCAGAAATGTCTCGAGGTTACTCTACGAACCTTTCATCCCGTAACCAACTTCAACTACTGGGGAAAATTCAGTGAAACGGTTTAGCCACTTCTCATGTGCCTCAGCTAGAAGATATTTGGATTCACTATCGTGATGTGGTTATTATCGGGAAGAGAGAATATGAGAGATTGACTTTGGGAGAGGTTAGACAATTTGGCATTATGGAGGTCCTAGATGAAATGGAAGATGATGAAGAAGTATTGGATTCAATGTAAAAGGATAATGATGTTGTCAATCAATCATTATCATGGATCGATTGGTATCAAGAATAAAATTGCAATACTAAGGAAAGGGTGGGGGCATTTTACAAATAATATATGATTGGTTGGTTACCTTGGGAATTTCACCCAAGCGGTTGGAACAATCTATAAGAATAGAAGCCCAACAAACAATGAGTCTTTCTATGCCCACAAAAGGGAAAATTTCTACCCAAAAGACCGATGTAATTCCTAGAAATATTTCATTTGTTGTTGAAATTTCTTCCCTTTCCAAGGCTCCTCGCTTCTAAGGTCAGGTGTCCCCCAAAATACCAAATCGGTTATCGAGATTATCGACTCTCCAATCAGGTTGTGTCACAAAATCCGCCACCCCCTCCTTCCTTGCCATTATCACTTCCTTTATCACTCCCTTCCACTTCTCCACTCATTTATTCTTTTCCATCCCCATCCACGGCCCATGTATTTTCATCCCTTCTTGTCCTTTCGGAGGGGAAATGATTGGGTCTCTAGTTTCCACATCATTCCTGTATAGCTTTAATTGCCTTCCATTCCACCCCCATATCATCCGCTCCTAGGGATATTCTCACATCCACCCCATCCATAATTCCCATCTTGATTTTAGTGCCAACTAATGTTACTAGTGCTATTGTGTTGTCAAGTTCTCCAGTGTTGAATCAGTGTACCACCTTCATCTCGCATTTGTTATACCGTAATGGATATATCGCCAAACTCCAAAACAAAAGAAGAAATTTCCTTTGGTAGACGTAATAGATCTAAGTGTGTTAGAACCTACTCCAAAGAGACATGACAAATGGCCAAAAATCATCTCTATTTTATCTATAAACCAATTAGGAGAGAGGGTCATGGAAATTGCTACCCCCGTTGAGGGAAAGACTAAAGAAACTATCACAACAAAGATACTATCGATCTCTAGGTTCTCACTAGGGAAGGCAACGGACAAAGGTGTCAAACAAGATATGCAAGTGGCTCTCAAGAATCTATTGGAAAAATACAATAAGGATAAAGCCTCTAAGGATGAGCTAAAGACAAAGGTTGAGTAGCTCACCGCCCGTTGAGAAAAGTAACATAGCCTACTCAAACCACCGATCTTTCAACTACAATCGATCTAAAAATTTCTTCCACTGGATGATATTTCATATCATGAGATTGAGAAGATAGGTTAGAAGGGAAGATTAGTGAATGGATGGATAGAACGCATACTACATGAAGTCAACCCTTTGATATAGACAACGATTGAATTGTATAATGATTTACAGATCGAAACGACCTCCATCCATAGGATCGATGAAACTCTCTTCAAAGATAATAATAATTTGAATTTGAATCTAACCACATGGAGTGAGATTCGAGACATAGACCCAAATTTACTCTTTCAAGAAGGAGTGGTTGATGAAGTTTCTAATTTTTTTGAGTTTCGAAGGCAATGGAATCCAGATCACCAAAGTGTTACAAGATTTGATCAAAAATTGGATGATAAACGCATGGATATAATGGATGGCTTAAATGACATCTTAGAAGAGTTTGAAAATAACAATTGTAAATTCTTCAATTAAAATATTGATGCCCTTCCAAAAGAGATCAAATTAAATCAAATTTCAAGGATTTAGTAAAGAAATATGATGAGGTAACCAAGACTTTCAATAGTGATTCGATTGACAGAGTTGGTCTCATGTCGAAACTTCATAAGTCAACTAAAGAAGGTGGTGAGTAAACTCAAAAGGTTTTCGGCTAGAGTGTGAAATATATCGATACAACAGACGTAGTGAACCATTACGTGTGTGGACCAAGAAGAAGAATTACAGGGGAATTATCAAGTGCTTCATGGATTACAAGCTTGGATGACTATGTGGGAGAAAGAGCTAGAAAAGGTTGAAGAGGGAAAAGATGTTTCAGGGCCCAAATAAGTCATGCGACCATGGAAGGACAGCCCAAGCTTTGAATTGGTCAAAATTGTAGGGTCTACCTTGGTCAAACCTTTGTTAACTACTTTGCTATTTTTATGGGAGCTTGTCCCCAAGAACTTAATTACATTCTATTTTTAGCAATTTGGTAGTGAAGGTTTAGTTGTAATGGCTCAACCAAAAGAACTTAAATAGTTAAGTGTATGAAGTTTAAAATACTTTTAGATGATTGGGAAAAGTTACTCTTCAAGCTTGAAGGGTGCCTTTAAATACTTTGGAGCCTCGCCAATTATATTCGTAACAATATTTTTCCGTGGAATATATGATTTATTGTGTTGATCAATGTATGCTTTATGAATGTGAAATTCCTTAGTATAAATGATTTCCTACCTTTATTTCATATTGTCTTATTTCAACTTATGGAACAACTGATTTATTTATCTTGGATATCATTTGTGGTGATATTATATTCCTTTTGTTATAGAGTAACATTATCATTGTTTTCCATGAAGAGAATGGGATGTATGACATGTGTATATCATATATTGTTGTCATTATTTGATTGTGTGTTTAAGTGGGCATGATCTATCCGTTATGAATAATTGGGGTCTTACAAGGAAACACATGCTCTTGTGTCCATGGTATTTTATTTACCCTTTCTAAGTAGAAAAAGGAAAAATTGGATTGTGATGTTTACTTTATCCTTTTCAAATCAACCCTTTCCACTATGAAGATCAAAAATTTTCTAATCATACTATTGGTATATCACCCTATTTACTCATTTGTTATTTCTAACCCTGAACCCCATGAATTGAGTAGATTAGAGTCATTTTTAAAGTGTTTTTAGCCTTGCACATTGATCTTAAATCGGGTGCTCTAAGTTCCAAAGGAAGTCGGCCTTCTCCGGAGGTTCATCCCAAGGCAACAAGGTCCCACACCTTAGGGATATTCCAATGTTGCACGAGATCATTCAACAATTCAATGGGTGCACGATCCACGTGACAACACCCTTCCCGAATGCCTATAACCAAGGGGAAATTACACAACATTCTTTAGTGCATCACAATCTACACCACTCCATACAACACCTTTTCACAGGGAAGACAGTCCTTTAGCCCAACATACACACATTACATCTTCTTTTCCCGTCTACAACATTGGATTGGAAATGGTAGACATGATCAAATTTTACACACCATATGTAGTGGTGTTCTATATTACAGAAGAAGTTAAAGGATGGAGGATGACACTAGAATTTCCTCCCTACACTTCTTCCATATCATTGGCATGAGATCACCCAAAAAATGCACAGCCGGTACAAGTGGCTTGAGATTGCCCTAAAAACTTGATATTCTAAAAATCTACAGGATATTTTTTATACTCTTTCCTCATCACAGATCAGGTGCACAAGTTCCTTTTTCACATTTTTCATTTTACATGCTTTTTACACATATACATGAATATTTGATTGTTTGTTTGTTCTTCTCTTTTGCAATCTCATCTGTATGGGAAGTGGTAGTCAACATCATCGTATAATAACAACATTGACAACATCATAAGCATCAATATTGACATAAACAACAAGTACATCGGTGACATCTACATCATGCATTTCCGCCCTAGGGTTTATATCTCATCACTTTTTACACTTTCTCATCTTTAGTCTCCATGCTCCATCTTTTGATCACTCCACATTTTTCCTTGTCTCTCGGCACACTTCTCACCATTGATCTACATGGTTATTAGGTACACATCTCTATCTACTTTATGTTATCAGAATTCACTCAACAACATAAAGTGGGGAAAATGTGGACACAAAATCACATACTTTGGATAATTATCTAGTCCTTATTGCATACTACTATTCATATGATTCTTAAGTATGAAAAGCACTAATTCACCCATGTCTTTGGCTATATTTACTTTCTTTCTATTGCCACTTTCGGTTTTGCACACCTTATTGCTTAGTCTGACCTTTGACCCTTCAATTTCTCTAAGTCTAGACACCAGCGCCTAGCCAGGATACTAGAGTTAGGCACCCCCATCTCCTCCGGGCACCCTTGACCTCGTTATACTTTACTCACATATTTTGGGTCCTTTCTAGTCATTTGAGCATCTTATCTTTTTGGTATTCAACATTTTCGAGGTTAATTAACAAATTTAAAGAAAGGAATCATATAAATATGAAGTTATGTGATCATAATAAAGGACCAAGCACCAATCATTAGCTATCTCTACCTAAGGTTGCATCCAAAGGCTATTAAGAGCATTAAAGCATCCATTCTAGCCAGGAAAACTTTAGTGGCAATTCTTCGCTAATTAGTGAATATTTAGGTTTTGAAAACTTTGATTTGATGAATTTTAAATGTCGTACGGACTAGCCTTTCGCCTAAAATTTCTGGGAAGTAGTTCATTTGGGGGTCAGTTTGCCTAGTGTTTATAATAAATTCCATATATATATATATATATATATATATATATATATATATATATCGCCACAATAAATTGGTTATAATGTACATACGGTATTAGGGATATAGACTTATAGTATACATCTCGAACATATGCCATAGAGATTTGTTTGTCTGAAAGAAAGGTTTAGCCTTTAGGGTTCCAAATACCGCCCACGGAAGGGTTTAGGGTTCTGACGCGCGATTGTGTTTCGAACTTGAGGCCGCCCACCAACATTCTGCGCCCGCCGCTACACTCTGCAACACCGCTCACCTATATTTTCACTCATCTATATGTTTCACCTAGGTTTAGAGTAAATACATTTACTTTCACTCACCGCATTTTCTCGCTCACCTGCATGTGCCGCCCACCCACCTGCAGTGTCCTTCCTCAGTAATTCATAATCACCCGTTGCATTCATTCCTTCTCACAACCCGCATATTGTTTTCCTCCATGCGAAAATGCCTCATCAGTGATCCTCCAGTGCTCGCGATGTGGAAGGCCAATCCAAAAAAAGGAATATTTTCACATATTTTAGCCAGCCACAAAAAGAGATCAGGCAAAATCAGATGCAAGTGCAACCACCATACACACCCAATACAAGTACTATACGAACTGCAGAATTAAACCTTTTTATTTTCAAATTAAAAAATTCAATAATATAGTTAATAATACAATTTAAAAACCCACTTCCTTGCAGATGCACAATATCCCACTAATGATGACATACAAAATCGATGCAAGTGTGACCACCATACACACCCAATGCAGGTATTGTACGATCTACAAAATTAAACCCTTTTTAAATTAAAAAATTCAAAAATATAGTTTATATTAAAATTTAAAAAAACACTTCCTTGCAGATGCACAATATCCCATTGATCATGATGATGGCATGCCTCCTCTTGAGGACAATCCTCATTATGTGTCTCCACAAAAAGATATGTTACAATATGAAGATGTGTCTCCACTTGAGATCAGTCATGATCATGAAATGGAACAAAGAGAGGAAATTTCCAGTCAATCACAAACAAAAAAATCCAATTGATGTTGATGATATCCAAAAAACTGAAGATATTCAGAGAAAATGTGATCCTATTGTTGCAGTGATAATGCAACCCCAAAATCTGTGAGAAGAAAGAGAAATACATGGACCATTGGCAGGACTTTTAAGTTTGACTGGGCAGTAAAGTTTCCATTCATCAAACCAGTATAGCCAGAAAAAGGTATTGATATTCCAACTAAATGTAAATGTACTATTTGTAGTTGGAAACTAGGAAAGGATAAAAAAATGCAACTCAAACTTGACACAATAGAGAAACATTGTGGTAAAGTATATGAGTCAGTTAAACAAGTAGATGGTCAAATAAAACGAACACAGAGATGGAAAAATGCAAAGAATGCATGCATGTTAGATATGCAGAAGAATATGAAAATGAAAAGAAACGCCTAGAAAATCTTGTTGAGAAAGGAGGAACTATTACACTCACCTAGGAAAAGTTGTTCAGATTAATCTGTGAGCTAAAAATATACAGTTCACAACTATCTACCATATTTTGAAAAAAGGTAGACCTATTTCCAATTTTTAGGATTATAAAGTTTTATTTCAACTTAATGGATTTCCTAATCTTCCTCAATCCCATTGGTCGACAACAATGCTTGGGAAATTGCCAAATGTTTAGCAATGATTGAGAAGGATGATTTGAAAGAAAAAGTAAAAACTGCAAACTTTTTGTCATTATCTATTGATGAGGTCATAGTTGTTGACAACACAATGTGGATTTTCATTCATATTTATACTTTTGAGAACCATTAAAGGATACCTCATTTATTGACAATACATAAAATGACAGAAAATTGCAATGCGAGAACATTTACAAGTTGGTTATTTCAAGTTTGAGAACTATAGCGGGAATGGATGATTATAGTATTGCAACTAAATTGGTATGTGTTGGTATAGATGGTGCATTAGTCATGCAGGGAAACGAAATGGTTTGTGCATTCGACTACAAACCTCTGATTGCACCATACATGATTCTAATCCATTGTATGGCACACAGAATGAATCTTTCATACATAATAGTTAGCACATTTGACATTGTTGCAAAAGTAGAAGAGCTGATCCGTGACCTTCATGCATATATGTCCAGCAGTCCCAAGAGATTCCTTGAGTTTCATAAATTTTTGATTGGTGTGACTGATGGTAAAAAAATTCTTAAAGATGTAGATACAAGGTGGATTTCTATGTATGAACTTGCATGCAAAATTTTTCAAGAATATCCATCATTGGCTAGTTTTATGTACAAATATCGTAGAGAAGTTGACAAGGAAAAATATCTATTGTACCATTTAATAGATTTGGAAATGTTACTGACTTTAAGTGGAATTCTCCCCATGTTAAGGGAAATAAATTGTTTGAGTAAACATGCTCAAGAGAGGTCAATATATATTGTTGATTTCATACGGTTGAGGAAACGTGTCTGTCAAACTCTTGATATGTTGTACCTATCCCAAGAGGGCTTTAAAGGGTCTGTATTTGAGAACTGACAAATGTTAACAGACATCAAAGATCCTAATTGCTATCTGAAATTCAATATTAAGGATTATCTTTGTATAGTTGTAAATGGGAAGGAAATTCCAATGCATACATTTCAATAGAGAGTTGATTTGGCTGGAGCAGAAATTGAAGAAGTTCCTGTTACATGCATCTTATATGAGAATGTTATTTCTGATACAAGGATGAAATTGAGAAAGATTGCACAAAGTTTATCTTCAGAAATTCTTGATCGTTTTAAAAGGGATGATCTTCTAGAGGCTATGGGAGTGGTGAATCCCATATTTTGGAATGTCTTTGATGGTAACAACGAACAATTTGTAAGTGAAATGTTTCAATCAGATGTTTGTTCTGGTAAAGCATTTCAGCAGGACTATACAGATAAATGGTGTTGAGATTAAAGGTATTTTGCAAAAACATTTACTGACAACTCAATCATCACATTTTGGACTTACAATGTGATCAATATTGGCACCTACACAATCCAACAAAAAATGGAGCTATAACAAGGCTATGGAAAATATTGCATCAAAGTAGCGTCCTGAAAGTCTTAGTGAATATTTCTGTCTATATGAGATTTTCCAAACAATGATTTTGGGATCAATAGAAGATGAATGTGTTTTAGTGCATTATCTTTTGTGAAATCAAAGCTTCAAATAGGTTGGATAAAAATTTGGAGACATGTTTGAGATTATATGTTTCACATTATCCAGTCGATGCATTTCCTTATGAAAGGGTGATTGTGAATTGGACTTCACTTTTTGATAGAAGAGGAGTCACAAAAAAACAAGCAACAATGATGATCTTAGTTTTGAACTAAGAGGTGGATGCTCTACTTGAGTCTGACACTAGAGATGCAAATGTCTCCAAGGAAAATGCTCAAACATTGTTTTAACTACCGATTTTTAGGCTCAACACTTGTACCTTGGTAAGACTCAAAACATGTGTTTTATAAATATTTATATGATCCTATACGTAAACTTCATTTTAAATTGCTACAATTTTTTTCAATTAATGATTTCTGTATTTTTATTGAATCCCTTGATATTTTGTATACAATGCATTCATGCAATAATAATATACGAAAACATTAATTATGAATAGAAAACATATATTATACTTTACACATTATATTATAATTTGTTTCAATTTGTTATGTGAAAAATGAAACACCAATTCAACAATAAGATACATTGTTTTAGTTTTCATTGTGAAAACAAAACACAAGTGATGTAAATTTATATACTCATATCTCTAAACTTCATATGAAATTGGTATAAATTTCTTGAATAAATGAATTTCAGTATTTTTATTCATATTTCCTTTTAAATCTTTGTATACAATGCAATAAATAGATATCAAAAACAATATTCAAAAACCAAAGATGTAAATTTATAAGCTCGTAACTATAAACTTCATATGAAATTGGTACAAATTTCTTGAATAAATGATTTCAGTATTTTTATTCATGTCCTTTTCATTTTTGTATACAATGCAATAACAAGATAATAAAAACAATAATTTCGAATAGAAAACATATAACTTATACTTTACAAATTACATGAAAAACAAAAAACAAAAGTGAAAGATGCAATGAAAATATTAATATAATTAATAATAGTATTGATTTATATTTTTCAAAAAACTTCATAAAATGTCTCAGTAGAAAGTATTGCAAACTCATAGTCTTACAATTAAAAAAACTACAAAGTCATAACTTATAACAAAGTTCCATCTCAATCTATTAGTTGTGATGTTGCCTCACTCTCTAACGTTTTTCATCATGAATTACTCCTGATTTCACTAGATCCATAGCTGCGGCATTGATACTAGCAAGATTTTCAATATCTTGTTTCGCCGCATCACCTATTGATAATAAACTAGGATCCACATCAGATTTCTGCTTGAACAAAATCTTTGGATCCAAGTTGTGCTCCTTGATAATTTTCTTCAATGTATTATTCTGTTTATTTAGGAGCACAAGTTTTTCCTTCAGTGAAATAGTAGCAGCTAAGCTTTTTCGAGAAATCTTCATATGAATATCTAGGACCTATGCTTTAGTCTTCAAGTTTTCATATTTTGCCTATGTTTGTAAAAAACATTATTAGTTACAATTTACAAATCTAAATATGCAAAACTAAACTTTCAATGCAAAGAAAGAAATGAAAAATTTACAATAGCTTTTTCTTTTTCCACAGTTGCAATCATAGCAAGGTTTCTATCTCGAGCCCATTGGTTGAAGTAATCTTGGGCTTCACCATTTAATTTTTCTAACTTGTTCAACATAACATCCAACACATTATCATCAGTCATTCTCTATTGTTATGGTTCTAAACAATGTTATTCACCAATATATTGATCTTTCCTGGCTCATTTTGAACAGATGCAAATAATGTACTTCTTTGGGAATGGTTGTGAAAATGGATATTTATTTCCTTCATCAAAATATTTTCCCGCAATTCCCAAGTTTTCAATAATTGTATGTCGTACATAATAACTTCAATCACATTAGTGTTAGTGCGAAAATCACAAGGGAAAAGCACCCCTGGACACACATCGGGCTTCTAGGTTGATGTTCGAGCATCCAAAGTGTGATTGCACAACATGGAAACCTCTCTCCAAGCGTGGGACTTGTAAAACCGAGAGAGAATCTCCGGAAGGCTGGTTCCTGCTCCTAAACTACCCGCCACAAGCTATTCCAGGTGCAAGCTAATCTAATCCTAATCTAACCATGCCAAGGAGACAGAGAGAGAGAGAGGGGAAGAACAAAGCAAAGCCTACACTAAAACGGTGATACACCGAGAAGAAGAATGTTGAACATCTATCAAAGCTATGCATGGGACAAAGAGAGGTGAGCCATCTTCAAGGATGGACAGAAGCATCACAAACCCAAGGATAGATTTCACACGTAAAATGTCCCAAATCTAAAATCAATATTTAGGGAAATTTAGAAAGAAAAGTTAAATTTATAATTGATTTAAAATATATCTATGAACACGGGTATGCAGGACTGCAAAATGAACATTCAAACGTGCACGGACACTGCAATGAAGAGAGGCAAGAAGAAGACAAGCAAAAATGAGAAAGGATGGACGATGCATCACAAAACACGTTTTGTTGCTCCGTGTTACGCATGAGAACATCATTCCATTAGTAAAAATGGCAAAAACGCCATTACATGAGCAAGGGAGGAGGTTCGAACTCCATTTTCAACCCTAGAGAAGAAAAGAAGGAGGGCCCAATAAAGAATGAACAACCCCCTTTAAAATGAGCCAAATCGCTTTTACATTGCATGGGTCGAACCCGGGGACAGAAAATGTGGGAAAACGTGCAAGCCCATTCCTCATTATGCAGATGCATTAAATCAGCATGGAGGATCTTACAAACCCATACCTATCACTTTGATGATTTGGAGGAGAATGCGACCCATTTGCATTAATCTGCCGCTAAAATGTCACTTCAAGGCGTGCGAGAGAAGAATGCGACCCTTTATTATCATTAGCATTAAAACAGGTTGTTGAAAGGTCGCCGGCCATTACCACACGTCGAGCCGTTTCTCGATTTTCTCTCTTCGGACTGCACCAAAACTCGAGATTGATCCTAGAATCATGTAGAGCATCTCAACACACTTCCGTTGATATAAAGAACGTGGAAATCCGAGCTGGATCAAAAGATATGGTGATCAAGATTTAGGGCACGGAGGATGGTTTTAGATCAAAACGAACTTTAAAATGTTTTCCCGCTCTTCGCCATACTGGACGACACGTGGCACGTTTTACAAGATTGGACGACAATTCTCTCTCTCCGTCTTTCGCGGGCTTTCCTTTTGAAATTTCTTGTGGGCCTTAAACTTGGACACGTGGCGCCATTTCATTGGTTTGGTTGGCAGCTCGATAACTCGCCCCTTTGACCTTTTGACTTTTTCTCTGTGAGGACACGTGGCGCTTTCTAATTGGTCTTGGCTCCTTCGCGTACTTTGCTTCCATTTGTCCGGATGTCCCATTTGATTTTGGGCCCTTTGTGCTCATTTCGGGATTCGGGCATTTCGCGTCCATCCATTGTCCCGGATGTCCCATTTGACTTTGGACCTTCTCGACTCATTTCGCCGATCGGCCGGTTCGGGCATTTTTGGCCCGCTTGTCCCCACTTTGCTTTAGATGACTTGACTCTTTTCAGTACCGGTTCGGCCGGTTTGCCATTTGGCCCGATTGTCCCATTTTGCTTGATGATTGACTCTTTCAGTGTCGGATTCGCGCCTTTTTGTCCGATTGTCCCATTTTGACTCGTCCCTCTCAAACAGATTAGCCAATTTTTTTCTCGGTCGAACCGGCATTTCGTGCCCACCGCGTACTTTTGTCCTGCAAGTCCCCAAAAAACAATGTGCTTGTTTAGCCCGAAGCCGGGCTGGTTCGAGGCCTTTTTGTCCCAAATGTCCCGATCGCCTTAAGACTAGGACTTAGTCATTTTTACGATTTTTTATGGATCAACCTATTTGCCTTTCTGCAACTTTTGCATTTTCTCGAGCTTGCTCCTGTTTCTTCGGCCAGGAGTTAGAAAAATACCCGAAGGGACCCTAGAAACTCCGATTTTGCTCTGAATCAATCAATTTGCTTGGGATTTGAATCTTAATGCATGTTATCAAAATTTACCCTAGGGGGTAAATTTTGGATAACAATTAGCATAACAACTTTCTGCCAACAAATTATTCAAAGGAAAAGATGTTAATTGATCTAGAGTATGTGGTAATGTAGGAGGAGGAGATGACGTGTCATGTGAAATAGGTGAATCAAGTTGTAAAATAGGAGCTTCTTTTTGTGAATAAGATTATGGGGATTGAAGGTATTTGGATCACCAGTACCACTACCACTCTCAATACCCAAGAAATCATCATCAAGATCAATGTCATGCAAAATGGTGGTGCCCATTGCACTTGGGAGACCACTCAAAGAGAAATTTGAAAAACTCGAGATGTTGTCAAACGAATCGGCCAGGCACTAGTAATCTGGAAAGATATTATTTTCCCCCTTGTTTGACCCTATCTGGGGCGGTGGTGGTGGCATCTTTGTTGTCTTAGAAGAAGGAACTACAAAATTACAATTTGAAAACACAAGAATTCAATATTTAGGAAATTTAGAAGAAAAGTTAAAATTGTAATTGATTAAAAAATGTATTTTATATAGTTATACTTACCATGTTGGGTATGTCTATGAGTAGGGGCAAAATTTTATTCCACTATCAGTGGTTGATTCATTGTGGTAGTGGTGTTCATTTTTTCAACATCTTGTCCAGAAGATTCATGAGAACTATGAGCGGAATTTGTAAATGTTGTAAATTGTAATGTTAAAAATTACGCATAGCCAATAATATCCTAATTGATTAATAAAAAATGAAATAACATATGTTACATTATTTCATGAATCATAGCTTGAGTCTTGTCGTTTGATATATAATTATGATAAGAATTGTAATATAATATAAAAACACCGAATAATAAAAATATAGAAATTGAAATTCATTCGGGATATCAATTACAATGATAGAGGTTACATTTTATAATGTTTGATCTCCTACAAAGGTGGAGTCAAACTTCATCTTCAATCCCTCATATCACTCTCCATGAATCTCTCAAACTTATCCCTAGGATATCTCTCACATCCCTTTATTATCTCACACACCAAAATAGCTACATGAGTTGTTTATTCAACAACTTCACTCACACACAACTATTAACTATATTATTAATATGAGTTGTATTAACTCATTATTAATAATATTACAATTTATTAATAATGTCACAATATATTTGTAACATTCACTCCCCTATTGTTAACATTATTAATTCCCAATATACACTCCCCTAATGTTGACAAGGTAGAAAAAATAATCACACTTCCTTCTGCAACTTGTCACCTATGCGTGCTCATGATCTGGATGGTTTTGTAGGACAACCAACAACCTCAACAAGGATGGTTTTATAGGACAACCAACAACCTCGAAACAAAGGATGGTTTTACAGAAAACCAACAACCTAAAACAAAGGATGGTTTTACAAGACAACCAACAACCCAAATATCATGTTGTTGCTTTTCCTTTGTGCTTTTGTTTGTCCACTATGTCTTTCCTTCAGGGAATATGTAGGAACCACTGCTTACTGAATACAAACTGAATAGAGGGAAAATTGAACATTGAGACCATGTTCCAGCTTCCCCCTCAATGTGAACATTTCACTTATTCAAACAGAACTCTGAAATAGAATCACACGACTGAAACTAACTGCAAATCTAAAATAAAAGAAAACACACATACACACACACACACACCACAAGCTTCATGCGGCCCCGTCATTGGTGATTGACGAGAGGTCGTTGATTGACTTCCAGCCTCCGTTGTCCTCCATCCTCCATTTAGGTCGTTGCTAACTCAGCAGAAAGTATAGCCAAGGATGATATGTGTTCCATGTCGCGATACTGGGTGGGGTTGTGGGGCAGAGCCCCCGAAGCCAAGAACAGTTTTCATTTGCACTCTCTTAAAAATTGAGTGTCGGATTACACCGAAAATGCACTCATTTGTCCTTTTTTTGTAAAAATTTTGACTCTTACAAACAACACAACACATAATGACCACTCGACTCGTGATTTTTGACTTGATAAAAACAACAATTAACTCAACAAGACCGCTTTATACTTTTGAAGACTCCCAAAAAACACAAACTTGATTTACAATGACATTACGAGGACAATATTACTAGAACACAATGGACGATAAAGACTAACACTATTTTTTTTACTTTAACAAATATGATGAATTTTTTTATTTAATTACTTTTCAATTTGACGATAACAAAAACTACTCAAAGACTTAAATTTTTTTAACAAGAACACTAAAACAAGATGACAAATGTTGACTCAATAAAATCTTATATTAAATAATTATTGTCATGGTACTCATACCTGACTTAAATGAAAATGACTATTTATCAACCTAAACTATAAATAAAAACAATGACCTTTATTTGACCTATGGATAAGACCAAGAAATTCTAACAAAAGATTATACACAACCGACCTTTTAATTAAATGCAAGGGCTTTGGGTTTGCATGGACGTCCCAAGAGATCACGGTGAATTCAGGCCTCTTGATTTGAAGTAAGAATACCAGTCTGGAAGGGTGAAATCTCGTAGAAAAGCAAGCCACTGCTTGATGAAGAAAAAATCAGAAGTTGACAATTATCAAATGTCCAAACTGGTTTTCACCAATACGGTGTAGGTGGCTCAGTAACACACAAAGAGATCAATGTCACCTCAATGTTCAAAAAATCTCCAATCAGAGATATACATAGATCTGAAGATAGACACGTGGAGCCTAACAATGGATGGTCGCCTCAAAGGTGTCTTGGTAGACTGCGGCAGGTGTAGAAAGCACTCTTATTTGATGTGGGTCTGACATGACTTTGCATAGACCGAGACTTTTGCATGGAATCCAGACTTTGTGTATATTAAAGAAAATCAACAACAATTTTTGTGGCAGATACTACTATAACAATCGATGTCTGGAGCATATGCAAGTGAGAGAGAGATCGAATCGATCTGAGTGAAATGTTGTATGAAGCCACACGAAAATGAACTATACACTTATAGAAAAATTGTTGTCATGCCTCTCGAACCAATAAAAATATCAACAAAGATACTTGGATTATGGAACATTGCATGACGTGTCTCTTTCAAAATAATAGCTTTCTTATTTACACAACAGATCCTCAGAAGAAAGGTGCAGATGGAAAGTAATTCAAACAGAATGTAGATGAGGTATTGGCAGTCACATGTAGCAAACGGTCTGATAGAACATTTGACAAATAATAGTTCACTCGCCACGACTCTACCAAGCCATTTTCATCTAACAAAGTGTAAATAATGAAATTGGAGACTTCAGAACCTTAATCTCTTGAATCTATAACACACATTATTTCAAGATCTCATGCATCGGGGAAACAAAGAAAACAATAGCTTGCTCCCCTACAAACAAACTATTTTTCCATTAGAGGACAAACCAATCGACAAAGAAATTAATCGGCTCTAATACCACTGATAAGAATTGCAATATAATATACAAACACCGAATAATAAAAATATAGAAACTAAAATTCATTCGGGATATCAATTACAATGATAGAGGTTACATTTTATAATGTTTGATCTCCTACAAAGGTGGAGTCAAACTTCATCTTCAATCCCTCATATCACTCTCCATGAATCTCTCAAACTTATCCCTAGGATATCTCTCACATCCCTTTATTATCTCACACACCAAAATAGCTACGTGAGTTGTTTATTCAACAACTTCACTCACACACAACTATTAACTATATTATTAATATGAGTTGTATTAACTCATTATTAATAATATTACAATTTATTAATAATGTCACAATATATTTGTAGCAAATTACATATTGGCCCCTAGTATTAATACCTAGAATGATTAATGCAGTTGCTTCCAGTAGCTTGCAATTGAGCGGGTGTAAGAGAATTCCTCATGCATTTTTGTTGTCTTAATCCTGCAATCGAGAGATAGTTGTGCATCCTGGTAAGAATCTGCACTATCCTCGGTCCTTGATGACCTCTTAGTGCATCTTGTCTTCTTGCATTCGATGCAAGTCTTCTCTTCTGAAAGAAAATTGAAAATTAGTTCAAATTTACAAAAAAATTAATGTAATTTTATTTGCAGAAATTGAAACTTTACACTTACATGTTGCTCATCAATAGAAAGGCATTTTACTTTCATTCTTTCATCAAGTGCAGTAGGAATATTAGCATCAGACTTCAAATTATGATACGCTTCATGATATAATGCAAGTACATAATTACAACATGACAATGTTGCACCCTCATTGCAAATAGTATGTGTCAAATCTTGTTGGATATATTTGTACACCAATCAAACTTTTGGCAACCTAGGGAACAAAGCAAGAGCCTAGTAAACAAGAGCCTAGTATGGTATGTTTGATTGTCTTCCCTGCAAGACAATCCTAGCGTGAAAAATTCAATCGTAGCATATAGAAAATCATTTTTAAACGTTTACAGCTTAAACCCCATCTTGATTTAGAGGTGTTGGCAATACCTACACGTCATTGAGAAAAGGAAAATTCGTTTTAATGTTTTGATAATAATAAAAGACTACAAAAAAGCAGATTGTTACAACTTACCTTTGACCTGTACGCCGAAGTGGGACTCCAGATACTTTTTTCCTCGTCTGAGAGTAGTGTTTTTGTTGAGATAGGTGAAAGCACCCCAAACTCTACAAAGCAAATAACAAAGCTAAACAAGGAAGGCTAACACCATTTCCACCTAATTAGCTAGGGATCTAAGTCTAGGAATGTAACATTAAGATAGAAGCTTAAAAGAATGCCTAATTAGTATGAAAACAATGCAAAAATAACTAAACATGCCTACTAATATGATCAATTACCTAACATGGGCCTAAATAGACCTAAGGGGCAATCAAATGGTTATGGTTGCTACTCAAACAATGGTGAAATGACCTCTCCAAATGACTTGTTAAGTCACTTTAGATTATTCATCTACTAACCTTGTTGAAGGTTTTAAGCAAGGATTAGACTTGGCTTAGAAATCATATGTATTATATGAGATGCAAATCAAAGCATGGTATAAAGTATAAAGGAATGAGGTGAGTTATTTTTATAGTTTTCCTTTTGGGAGAAACTCATATTTTGGTGCATGTGAGACTAAAAGTCTCAAATTAGATTAGAATTTATAATCATGATTAAGCATTTCTAATCACAATTAGTGAATTACCAAGTGATTAAGAGGTGTGGAGCCTTAATCAACCGCTTAGGGTCAACTAAGAGGCTAGGATAGGCTTTTGAAGCTTGGCCGAGACGCGTTGTGGAGGTGAATGGGGTGATTTTGAGTGGTCGGAAGAAGGGTTTGATTCAATACTAGGGTATATTGACCAAATCAAGGGCAAAATAGGTTTAATTAGCTTATAAATGCTAATTGTTTGTTTTGAAGAGGGTTTTGGCTTACGATTTAACGTAAAATGGAATCCTGAATGCTAACGGGATTTGGTGATCAATGAAGTGTTTGTAACCGCAAAAGTGACAAGAAACGTTAGTTAATTAGCAAAGATCACTAATTATAACGAATTGAGAAGAATAAGAATAATTTACGTGTGTTTCGGTAATAAGAGTGCAAAAGCGGAATTTAGGTGTCTACAATAGGGTTAACATGCGTGTAAGGAAGCCTAATTAAGCGATGGATATCTTCTGGAGGTGTCCCAAAAGAAAATGCTCGAGAAGGAAGATTCCCTTTGAAGACATAAGACGTTGTGTCGAAATTAGATAACAGAAATTGCAGTAAACTCGCATCTATTTCGTATTGGGGCATGTAAATTATCCCTTGAAAGCAACACTGCTTGACCTAGTCAATGAATGTGTCATTTTGTGTGAGCAATGCGCAAATTTGGGGGCACATAAGGTTTTTGAATTGTGTTCTAGGTTTTTCATAGCCCTATGCTTTAGAACGAGCATGGGAGGACGAATGAGAACGAGATTGGGAGGAATGGGAATGAGCATGGGAAGCCATTTGCAAATTGAAATTTAGTTGTTGGAGACGTGGAGGCTGGAGCAAGGAGCAAAGAGAGTCATTTACGAGAGAAGAAAATGAGCTTTAGGACTGAGGAACGCATATATATAGAAGGTTGAGGGACAAGTGGCGATAGGAGGGGCAAAGTCTCGTAGACGCTTTGGAGGCTGCAACAAGGAAGCAAACGAGCCGGGAGAGGTAGTTGCGTATGCAATCGTATGCTGCATATGTAAATGCCCGGATGTATACATAGCCGCTCGGTTACGATGACATGTATCCGGGTCTGCGGTCGGGCGTCTGCACACGAACCACCCGATTGCATATGTCGTTGCCGCCGTTTACTGAACCCACGTGTCTCTGCTACGAGCGATTACATATGTAGATGCACGGCTACATATGCAACCAAACCCCTACATCTACTGACACCCCGATTATGTGTGGTCGCATGTCTACACTATGCGCTTCATCTTTTTGCTTGCACTGTGATTCGTGACCTATCGCCCACTGTGTTTTTTATTGTTTGTATGCTTGCACCTATACAAAATTTTCCTCTTGAAACCGATTTTTATTTATTTTCACCATTTTTGAAATCCCTTTTCATAGATTCGCCACTCATTCTATAATAATTTTTCGGGAGGGCTCTTAAAGTGAACCCCGATTCTAGCATCCATTCAAGGGCAAGGACGCATTATTTTGCATACACTTCATAGGAAGGGACTATATTTTATTCTATGCATGCATCTATTACATTTCATTACATCTAGATATTTTTCTTGCTATCAAATGTGACACGTCAAGAGCCACTTAGGGCATGATTACAGCACACTCACATAGAACTACATTGGGTCCGAGATGTAGTGTAATGGTCGATCATAAGATCACCATTGTGGACAACTAAGGAAAGTCGACCCCTTATTTTACATCTTTCTTTTTAGAATTTAATGTCTATTTGATGGTTTTGTAGGTCAATACTTCATTGCAAGTTTTCAAATGAGCTCGAAAAGCATTGTTCGACCTCATAATGATTAAAGGAGAAGGATAACGAACACCTTGCAACTAGTCAAAGATGGTTTTCTAATCTTTTTCAAAAGTCACAAGTGTGTGTTTCTAGTTTTGCACCCGCAGTACCTCTTCCCTTTACGGGTGCCCTTGTCCATTATGTTCCTCCATATCTCGCATTTTCCAGGCGTATGTGTGACATTTCTACCTCCCTATTCATCAAGTCATTACTTCAAGCATTCTTCATATTTTACTTTGCAAATCAATTAAGTCCCTCTTTCTCCTCCCCTCGTAACCAAGGGTTCACATTTTACTGTTTAGTTTGTTTGAGTTAATTTTTGTAATTAATTATTGTATTTATTTACTGCTACATTATAATCGGTATTAGGCATATAAATTCACATTTCACACTCTCCACATGGCCAACCAAATGGCCTCAATATTGCAATATGCTCGTACACCCACACATGCAACAAAGTGGTGGTTCTTAGCCCACCCTCATGCTCCTCCTATGTGAATCTATACAAATCCATGTACAAATGAGCTAATACACATCGTGCCCATGCATATCTCATCCCATCCTCCTCTATATGATTGCAAATATCATGCATCTTATACAAGATGCCTACACCACCACCCTCAACGAAAACTCGAGAAGCAATCACAACTGCTATAAATTTTCGCAATCGCGAAACCTTTGACCTCGGTATAACATCAAGAATGATATGGACCTCAGTATGCACTTGGGTCCCTGTAAAGTATCGCCTAGTGGCCCTCATCTATCTTTGTGCGTCCTTTATGGCCATCACCTATACCCTATCACTTGACAATAGGAAATCGTAGTATGCGATATACATCCTCTAAAGTCACTCACATCTCTCCAAAGAGTGGCGGCTAAAATGTACAATTATCTCGCATACCATCTCTCGCACAAAGAAGTGATCATAGGCATATTATAGGGCACATCCCCCATCCTCGCTATGTGTCGCAATCCGCACGGTCTAAAACGTCCACTCATCATCTAACAACATCATTCCCAACAATGTACTCAAATGGAAACCACCACGTAACTCTCTCTAATGAATATCTCTCTACACAATACAAAACAACAAACACAACATCAATACATCATATACATGCAAAAACACCTACCAATAACATCAACAAACATCTATTTTCACATTTACAACATTATGGGCTCAACCTTAGCCTTCCGGGTTGCTAGAACCCGTAGTAGGACTCGGGCACCCTGTAACAGTCACTAGCGCCCATTCCTGGGTGCTAGTGTCCCAAAGTTCATTAGTGCCTTCACCACTCTTGCCCATGTCAAAAACGCCAAGAAAATAAAAAACAAAAAATTCACAAAAATTCACGAAAAACAACCCAATTCAACACATTTTTTGAAAAAATCACACTCACTAGCTCAACTATCATATGTGATGCCACAGTTGTCGCAACCATCTCAAATCAACTCAATCGTGGTGCTCTCACTTGCGGCATCTTCACACACCTAGAGCTCAAAATCACACTCGCAATGATCAAATGCAATACCTATTCACTTTTCCTATTAATATTTATAGTAATTCTCCATTTCCTACCTCGCTATAGTCACTATTCACGCTTATTCTCTCAACTAATACACATCAAACAATTTCAATCATATCTTGAGCATAACTACTCGATTCTCGTCTCGCTTGCGTCATTCTCTTCATACGTCTACCTACTCTTGCATCGAACACATTCCATAGACACTATATTCACACTCAACACACTTTCAACTCAATATACACTTAATTTTACGACATCTACTATATTGTGCATTGTACACATTTACATCAACTTTCGGCTCAATGTTCGTTCTCATCATCACTCTCCCTTTCGCCGAAAGGGGGGCATACAATCGAGGTCATCCTATAATTCCCCTCACACCGTTACGTGATCATTCTACATTTCTAATTCAACATTATCAAAAAAATCTCATGCATCATGCAATATTTCACACCATTTCCCCCTAATAACCTAATCTTGGGGCAACAAGCGTAAAATCTCTCCATGAGTAATCAATCAAACACATTCAAATTTCAACAAAACAAAACCTCTAACCACATCAATCAATCGACACAAAACGCATTTTTCCTCCCAAATGACCTAACTTGGGAGTTACATCACCACTTTCCCAGATGACCTAACATGGGAAGTTATCTCCACATTTTCTATCACTTCCAGATGACCTAACATGGAATCCATCTCACACATACCACAACACCCTTGGAGTGGGGGAATGAGACGTCATTTCCTTTCCTATATTGCTCCTATATGGGTTATTCACATTTGATCAAAAAGTATCAAAATGAACAAATTTGGTATTTTGTCCATCTGCAATGGCTAGACCTTTTGGGGATGTAGTTAAAGTTGGAGGGTAAAACTAGACCTCTCTCAATATTCTCTTCCTTTGGCGACAGACGCCCAAATCCTAAATTTTCACACACAAAAAATGAGTTAGGAATTGATCACTCCCTACCCCCATCAAAATCTCCATCAGCAACAATATCGAAATCTCCAATCACTCAAAATCAAAATCATCAATCTCGCCTAGTGCTCCTCATAATGGTTCGCCATCTCTCTTTACGCCACATGGGTTGACACACTTCGATCCATGGTTCGCCACGCTATATGTTCTTATTCTACGCGTACTTCTACAACATCTGCGTGTACTTCCGCAACAAGGCTTCTCTAAACTCTTCTCAGGTATGTTCCTTACTTCCTTTACACTACTTGAATTTCATTCAAATAACATAAAGGGGGAAAATGTAGACACAAAATCACGCACTTACTACTATTTACTATACCGCCAAGTATGTTGTTTTATATATGGATCTTGTGTAAGAAAAGTATTCACTAATGACTCACTTCCTAGTCCATCCACTTATATTGTTTGTTTCTATTGCTTTTATCTTTCACACTTGTCACTCATACACCCAGTTATGGTCAAGTCGTAGGGATTATTGTCTCTTAGTCTTAGCACATTTTTTGTTAATTGTCTCTGGACACTAGCACCCAGGAATGGACACTAGCACCCAGGCACTCATGTCCATCCTAATGCTCGTGCATTTTATTTAGCTACTACCCGCTATCTTGGCGTCATTGGTGCGAGGGCAACCTAGGAGCACTATTACACAAACAAGCACATAAAAATACATTGGTCTAAATGTAGTAAAAGCTCATTCGTAAGATCAACATTGTGACAACTAAGGACAATCGACCCCTCATTTAACATATTTCATTTTTAAGATTTGATATTGATTTGGGGGTTTTACAGGTAAATGTTTCATGCAAGTTTCAAATGAGCTCGACGATCATTATGCGACCTCATAGTGATTAAAGGAACAATGAACACCTTTCAATGAACACATGTGACCTCATAGGATTAAAGGAGGACAATGAACACCTTCATTGTTAATCTTAGTAGCTAGACATTGTTTGTCCTCATCCATTTGTTATGGGTAGTTTGAACAGCAACGATTCGCTTTTGGCCTAGAATTTAGAGAAATAGTTGTTTTTGTCAAACAAATATTGTTAGGATAAGAACAATTGTTATCTAATATTGACTCCTTTTAGGTGACACCTCATAACCAAGGTTGTTAATGGTTATTGAGTTGTCTTAATCTCAGCCGTTCATTTGTATTAATCTCGGCCGTTGATTTTCAACGAGAGTAGTATATAAGGGGGTCATTGGGGTCATTTGTAACAAGGAAGTTTTGAGAGAAACTTGCAGTGTTAGCAAGTAGTCTTGCAGTGTTAGCAAGGGAGGCACAAGATGATAGCGTTGGAGATAGCAATGGAAGAATATCGCAGGAGGATTAGGAGATTGTCGAGCTCTGCCAAGAGAGCAAGCGATTTGTATCTCTTGATTTGCTAAAGTTTAATATATTTCTCATCTGTAGTAATGGTTTTCCCTACGGGGTTTTTCCAGGGACAATTGTCCGAAAATATTGTGTTCACCTTGTTGGGTATTTTTTATGTGTTTGTATTTGTGAAGTTACAGTTGTGTTATTTTCCAATATTTGTTGATCAAATAATCTTACAAGATAGAGGTTAATAATCGAATCGTAATAGATTTTTCACATGGTATCAGAGCTAAGTTCGGGTAGAAGAGATTTACCCTAGGTGAAAGAAAGTGAGGGTTTATAAAACCCAGTTTAACCTCTTCAAAATTATTATTATTATTTTCTTTTAAGATGGCCTCAGCAGGTTTAAGAGATCAGGACAGATTGGATGGAGCCTCGAATTTTGGTGTCTGGAAAGCCAAAATTTCTCTATTGCTGGAAGAGAATGGTATCAAGGAATATGTGACCACCGTTGTACTGCACTGTACTACGCATGCAACACAACTCTTAGCATATAAGAAGGAAGATGCCAAGGCGAGGAGGTTGATTCTTGACGGTGTCAAGGATCATATTGTTCCGCATATTGCAGAGTTAGATACAACGAAGACGATGTGGGATGCCATTATGAATTTGTACTAGAATGCTACCACTAACCGGAAGTTGATTCTCGAGAAAAGTTGAGGAATACCCTGGATGAATAAGGGAGAAGACGTCACAAGTTACCTCACCGACTTAGACTTGTCAAGATGAATTGGCACTATTGGAGACAAGCCAAGTGATGACAAGCTAGTGAGAATAGCCCTAAATGGGTTTATTAAGCAAAGTGGGATGTCTTTGTTCAAGTCATCAATGGATGAGACACCTTACCGAGTTGGGATCGACTATGGAGTGATTTCACTCAAGAGGAGCTTAGACTAAGTCTTGTCAATGGAGCCAACAATAAGAGTCGGAAAAGTGAGGTGGAACAGGAAAATGTTGCCCTAGCGGGTAAAGGGAAAGCAAAGAAGGGGTCTAGTAAAGGATCAAATTCACAAGGTGAAAAGAAGAAGAAAGATTCTTCAAAGATCAAGTGCTATGGTCATGTCACGAGTTTGGCCACTATGTCGAGTGATTGCCCAAAAAGGAAGAAGAATGAAAAGAAAGGCAAGAAGCAAGTTGCGGCAAAGAAGTACGAGATGAGCTCTCTAGTAGAATGGAAGATGAGTTTGCACTCATAGCATGTATGGTTAGCTCAACCTCACAGAGTGTTTGGTACATAGATAGTGGGGCGTCATATCATATGACAGAGTTAGAGAATACTTCTCCAGTTATAAGGAAGAGAGCACCAGAATCCAAATCTCTATGGGGAACATGTCCAAACTCAACTCGGTTGGGAAAAGGACTGCCTGGGCTTCGAGGGAGAGTGGTAAGATGATTCCCCTCCATGATGTGTTGCATGTTCCAGGCTTAGGGATGAATTTGATTTTTGTATATGTCCTTTAGGACAAAGGGTACAATGTACTCTTTAGAGGGGCACATGTGTTGATCAAGCACAAGGATTGGAAATCACCCATAGCTATTGAGTTAGGAGCGGCCGGCTTTATAGGCTGCAGTTTGACATTCATAAGGCACTCATGAGCAACAGTAATCTTAGAGATCAGGGAGAGCTTTGGCATAGAAGGATGGGCCATATCCATCATGGAGCCCTTAAATTACTTCATGAGACAAAGGATGTGTGTTCCCGAGGTGAGCACAAAGCACGATGATGTATGTAAGGGATGCATGTTGGGGAAGTTTGCTAAAGCATCTTTTCCAAGGAGTGACACCAGATCCAAGGGCGTTCTTGATCTAGTACATTCAGATGTATGTGGACCAATGTCGACGAAGTCTCTCAGAGGGTATGAGTACTTTGTTACTTTTATTGATGATTTCTCCAGGAAGACATGGATATACTTCTTAAAGACCAAGGATGAGGTTTTCAATCGCTTCCAAGAGTTCAAAGCTCTTGTGGAGAATTCGACAGGAAGGAAGATAAAAGTTCTTCGGTCAGACAATGGAGGCGAGTACAAAAGCAATGAGTTCCAGGAGTTCTGTACCAGAGAAGGAATCAAGAGAGAGTGGATTGTTCCTTACAATCCGCAACAGAATGGAGTTGCTGAGAGGAAGAATCGGTCTATAACGGAGGCATCAAGGGCTATGTTGCATGACCAGGATTTACCCCCAGGTTATCGTGGGCGAGGCATGCACTACAACAAGATACATACGAGAATAGAGTTCCACATAAGTAACTAGGGAAGATGACACCGAGAGGAAGCATTCACTTTGAAAGAAGCCGATGTCACCACTTTAGGATCTTTGGGAGTTTGGCATATTGTCACATTCCTAAGGATACACGTACCAAGTTAGATCAGACTGCAGAGAGAGGGTACTTTGTGGGGTACAGTGAAACCTCTAAGGCATATCGGATATTCATTCCGGGACCAGGAGGATTATTGTTCGACGTGATGTCAAGTTCATGGAGGACAAGGCATTTAGAAGGTCTAGAGATTTGCCAGTAGATGATCAAAGTGAGCAGCCAACAGAAGCTCCAAGGATCACTCAATCGAGTCAAGGGCAACAAAGCTCGAGTACAGTTACTAGTACAAGCATAGACTCAGGAGGAGAGAGTTTTCAAAGTATGGAGCAACAGGTGCAAGAAGAGATGCATCAAGAAGACATGGAGGTTGATATTTCATCCTCTACAGTTGGCAGCAAGAACCGTGAGGTTCAACAGACACAGAAGAATACTCAGGAGTTAGTGGGTACTCCTAGGAGGAGTGATAGACAATGGAAACCACCAGCCAGGTATGATGACTATGTTGCATTAGTTAGTAAGTTGGTAGATAGTGAACCTTCTAGCTATCAGGAGGCTGCACAACATCAAGTGTGGCAAGAAGCAATGGTTGAGGAGTATACTTCAATTATGCAGAATGATGTGTGGGAGGTAGTGCCTAGACCAACAGATAGGGCAGTGGTTGGATCACGCTGGATCTATAAGATCAAGCACGGTGCAGATGGTAGCATCGAGAAATATAAGGCAAGGTTCATGGCAAAGGGGTTCTCTCAGAAAGAGGGAATAGACTACGAGGAGACATTTGCTCCAGTTTGCCAGGTATACTTCTATACGAGCTGTAATCTCAATTTCAGCACAGATGGGATGGCAGATCCATCAAATGGATGTCAAGACAGCGTTTCTTAATGGTGAGTTGAAAGAGGAGGTATACATAGAACAACCAGAAGGCTTTGTAGCACACAACAAAGAGACCCACGTGTGTAGATTGAAGAGAGCGTTGTACGGACTCAAGCAGGCTCCCAGAGCATGGTATGAGCGCATTGATAGTTACTTACAAGAAATGGGCTTTGTGAAGAGTGAGGCGATGCTAATCTCTACTACTTGGTAGTTGGAGGTGAGATTCTCATTCTTGTCCTATATGTAGATGACTTGTTTCTTACAGTTCACTCGGGGCTCATAGAAGAATGCAAGAGGGATCTTGCAGCGAGTTCGAGATGAAGGATTTGGGACTCATGCACTACTTTCTAGGCATGGAGGTATGGCGAAACATGGAGAGATTTTCTTGGGGCAAGGGAAATATTGCATGGAAACCTCAAAAGGTTCAGATTGAAGATCGCAAAGCCATGTCTACACCCATGATCATGAATTGGAGGAAGGTAGACACATCCAGGAGAAGGATGTAGACCCCACCTTATACAGGGGAGTTGATTGGTTCTCTCATGTATTTGGTCAATATCGGGCAGCCGATATAGCTTTTGCAGCTTAACTCTCTTAATCGGTTCATGGTTGAGACAAAGAGAGTGCATTGACTCGCGGCAAAGCATGTGTCATGCGTTATTTGCGAGGTACAATCGAGTATGGAATTAGATATGCTCGAGGTGAAGGAATCAGGTTGATGGGCTATACTGACGCAGATTGGGTAGGTAGTACAACGGAGAAGAGGAGCACTTCAGGGTGTTGTTTCACCAGGATCGGAGTCGTATCTTGGTTCACCAGAAGAAGCGTAAGTTTGTGGCTCGAGTTCAAGCACGATCAGTACATAAGCGCTAGCATGGCAACATGTGAAGCTATATGGCTTCCGAAGTTGCTAGTAGCTTTGTTTGGTCAGAAGGTTGAGACTACGATGATACATTGTGACAATCAGAGTTGCATCAAGTTGACTAAGAATCCGGTGTTTCATGATAGGTCAAAACATATAGACATCAAGTATCACTTCATCAGAGATTGTGTACAGCGCGGGGTTGTTAAGCTATAGTTTGTACCTACAGATCAACAGGTAGCAGACATTTTGACAAAGGCATTGGGGAAGGCAAAATTCATCTTCTTCAGAGAGATGTTGGGTGTCATGCAGAACAGCTTCCTCGCTAAGAGGGAGTGTTAATCTTAGTAGCTTGGACAGCTGTTTGTCCTCATCCATTTGTTATGGGTAGTTTGGACAGCTATTCGTTTTGGCCTAGAATTTAGAGAAATAGTTGTTTTTGTCAAACAAATATTGTTAGGATAAGAACAATTGTTATCTAATATTGACTCCTTTTAGGTGACACCTCATAACCAAAGTTGTTAATGGTTATTGAGTTGTCTTAATCTCCGTCGTTCATTTGTATTAATCTCGGCCATTGATTTTCAACAAGAGTAGTATATAAGGGGGTCATTGGGTCATTTGTAATAAGGAAGTTTTGAGAGAAACTTGCAGTGTTAGCAAGGGTCTTGCAGTTGTTAGCAAGCGCAGTGATAGCGAGATAGCAAGGAGGAATATCATCAGGAGGATTAGGAGATTGTCGGAGCTCTGCCAGTAAGAGGCAAGCAGTATTTGTATCTCTTGATTTGCTGAAGTTTAATATATTTCTCATCTATAGTACTAGTTTTCCCTACGGGGTTTTTCCAGGGACAATTGTCCGAAAATATTGTGTTCACCTTGTTGGGTATTTTTTATGTGTTTGTATTTGTGAAGTTACAGTTGTGTTATTTTCCAATATTTGTTGATCAAATAATCTTACAAGATAGTTGATCAAATAATCTTTACAAGATAGAGGTTAATAATCGATAATCGTAATAGATTTTTCACACGTGCAACCAAGAAAAGATAGTTTTCTAAGCTTTTCAACAATCACGAGACACATGTTTCTCGTCTCATGGCGCCCGCAGTGCCCTTGCCCCTTTCTAGGTGCTCTGTCAAGTATGTTCCTTCGTATCTACATTTTCCAGGGTCTCCGTGTGACACTTCCACCTCCTTGTTCATCGGGTCAACACTTCGGCATTATTCATATTTTATTGCGAATCAGCTAAGTCCCTCTTTCTCCTCCCTACAACCAGGGTTTCACATTTTATTACTTAGTTTGCTTGAGTTGATTCATGTACTTAATTATTGCATTTATTTACTACTACATCGCAATCAATATTAGGCATTTACTTACATATTTGCTTAATTATAAGCTCACTCTTCGGGTGATCGTCAGGGTTAGTCTTATTCCCCATGTTGAATTTTACATTTTAGGTTTAATGTGGTTTGATATGCATGTAGTTGTTTTGTTTTGTATGTTACAGTATACCCTCAACAATCAAGTAATGTACATCAGTGTGACAAACATGAATAAAAAGTGAAGATTTTGCAACACAAAAGAGAGCAGATCTTGAGCTTTTGCATTGTCACCAGCACCCAAGCACATTTGCCATGTACTGGGCATCCTGTCTAGCTTTGTTCTTGACTTCAGCAGCAGCCCATTGTTATATTTCTATAGATGGAATAAATCAAGAAATACTATATTAATCATGCCAAATCATTAAAACCCTCAGCCTCACGGTGTTGTTATATTATGGAACAGAACATCTTCATTAACTCCTTACTAATCCACCCAACATAAAAAAGGATATTGATTTTGCCACTCAACTGAAAAAACACAAGACATATATCTGGAATAAAATTGAAAATCAACAATCTAAGAGCTCAAACCAAATAGGAAGAAATAAGAAAAGAACTCCCTACACATCCCTCCCTAAAAAAATCAATTCTTTGCTAAAATTTAAGAAACTAGTATGACATCCAAGAAGATCTTCAGATACCTGTAGAAGATACCAAGCATTTTCAATATGCAACTTCTTCTCAGAGCTGGTATATAAAATTTGATAATGTCCTAAGGATTGCACAATTTCAAGTACTTCAATAGTTTTGGCAGATTGTCCTATGATAAAAGAAACATAGAAATTTATATACATGAATAAAATAATATACTAGTTCCTTGCAGGAAGAATGTAAAATTTCAAGATTTAAGAGACAAGAACCCAAGTACCACTACACTTAAAATTCCACATAGGGCTTTATTTGGAAAAGAGTGAACTGAGTAAAATCAAAAGAAAGCAACCCTGGATGGATCGGGGTTCCCATAATATCATTGTGAATAGCCCAAAAGGTAAAAATTACAGAAGACCAAGCAGTATCATCCTTTCATAGGTAATGGTTTGATTTGCCCTCAAAGAAACCAAATAATGAAATTTCCCGAGAATTGCAAACTACTGTTACAATGCCCGTTCTTTCCAATAAGTTCAATCACAGTTCAAAAGTAGAATTTAGGAACACCCTAACACCTAATGTGATGCCCTAAACATTCATATGACACCGTAAACAACAAACAACATGTAAATGTAAATGCTTTAAAATAAACTTATCAGCAATTATCTGGATCACCATCTAGAGGAACCACCGCCGCTAGAAGCGATGTTACCACTGTTGCTAGAAGAGGATGAGGGGTCACTGCTGCTAGAAGAGGACTCCGAATTGGAATTGGATGAGCGGAATGGCCACAGAAAAGACGGAGGACTAGTCCGCTTCCTTTGACCTTGATTCTCTGCTCTGATACGCAAATCTGAAACAAACCCACCTCCTCTGATTACTACAGATGGATTTCTGAGGTGCTTGCATCGTTCAAGTTGGTGCTGCCATGGGGCTAGACCCAATGGCAAACCACGGCCAGGAGGCCGAATATCAGATCCCCGTGAGCTTCAGAAGACGAGGTGCTGGAACTTTCACTATTCCTTCGGCCACATTCCTCCTCTACTGGGAATTTGTGGCGACAAACAGGCAAGAATTGTTCTGTGCAAGCCACGGAGAATGCAGTCAGCATGGTACATATGCATACATGGCATCTCCCTTGCTTCTCCTCCAAACTCGAACAGTTCATGGCAGACGCACATTGAAGTTCAATGCTCAGGTGCTTCTGAAAAGGGTAGGATTTCAGTTCACATTAATCTCCTTGTAAAGTATTCTATTTCACAGTAATATTTAAAAACAACTAATGTCTGAAGAAAAATGGAAAAAAAAAAAAAAAGGATTTCTGAATTTCCTTTTTGCAAGTTATTTCTGCATATATTTGGTTGAATTTTTTTGTCTGATGATTCGAGAGGGGTTAGCTTACTCATCATATCTGTCAATATGTCAAACTAAACTCTGACACAAATCACTTGGGCTTAACTTGCAAGAAGAATGAAAAGTGTCAGGATATGTGATTTTATCAATAATTGTGAAACAAATAGAAGTTATGCCCTGATGACAATAATGTGAGCCAAGGTGGTTTTTTATTTTGAGCTGGTTAGGCTCTGGGCTCTCTTGAAGCATATATTACCTTCTCCAGATTCAAAGTCTGGCTACCCTAAAAATAATCTAGGTTCTACCACACTCCCAGCCAACCTCCACAAGGTGCATGTGCACTTTTTCCCAAAACTAATGTCTGAAGAAAAATGAAAAAAAAAAAAAAAAAAACAGATTTCTGAATTTCCTTTTTGCAAGTTATTTCTACATATATTTGGTTGGATTTTTTTGGCTGATGATTCGAGAGGGGTTAGCTTACTCATCATATCTGTCAATATGTCAAACTAAACTCTGACACAAATCACCTGGCTTAACTTGCAAGAAGAATGAAAAGTGTCAGGATATGTGATTTTATCAATAATTGTGAAACAAATAGAAGATAGGCCCTGATGACGATAATGTGAGCCGAAGGTGGTTTTTTATTTTGAGCTGGTTAGGCTCAGGGCTCTCTTGAAGCATATATTACCTTCTCCAGATTCAAAGTCTGCCACCCTAAAAATAATCTAGGTTCTACCACACTCCCAGCCAACCTCCACAAGGTGTATGTGCACTTTTTCCCAAAACTAATGTCTGAAGAAAAATGAAAAAAAAAAAAAAACAGGATTTCTGAATTTCCTTTTTTGAAGTTATTTCTGCATATATTTGGTTGGATTTTTTTGTCTGATGATTCGAGAGGGGTTAGCTTACTCATCATATCTGTCAATATGTCAAACTAAACTCTGACACAAATCACTTGGGCGTAACTTGCAAGAAGAATGAAAAGTGTCAGGATATGTGATTTTATCAGTGATTGTGAAACAAATAGAAGTTAGGCCCTGATGACAATAATGTGAGCCGAAGGTGGTTTTTTATTTTGAGCTGGTTAGGCTCAGGGGCTCTCTTGAAGCATATATTACCTTCTCCAGATTCAAAGTCTGGCTACCCTAAAAATAATCTAGGTTCTACCACACTCCCAGCCAACCTCCACAAGGTGTATGTGCACTTTTTCCCAATCCTATTGCACTACCGTACAATCTAACCTTGCAAGCCATTTCAGTTTAGCGGAGAATGCTCCAAACCACAGAAAACGGAGAAGGGGGATAAGGTAATGACAAGGCACAATAAGGAAGAACAAGGTAGGCTTAAAAAATGGAGACATAAAAAACTTAAGGCAGAAAAGGCTGATAAGACACTACTTATTAGCAATGATAAAGATTGTAAGACAGAGAAGGTTTATAAATCAATAATTATTAAACTATGAATGGCTTGCAAAGATTACCTGAGTGATTTTCACAGTGGGCATGGCATCAACGGCACTGTGTGCAGCAGGAGTTCTGCACCTTCACATGCATTCTCTTCATACATGACTCTTATTGGCCTCATATTCCATTTGACTCTACTTACTCTGAAACTGTTTGCCACATGATGGCATAACATGCCTAAGATTCACATTTACCGATATCCTTCCCCGCCTTACTCTCCTCACCTGTATCATGTGTGTGTATTTGTTACTGTTGTTTATGGCCTCTACATCTTCCATTTATCAGTCTTCCTTACATGTACTCCCGGTCCTCTCCACTCACACTTGGACAGTCTTGGCTTGACTACATTGGTGGCATTATGGATCCCAATCACACTGATATCTCATTTTCTGATGCCTTTTGGCCATGTTTCTATATGCAATGATTCATTCCTTGGCTATACTCAAAATCTAACTCACTAGTATGCACATGATTGTCCTCAACCTCCTTTTACTGATGAAGAATATGCTATGGGCATGTACAATTTACGTCACACAAGCTCTTTATATGATCAACCCCACACCATTTCCTACCAAGTCTCTAATCACAATCCAATCGATTACGATCCCGACACCAATGATCTCCTAAATGAGTTCACTTAATCCTTCTCCAATTCCACACTCAAATGGCATCTCACATTCTCCCCCTTGTCCATTCTTATTAGTTGTCTCTAATTCCTACTATTACACTTCATGCTCTCTACATCATATTTAATCTTTGTAAGCACTTCCACACCCTTTGATATATACAGATATCGTCATTACCATATGACACACTCTAGTTCTACGGTTTATACTCAACCGATGAGGGTCTAATCATGAAATCAACCTCACATCATCTATTCCATGCTCAACACTTCACGATACATATTTCTAGCATCTATTCTCACATAACACATTACCCGATGACACACTCTTGTTCTATGGTTCATTCTTGATTGTTGAGGGTCCCTATAAATGAACCTCATCTCATACACATTCATTAGGGGCACATTGCTCCTATCATCTTCACATTTTGCATACCACACCATCACACTCATACACAACATTTACATATATTGGTTACATTTACTCTTGCTAGCTTATTCTATTTACATGTTACACTTTGTTTTCCATGCTAAACGGATTCTTAGTATGTCATCATCTTTATATAAGCATCATTGCAACGTGTAAAAACTTTCAGTAAGAGTTCGCATTCACCACAAAAGATCAAGTGAACGTGTATACATACACACATACACGTTCACTTGATCTTTGCGGTGAATGCGAACTCTTACAGTGTTTTTACACGTTACATACACACATACACGTTCACTTGATCTTTTGCGGTGAATGCGAGAACTCTTATAGGTTTTTACACGTTGCAATGATGTTTAGCACTGTACCTTTTACCAATCCCACCAAGGCTCCTAAGGGCATCTACTTTCACTACTACTACATTCTACACACTTCAAGTTCTATTGCTACATTATTCACTATTTCTCATTACAAGTTACTCTACTTTTTTGTTAATTTCTACATGTCTTGACATACTATTTATCTTTCTAACATGCTAATGGGTGCTTCATGTGTAGCATTTGCCTTGCAAGACTATATATAACCATGGCTATCTATCACATTTTGTTTCATATTGTTTGCTATTGTATGTTATTGTTTGCGGGCTATGCCCTATGTCTTGTATGATCATTGTATGTTTTTGGCCGCTTTGGCCCTAATTGTCTTGTTGACTTAACAAATATTGCAACTTTTAAAACCTTAATTATAGAGTCATAATGAAATGATAAGCAATAAAGTACATATCTAACCTACACAATAATCTAGAGAAATATGAAACCCTAGGTGCAAGAGAGAGAATAAGAGACTTAGCTAATTTCACAATGATCCTAAAGATGTATTGAATTGAAAAATTGATGGTACATGAGGGCAAACTGTCATATCAAGCCCAAAAAATTGTAGAGTTGTCGGGAATGTCGGGACTAGGGCGCCCGACTTGGGTCAAGGGCACCTAAGTACCAAAGACCTATAAGAGTCTATGATCGCGCAGAACCTTGGAAAATGATTTTGCAGTGTCACAAGATGTTCGTTGTTGGTCACCTATATATCTTAATTCGCTTATAACTTGCAAAACAAATGACCTCTGCTGAAAACCACAAAACACATCAAATTTTAAAAAGAAAATATGCAAATGGGGAGCTTAATGACCTCGGCGTCACCCGACAGAGTGAACCTATGACTGAGCATTGCACTACATCTCAAATTTCATGTAGTTCTACATGTATGTGTGTAGAATTGTGCCCCAAGTATTTCTTGTGCAAGATGCACTGAATAGCGAACAATAGCTAGGTGTAGCAATGTAAATAAATGTGTGGATGTCAAAATGAACTTCCCCTCCTATGAAGTGTATGCAAAAAAATGTAATACCTCGTCCCTTGAATGATAACTAGATGGATACTTAGATGTTCTTGAAATGCCTTTGGATGCAACCTTAGGTGATACTAATAGATGCTTAGAGTTTGGTCCTTTATTATGATCACATAGTTTTGTATTTATATGATTCCCTTGGATGAATTTCGTAATTAACCTCTAAAAGGCCGACTACCAAGAAAGCAAGATGCCCAAAAGATAAAAGAGCCCAAAAGGGACAAGTAAGATATAAAGAAGTTAAGGGCGCCCGAGTGGACGAGGGCACAGGCACTCGGTGTTCAAAACCAAGAAAGATGAAGCAAGGTGAAAGTCGACTAGGTTGTGAGGTGTGTAAGACTACAAAGAAAGCAATAAAGCAAAGAAAGAGGCCAAAGATAGATGTCAATTACTAGTTTTCCCGCTTATGAATCATATGAATAGTGGTATGTGACCAGGACCTATAAATGTACCCAAGTACATGATGTAGTGTTTACATTTGCCCCCACTTTATGTTGTTAATCGAATACTCGATAGCATAAAGTAAATAGAAGATGCGTACGTGATAACCATGTATATCGATGACGAAAGCGTGTAGAGGAGACAAGAAAAAGCGTGAAGTGATACAAATGAAGTGTGGAAATTAGAGAAGAGGAAGTGGGTGAAAGTGTATGTGTATATGTCGCATTGCACTGTACACATTGTCATTGTCACTTGACGTGTTTGATGATGTGACTGTTGATTCCCATAAGGACGGACTGCAAGAGAGAAGAGCAAAAGAATAGTCAAAGTCACGTATATGTGAAAAATTTGATCCATGTATGTAAAAATGTGAAAAGGAACATGTGCACCTGATTTGTGACGAGTGAGAAGGATAGAAAGGAACCCGAGAATATTGTAGAAAACAAAAAACAAGTTTTTTTGGGTGATCTCACACCAAGAACAAATTTTTCGAGTGATCTCACGCCAAGTGCGAGTATTTTGGGCAATCTCACACAACGACAAAATAAGTGTTGGGGAGAAAGATCCAATGTCATTCTCCAACCTCGACTACTTCGTGAAACTTATACACCGCTCTAAATGGTCCGATCTTGCTTTATTCCAATTCCATCAAGTTTGATCCAATTTGATACAACCAGTATACAAGCCCTCGCCTAATACAAAGGATTATTGAGAGAAGACACCAAGTCGATGAGCCAAGTATCACAAGATGTTTTGGCTTGGGCATCTTTGACATTTAAAAACATTGTGTCTGCGGACAGCGAAGTATCACAAGATTTTATTAGCTTGGGCTTATTTGATATTCAACGGCATCAAATCTACACAATAGGTATTGCAGCATGTGTATATATCTAGTAAGAAATCCAAGCCATACATTTTGAATGTTAGGGAATTACGAAGATACACATCCCACACCACCTATTACAACACCCAAAGATTGTACATGGGTGTGTTAAATATATAAGTTATAACCAATATGTAAACCTTGGCTGATATGCAACATCCTCAAGACAAGGTCATTTTTACTTATTGAAGATTCCAAACAATTTTTATAAATACATTTACAGCCAATAAGATATTCGGGTGATGGAAAAGCACACGAGGTATTGCAAATTTCGCAGAACTTTTTACAACCAATATGCAAACCACATCTAATACGAAAGGTTTTTGAGAAGACATTAAAGCATGTACAAGCAAAGAATCACAAGATCTTATTGGCTTAGGCATATTTGACATTTAAAAACTCAAACACACCTTGAACGAGCCAAGTATCACAAGATCTTATTGGTTTGGGCTTCTTTGACATTCAAACACATCAAATCTACAAAGCAATTATAGCAGCATATCTATATATCTAGTAAGAAACCCAAACCATACATTTTAAATGTTAGGGAATTACGAAGATACACAACATCGTGCCTAAATACATATCCCACACTACCTACTACCGCTCCCAACACTATTTATGGGCATGTTGATGAAGTAAGAATGCACATATAGGAGCTTCAAGTCCACAACAAATATTTCTAACATACATCAGCGTTAGAGTTCAAAATTAGATGAGTGCCTTAAACACACACATCCTTAAAATTTAGAGTCAACAAACACAAATATATCTTAATCAAAAGTACTTTATTCCATATTGTACTTTATTCCAAGAGTAGTCTTGTCACATTACTCCTCTTAAACAGCCAATTTATTTTAAAAAGGTCAATTTAAAATTTTAATGTATAACTACAAGGCCTCTGGGCAATTTTCTTGCCATAACCAACATTTCCAATTCCATTTCCATTCCTCGATTGTATATAAACTCGAGACAACTTTGGTAGAATTCATCACCACCCACACTACCCATACAGATGCCACTTGCCCGAGAGATGAGCTAGTGTAAGATGCATATAAGAACCGTGTGATGCACAAAAACGCCAAAAAGGGCAATGTTTCTCCCCTAAAACGTTTCAGAAACGAAACGTGGGGGGAAACGTTTCAGAAACGTGGCATACGTTTCCGGAAACGTATGCCACGTTTCCAACGATTTTTCAAATTTTAAAGCCCAAAACTTTTTAAAAATAAAAATAAATGCATTTAATGAACCTAAACCTAATCTGCCTACCTAGACTTGCTAAAGACACTTCCTAAACGCTACATAATGACATCTTGGGTCCATTCTAAATCACACTCTCATTTTCTCTTGCTAAATTCAGTTTTTCACTAAACTAACATTTAGCATTGTGAAGAGCAACGAGACATCAAGGAGCAACTTGAAGGAAGAGTTTGAAGGTGCTACTAGGAGCTAAGAGCATCAAAGAGGAATTTCAAAGCAGATTTGGAAGCTTCAAGTAGGAAAAACCAGAATGTTTCAAGTTTTTTTTTCTTAAAGAAAATGTTAATGTGATCAATGATCACGAATGATGTGTGCATAATGCACACATCATTCATGATCATTGATCATGATATCAATATGTAGATTTAATGTAGTAATTTTTAAACTCTATAAAAATAAAAATAAATGTAACATTTTCTTTGCAATTTTTAAATAGGAATCATATATTGTTTTTTAAATTATAAATATCATACAAACTCGTGTATGGTCTCACCTCGCACCTATACGATGAACTTGGTTAGCAAAAACAGAATAGGATGCATAGAGTTTTTCTTCTTGTTGCTATTTTAAGAGTTTTTTTGTATTTTTAAATTAAAAATCCGACTTCTATGTATGCTCTCACCTCGCGCCTATACGGTGAACTTGGTGATCAAAAGTAGAATAGGATACACATGGTTTAATAAATTAATTCTTTTCCTATTTTTTATAACTAAAAAATCTAAAATTTGTGTATGCTCTCACCTCGCGCCCAAACAATGAACTTGGTGATCAAAAGCAGAATGGGATATGTAGGGTGTAGTAACTGTATTTATATTTAATATTTATTGTTATCTAAGTTTATGTTTTTATTTTAAATATTTTTCAATGTAGGTTTGATTATTTGAGATAAATGGCATTCAGTTCAATTTCAATGGGAGGGCATGGGAAAAGAAGCCAAGGTGGGGGTGAAGTAGGCCAAGGTAGGGGTGTGCAAACTGTGGATCTTAGAGCTCCTCTTTGGAGACATGTGCAAGTGTTGGAGAACCTTGTGGGCGGTGGCTCTCGTGTTTGAATATGCAATCATTGTAATATTGAATTCAAAGTCTCATATACCTGACTCAAAGCTCATTTAATGGGGCAATCAGGAACGGGATTAGAAAATGTGCCAAGGTTGAAAGGAAACATATTTTGGCATATATGAAAGAGCAAGAGGAGACTGATTTGCAAGCTTCAAAACTAGATATAAAAGTGCTCCATTGCAAATTAAGGGTTCACAAAAACCACCCACCTCATCAAATCATCATTTTATTCAAATTGAAGTTGAAACTCCCATAGAGGAAGAGAGTTTGTCAATGAGCAAGCATTTGCAAATGAGAAGAGGGAAGTAGCTGATGAGTTGATTGCTCAATGTGTTTATGCATGTGGATAGCATTTCAATGTGTTGTGGTCACCATATTGGCAACAAATGGTGAGAGGAATTAATGATGCACCACAAGGGTATAAAAGTCCTAGTTATGAGAAGGTGAGAACATCATTGTTGGCAAAAGAAGTGGAAATTCATTTAGCAGAGTCAACAAATACAATAGCGTGAGTTAAGAATTAGATGAGTGCCTTCAACACACACATCCCTAAAATTTAGCAGAGTCAACAAATACAAATATATCTGAATCGAAAGTACTTTATTCTGTAGTGTTCTTTATTCCGTAGTTTCTTTATTCCAAGAGTGGTCTCATCACATTACTCCTCTTAAACAGCCAATTTATGCTAAAAAGGTTGATTTAAAATTTTAATGTATAACTACAAGGCCCCGGAGGCAATTTTCTTGCCATAGCCAGCATTTCCATTTCCATTCTACGATTAATCTGCTAATTCTACCCTAAACAAGCAGCTAAGTTATATTTAAACCTACTCCACTATCAGCAAAACTCTCTACACAATAATACATCCAGGCAGCGTCTCCACAACAAAGAATGTAACACATCTAGGAAGCAATGATAAAATTCAAATGCAGCAGTAAATACATTCATCGATAAATAAGTGGTAATAGAAAAATCAGCAGTGCTAACACTCCTGTTAACTTTGTTTACAATTTTCCAGCCCCTGCAGTAACCACAGTACCATGAATCTAAATGATACTACATCTAAAACTCGCTTCTTACAATTGGTAACCTGGAACCACTCAAAACATGAACAAGTCCAGGAGCAAAGCTGCCTGGAATAAACAAAACGACCCTCTTTATCATCCAGTCCAGAAAAACCTTCTATTTCTACTGTTCTATTGTTCTCAGAGACTCGAGTCCTAAAACTAACAAACTTTTACCAACTTTCAAAGCATGTGCTTAGGACTATAGATCAGCCCACAAATTTCTCAACAAGATACATGACCTTGCTTAAGGAAAAAATGGTAGTATATCAAAAGTAGACAACTTCTACAATGAAACTGCCAAATCTCCCTGAAACTCTGCAGAGTGGGCCTACCAAATCAGCCCACATCTTTGCACCATATTTACTACACTTGGGTGATGAAATGAAGAACCTTACACTTCCCTTCATTTTTTACTACAGCCAAGTTAGCCTCTACTACACAAATGACAAACAAAACACTGAAATTGCTAGCATACCAAACATACAGCACAAAACAAAACAATTCAAACGAGCGAGGAGTTGAAATACAAGTTTACTTTGACAAAAATGAATAATATCTCTGTATGTCTATTGCAATAGATTTATATAAGGTTATTTCTCTACTGCATATAAACTCAAAGATAATTTATGTCCAATTAATTGCCCACCCAAAACACTGAGATTGCTACCATCCCAAATTCACAGCAAAACAAAATAGTGAAAATGTGCAAGGGGTTGAAATACATGAACAGGTCCTAGAGCAAAGCAGCGCGGAAGAAAAGAAACCAACCTATCTTTATAATCCAGTCCAGAAAAAAACATTCATCTATGTCTCTTGTTCTTTTGTTCTCAGAGGCTGGCTAAAGTCCCTAAAGCTAACTAGCAAGTTACCAACTTTCAAAACATGCGATTAGGGACTAAAAATCAGCCCATACATCTTCTTAACAAAACAAATTAACTTGCTCAAGGAAAAATGGAGTATATCAAAAGTAAACAGCTTCTACGATAAAAATGTGAAATCTTCCTGAAACTCTGCAGAATGTGCCTGCCACGCCAGTCCACATCTTTGCACCATTTTTACTGTTCTAACGAAGAACCTTACACTTCCTCCCATTTTTTATTGCAGCCAACTTGGTAGCCACTATTACACAAACGATAAATAAAACACTGAAATTGCTAGCATACAAAATTAACAGCAAAACAAAACAATAAAAAATGAGCAAGAATTTGAAATACAAGTTTAATGTGACCATAAATGGCAGCTCCGAATCTCTATTGCAATAGATTTATAAAAAGGCTATTTTATAAAAAAGCTATTCCTTTACCATATATAGACTGAAGACAATTTGGGTCTGATCAATTGCCACCCAAAACACTGATATTGCTGGGATGCCAAATAAACAACACAACAAACCAATGAAAATGGCAAGGAATTTAAAGACAAGTTTACTTCGACCAAATATAAATTGTATCTCTGAATGTCTATTGCAATAGATTTATAAATAGGGTATTACTATTCCTCGATTGTATATATTACTATGCTTTCTTGTTGCTCCTCATGAGCCCTTTATTCTTCAGTCAATTTGGAAGGCATGGGAACAAGTGAAGCACTTGGTGGTTGGGCAGCCTATCATCTTTTCCTTTGACACTAGGTGCCTAGCCTACAAATTGATTTTGTCAAATCTGAAATATAATGACAAGATCCTTGCCTTGACAAGAGGCTGCTTTGATGTCCTTTGGTTTGACAAAGGAATTAAAATATTCCATGACTTGTACAGATTTGGGAAGTGGATGGAATGGACAGACGTTAAAGCTTTCTATAAGCTTCCTAAATCTCAGTTCAGAATGTATACAATGCTCAGATATGCTTTCACAATTCCCTCTACTGGACTAATTGTGGAAGATGAGAATGACTTTCGAATACTGTGAGATGGCTCAAAGGGCCCCATCTCCAAAAGGCTACCTCCAAACAACTCTATGAAAAGATTGCCTTCTCCCCAAACCTTTCCCTAGGCCTTAACAATAAGTGGAATGTTTGTAAGCCCATAGATTTAATGTTTTATGGTCTTCTTGTATTCAGTCAAAGAAATCTTGCTTTAGATAGCTTCTGATTCATAATAAGCTTCTTGTTGGCCTCTAATATTTTATAGGTTGTTGAGACTATAAGCTTGTTGTTTTCTTTAAGTTTCATATATATATATATATATATATATATATATATATATATATACTTTTTAAAACATATTGTACGAACGTACCCACAGCATACTGTACCCGAAGTTTTTAAAACTTGCCGTTTCAGCATACCGTACCTGTACCGAAACAGTCTAGATTACCGCATAATTTCTACAAGGGGTTGTATCATATAAACTGCAAATAATTTATATGAAGGCACACTTTTGAAAATAAATGCTAGTAACTTCGAATGCAAGCCTACAATAATTTCATTTCCAAATCTCTCTTACATAAAAACATAACGAAAAACAAAAACATAGCAGCAGCAGCCCATTGTTATATTTCTATAGATGGAATAAATCAAGAAATACTATAATAATCATGCCAAATCATTAAAACCCTCAGGCCTCACGGTGTTGTTATATTATGGAACAGAACATCTTGATTAACTCCTCACTAATCCACCCAACATAAAAAAGGATATTGATTTTGCCACTCAACTGAAAAAACACAAGGCATATATCTGGAATAAAGTTGAAAATCAACAATCTAAGAACTCAAACCAAATAGGAAGAAATAAGAAAAGAACTCCCTACACATCCCTCCCTAAAAAAATCAATTCTTTGCTAAAATTTAAGAAACTAGTATGACATCCAAGAAGATCTTCAGATACCTGTAGAAGATACCAAGCATTTTCAATATGCAACTTCTTCTCAGAGCTGGTATATAAAATTTGATAATGTCCTAAGGATTTCACAATTTCAAGTACTTCAATAGTTTTGGCAGATTGTCCTATGATAAAAGAAACATAGAAATTTATATACATGAATAAAATAATATACTAGTTCCTTGCAGGAAGAATGTAAAATTTCAAGATTTAATCGACAAGAACCCAAGTACCACTACACTTAAAATTCCACATAGGGCTTTATTTGGAAAAGAGTGAACTGAGTAAAATCAAAAGAAAGCAACCCTGGATGGATCAGGGTTCCCATAATATCATTGTGAATAGCCCAAAAGGTAAAAATTACAGAAGACCAAGCAGTATCATCCTTTCATATAATGATTTGCCCTCAAAGAAACCAAATAATGAAATTTCCCGAGAATTGCAAACTACTGTTACAATGCCCGTTCTTTCCAATAAGTTCAATCACAGTTCAAAAGTAGAATTTAGGAACACCCTAACACCTAATGTGATGCCCTAAACATTCATTCATATGACACCGTAAACAACATGTAAATGTAAATGCTTTAAAATAAACTTATCAGCAATTATCTGGATCACCATCTAGAGGAACCACCACTGCTAGAAGCGATGTTACCACTGTTGCTAGAAGAGGATGAGGGATCACTGCTGCTAGAAGAGGACTCCGAATTGGAATTGGATGAGCAGAATGGCCACAGAAAGGACAGAGGACTAGTCCGCTTCCTTTGACCTTGATTCTCTGCTCTGATACGCAAATCTGAAACAAACCCACCTCCTCTGATTACTACAGATGGATTTCTGGAGGTGCTTGCATCGCTTCAAGCTGGTGCTGCCACGGGGCTAGACCCAATGGCAAAACCACGGCCAGGAGGCCGAATATCAGATCCCCGTGAGCGTCAGAAGACGAGGTGCTGGAACTTTCACTATTCCTTCGGCCACATTCCTCCTCTACTGGGAATTTGTGGCGACAAACAGGGCAAGAATTGTTCTGTGCAAGCCACGGGAGAATGCAGTCAGCATGGTACATATGCATACATGGCATCTCCCTTGCTTCTCCTCCAAACTCGAACAGTTCATGGCAGACTGCACATTGAAGTTCAATGCTCAGGTGCTTCTGGAAAGGGTAGGATTTCAGTTCACATTAATCTCCTTGTAAAGTATTCTATTTCACAGTAATATTTAAAAACAACTAATGTCTGAAGAAAAATGAAAAAAAAAAAAAAAGGATTTCTGAATTTCCTTTTTGCAAGTTATTTCTACATATATTTGGTTGGATTTTTTTGTCTGATGATTCGAGAGGGGTTATGTAATGTCCCCTTCTCAGACCTGATCTTTCCAGTGACCGTTGGCCTTTTTTCTGGAAACCCGAAGGCTAGTCGGAAGGTAAATTAGGGTTTCCTATTTTTGAGGATGTCTTTGCTCGGAGTTGGTGGATTCAAAGGCGGATTCTTTCTGGGTTTTCCGAAAGCTTCGCAGTGGTATGTTCATTTCGGCATTCTGAGTATTTTTGGAATTTACTATTTTTAGTAAATTCTATTTTTGGCAGTTTCCAGTTGGGTTCAACTTGGTTGACTTCCTACTTCAGTTTGGTCTGTTGACTGGTCATTATTGGCTTCAGAGCATGATTGAAGAGTTAAGTTGATATATTTAATTAAAGGTCACGTTTTAATATTATATTCGAACGTTGACCCCTTGGCCTAGTCTATTGACTTTAAGTTGTTTTGAAAAGTGGGTTTCTTGAGGGAGGCGCCTTCATTAAGATTATTTTATTAATTTCCAAAGTCAAAGCAAGCTTAAGGTGGGCGCATTTATCAAGGTATTGAATTTAATTAAAATATCAATATTAAGCTTGAAAGGAAAAGGGCGCCATCTTGGAGAAAGGATTAGGGTTTGGATGTTGAAGTGTTTTTTAGGGTTTGGTGAAGTCAACAGGAAGTTATAAAAGGAAGACTTTGAGCATCATTCATCATCTTTTTGGGGACTGCAATATTGTTATGCTGCCGGTTTGGCTCTGGGTTTGCTTCGAGGAATGAAGGCCTCCTAGCTCGGGCATCGCTTCTTGTTTGTAAGACAACAACTAGTGGTGATTTTACTCTAGATTGTGAGTTCAGTGGATTTAGTGCTGTGTAATCTGCATTTGTCTAATTAGGTTCAGATTTTACATATTAGAGTTTTCTGGGTTCTGCACTTTTGCTTCAGCAGATTCGATGTTTTATTCATAAATCCAAAAAGACAAAAAAATTCATGGTGGGTATTGTTTCTTTCCTTCCTTCTTGGCTAGGCGCCCATGTATGCAAGGCTGTAGAATTTTTGGAAGACAATCTGATTTTTAAAAGCTAAATCGCCCCTGTGCTGGGCCGTACCATTCATGGTGTCTTGAAATTCGTGCATTTAATATAGCCTGCATTTTGAGTCTGTTTTTGGGGTTAGTCTGAGCGCCCTCTTGCTAATAGTGCTTTGTAATCAGTATCAGGTTATTTGAATAAGTTTTACGGAATTTCTGAGCTATTCCGGAAATCTGTGTGCTGCTGGTTATATTCTGAGCTATTCCAGAAATCTGTGTGCTGCTGGTTATATGAAAAAATACAGAACTGTCATAACAGCTCGGAGAAAACTGCATCTTAATCTGATTCGTATTGTTAGCAAGATCTCACCATTTATATTGTAAGCTGGCAGTAGTACTGGCAGCAACTTAGATTCTTGCTTATCATACTGTAATGCCCTTCTTACTTTCAGCAGTTGATATTGTTTTAATTTGACCTCCGCCCTATGGTAGCTACTATCCCATTCTGGGTTAGCAAGCACATTCTGGGTGTTGAGTATTTCCAGCTTTCCGCATTTCTTTTCAAGCATAGTTTTCTGTAACACTCCGTCATATGGTCGCCCCTCACTCCATACTGGGATTGGGTAGCACATACTTGGCGTTGAGTTCCCATTCAGCATTTAGGTAGAAGATTAGTATTCTGTAACACTCCGTCAGATGGTCGCCCCTCACTCCATACTGGATTGGGTAGCACATACTTGGCGTTGAGTTCCCATTCAGCATCTAGCGTAGAAGATCCTCTGACCATATGCTCGCCATCATCGGCGCCATTCTTGGTTAGAGTTGCTTTCGTACGTTTTGGTTTACCTTCTAACCTTAACGGGTACTTTGATTGTAATGTTGTAATCTGTTTTAAAAAGAAAAACAAAAAAATTGGCCCGGAATATTTCAGGTTAGCTTACTCATCATATCTGTCAATATGTCAAACTAAACTCTGACACAAATCACTTGGGCTTAACTTGCAAGAAGAATGAAAAGTGTCAGGATATGTGATTTTATCAATAATTGTGAAACAAATAGAAGTTAGGCCCTGATGACAATAATGTGAGCCGAAGGTGGTTTTTTATTTTGAGCTGGTTAGGCTCAGGGCTCTCTTGAAGCATATATTACCTTCTCCAGATTCAAAGTCTGGCTACCCTAAAAATAATCTAGGTTCTACCACACTCCCAGCCAACCTCCACAAGGTGTATGTGCACTTTTTCCCAAAAGATTCTCTTACTATTGCACTGCCGTACAATCTAACCTTGCAAGCCATTTCAGTTTAGCGGAGAATGCTCCAAACCACAGAAAACGGAGAAGGGGGATAAGGTAATGACAAGGCACAATACGGAAGAACTAGTTACATAGAGAAGGGATCAAAGAGAAGGTTTCTAAATCAATTGCAAGACAAGGTAGGCTTAAAAAAACGTTGACATAAAAACGAAGGCAGAAAAGGCTGATAAGACACTACTTATTAGCAATGATAAAGATTGTAAGACAGAGAAGGTTTATAAATCAATAATTGTTAAACTATGAATGGCTTGCAAAGATTACCTGAGTGATTTTCACAGTGGGCATGGCATCAACGGCACTGTGTGCAGTAGGAGTTCTGCGCCTGAACATGTCATTCCGGTTATAGCTAACAACGGTACCGTGCAGGTACGGAGTCAGCAGACCAGGGCCGTAATCCTCCATGGATCCATAGCTGTGGCTTCTCCGGCGCAATCCATCTAGAGATATTGCATTCTGAGATCCACGCACCAGCACCATCGTATCAGACGAGGAAGAGGGCGAAGGTCCATCATTCATCGTCTCCGCCAATTGGGCCAGCGGAGCACGTCGGAACCGCCGCTCACTCATCGAAAACAGGCTTTCACGCACCAAGGAAGAGGGCCGAGGGCAACATTCATCGTCACGAAGGAAGAGGGCTGAAGGCTACCAAACGAAGAAGAGGGCGGATGATGTGGGAACCGCGGCTCAATCATCAGAGGACGAGGAAGCTCACCACCACGACTACAATCATCCCCGGCTTCGTGCCCTATCACTTCGACGAAACCACCGTTGCAAAGAGGGCACATTAGTGTATCCGCATTCCTTCCGGCTCCATCTTCAACCTTAAACGCACGATAACACTGATGGCACAAGCACACAATCATCGCCATATTCGCTAGCTTCTTCTTCCGAAATATTCAGCTGATTCGGGTCTTATTTCTTCCCTCCACCAAAATACTTCAAACGATTCTGAAGGCAGTAATTTGAAGTAGGGCAAACACATGAAGCAGTCCACCTCATTCCTTCCGAGCTGACCTATCGAAAACATGCTGTGCCCTAACGTCCCCATCCTTTCGTAATTTGATGGAAAATGATGGCGACGTTAGGCCACAGAATATCAAACTGATGTGCCCTACCTTAGTTGATTTGTGACGAAGAATATCAAACACCAGTGTTACCATTTGACTGTAAAAGTAAAGCGCTGAATACTGTTGAAAAGTCGTGCGAGGAAGTTTAGAATTTTTATATAGTTTTTTTACTAAAAAAATTTATGTTGATTAATTAATAAATTACCACCAACTTCAAAAAAATTGCATTACTAATTTCATAGCTTTTTTGGTTGTTCAAGGTAAGTTTGAAGGAGAGAAGTGTAGAGGAGTCTCTTTTTGATGTCATATTTGTCGATGTCAAAGTTGGTCACGACATTTAAGTTGTGGCATTTAACGAGATGTCGTTTAATGCAATATTGTAATTGTAGCTTACATAATAAGACGTGTATCCTCAAAAAGCATTGAGAATGTTTCACCAAATGCAACCACCAGGTGTCCAACGTGATCAATTCACCTTTGTTACCATGCCTCCATCCTATGTCAAAATAGGGACGTTGAAACAAGGCATGGACTTTTCCGAAGCGTTATGAAGAAGGGACTTTTAGCGATGTCTTAGTTGCAAGTGACATAACACAAAATAGTGTTATTTACGAGCATTTAAGGTTGTTCAAAGAAATGCCTCTACCAAATATCATTTAATGGAATGTCATGACTTCATCAAACAAAGCACCCTCATAAAGCACTACATTATTTTGCCAAAATGTTGAAGCATGCAATTGCATGTGAATTATTTGATTAAATGCCAATGAGAATTGTGGCATCATGGACGCGATTGATCAAAGGAGATGTGCAAAATGGGTTTGTTGAAAATATATTGGAACCTTTCTCGGAAAATGCAATTGGTAGGGTTTTCAGCATCCTCGTAGCCTACATCAACATGAGCATCCTCACAAAGCATTGACATTGTTTTATCGAGTGCAACCAACATGTGCCCCACCTAATTAGTTCACCTTTGTTAGCATACTCCATGTTTTATGTCGGAATGAGAGGTTTGAAATAAGGTGTGAACATCCACTAATGCATAATGGAGAAGGAACTTTCCTCATATGTTGTAGTTACGGAGTGCCCCAGGATGCTTAATTTTGGTACATGCCTCCTTCAATTGAATCTTACTTACATGGCATGGTGTCATTGAGATTCGGATTTGTGGTGGATGACATTGAAATTTATGCATATGTATTTGGAGCATTAGAATGGAAGGAGGGAAGCACCAATAGAGGGGTAGATTCCTCGCATCCAAATTTAGGGGCATTGTGTTGAGCAAGTAAACCTTTCCAATGCCTCACACAAGTGTGCATTTCATACTACCAAGAAATGGAAATACCGGTGAGGATAATGGGAAGATGGAGGATGATTTTGGTATGTGCCTTCTTCAACTAAATCATATCTACATGGTGTGGCCAAATTTGGGGGTATTACGGACACTCAAATTTGGTAAGTCTACTCTTTGACACTACTTGATTAACTAGAATTAGCTATATGTGGGGGTAGTTAATCTAAACTAGAAGGACATATAAACGTAGTAAATACATGTACTAAAGAAGTATATAAATGGAATAGACAATTAATCTAATGAAAATAAAAACCCTAATATGAAAAAGAGATAAGGAAAGAACTCAACCGATTCAATGAAGTGACGGAGACTATGTCACAGTGTGACTAGAAAATCGTGGAAGTAGGAACGACTATGCAGGGATCCCGAAAAGGATGGATCTAAGCAATATGGATGGACTAGAGCACCCGGAGAAGGATTGGGATGCCCACGAGAGCTCGGTCCAGTAAATTGGGTGCCCTAGTTTGTGCAACACCTCCGAAATGATCTCCACAAGCTCGGTAGATGATCTCAAACCCTCGTTGTCGCATCGATTCGTTGCTCAGTATCATATGTCGTCAATAACCCAAGATGATGTAAAGACCTGTGATAACGACTAAAATAAGTATCAAAACCCTAAAAATGAAAAGATGCGTAATGAATGGGTCGAAATAACCTCAAATTTCTGAGCAATGCTGGGCTTGCTAACCGAGCGATGCACTACATTTTAGACCCGGATGTAGTTCTAGGGGTGTGTGCAAACATGTACCCTAGGTGCTCTCATGTCAATCGCACTTTGTGAGAAAACGAGAAATAACTAAATGTAGAAAATGTAATAGAATGTGTGCCGAAATAGAATAGAATCCTCCCCTATGAAGTGTGTGATGCGGATAGCTTAAGATAACCACACGAGCCGAGGCGGCACGCCTGCAAGAGAGATGTTAGCAACGAAGCCGACAATCACTAGGGAGGAAGTTTTGCATTCTAGATATCCAGATCCGGCTCATCGAAAAGAAATCTATCAGAGACAATGGAGGTCCTTAGGAATCTTCAAGGTGAGATACAAGGTTTAAAAGAGTAGTCTCGGAAATTGGAGCACAAGGATACAGAACAAGCCCCATTGGATATTGACGACATAAGAGAAGTATGTAGAATGTTGCACCAAGAGAATATTAATCCTTTATTAGGAAATTGGTTGACAAATACTCCGCACACAAGATCTGAGACTGGAAGACAAATACTTCATGCGAATCTCCTCTCCGATAGCATTAACTATGACAAGGAGATCACTTTGAAAGTCAGTAGTGGACAGTGGGTCACGAGCAATATTCGATTGACACAGGGGCGGAAGTAAATGTACTTACATTGGATGTGTGGGAACAAATGGGGAGACCCCCATTGCAGCCATCATCTAATGTATTGTTCATGGAAAACAGAACAAAAGCTACTCCCATAGGAGTTTTGAGGGATTCATCTATCACTATACAAGGGGCCAAGTTCACATGAGACTTTGAAGTACTAGCGCTTGAAGCGAATAGTTTCTCGCTTTACTTGGGCGCCCTTGGTGTTATGCAAACAATGCTGATTTGAGGTTTAACAAAGGGTATATCAGCTTCAAGAACAAGGAGGAAAGGGTCATAATACCATTGACAGATGGGAAATTTGTGCCATATGTGGAACCTTTAAGTGAAGAGGACTTGAACAGAATCTATGTACGCGCTATTCAGGACCCAGAGGTCAATGATCCATCTAAGGAAGGAATCCTTCATTGGGAAGATTCTCAGTCAATCAGCGATACTACTATTATTGCTTGTAATAATTGGGCTCATGCCACTTATGAACCGGGAGGGACGCGAGGTTAAGTGCGCGATTCTCGACAAGATGGGTTTTCACTATGTTTGATGTATAGGTCACGCAATACCCCGCTATATTGGATTTGAAGATTTGGCTAGGTTCTTACAGGCCATAGAAACAAATTGGGCTGACGAACTTAAACGATGCACTATGCTATCATAAACTTTGGGTGGGATGGTTGCGCGCTGGTGGGTAGTCCACAGGGATAATCTCTTAGAATGGAAAACAATTGGGACCGCCTTATCAACTAGGTTTTCGAGAAGTAATGCACCTACAAACATACGCCCTTATCATGGTGATCAACCTACTCAACATCATATCCAACAGTGTGAGAGACTCTGGATAGTAGGCTAGGAGGAATTACCACCCTCACTTTGGGTGCATCGGTTTTATTCTACTCTAAAAGGTTATGCGCGTGCTTGGTACGTCTATGCTTTGAATTACATCGCGACACTGGAAACTGGAAAACTTTGACTACAGGATGATCCAAACGTTTGACTTCTTTTCATCTACCCCACCAGTGAACACAACTTTAAGCTTTATCAAGCGTTTAACTATGGGAGACAGTGGGAAAGTGGAAGAACTTGTCCAGGAATTATTGGGTGAGCCAGAGATAGGGGCGCGCTTTGCGGATGTAGAAGATGATATCATGTTACTTGAGCGCTTTCTTTGGAAAAATAAGGGAATATGGTATAAATAATTGATGAGGAGTAAGTTGAGCACTTGGACGTGGATCATTCACATGGAACACGTGAAGTGTCATCCAGTGTAGATGTGGATGCGCGCGCATATCACAAACCTATGAAAACAACAAAGGTCAATATAGGCATAGAAGCTAAACCTAAGGAAGTGATAATTGGGGATTACTGGTCAGAATCATAGGTAGCAAAGATCATAGAGTTACTTTGTGATTACGAGGACTTATCCCCAAGAGGATACCATGAACTTAAAGGCGTGCATATATCACTCGGAGAAATGAAGATAAAGCTCAAGGAAGGTGCACGCCTTGTTAGGAAGTGACCATATCGGATGAATCCCAATTTGTGTGAGAAAGTAAAGGAGGAGATTGACAAGATGCTGAAATCCGGGATCATTCGAGCCTTTGGATGAATCAGAATGGGTCATTCCTATGGTGATAAGCATAAAAAAGGATGGTAGGATTCAAATTTGTGTTGATTATAGGGAATCAATGCAGCATGTGTCACAGATCTCTTTCCTATGCCATTCACAAAGTGGAAATATTGGAAGGAGTGGTTGAGTGCAAAATATATTCATTTATAGATGGGTTTTCAGGGTATCATCAGGTTAGGATTGCCCCAGAAGATCAAGAGAAGACCACCTTCACTACTGAATGGGGAAGCTTTGCTTATACTATGATGCCCTTTGGATTGAAGAATGCACCTGTTGTATTTTCAAGGATATTTGTACAAGCCTTTAAGGATTTTATTCATAACTTTTTACAGGTCTATCTTGATGATTGGACCGTTTATGGGCTGATTAAGGATCATTATGACAATTTGTGCTTAATGTTTGAAAGATGTCGACAGTTAAGTATCTCATTAAATAACAAGAAGTGCATCTTTGCTACTCCATTTGGCACACTTTTAGGACATATCATCTACAAGGAAGGGTTGTTGGTTGATCCAGCTAAAGTTGCAGTCATCATTAGCTTGAAAGTGTCGGCGGTCCAAAGACACGAGGTGCCATGATTTTTAGGTCATATAGGGTATAACCGAAAGTTTATAAAAGGGTATGCAAAAGTTACCGCACCCCTGGAAGAATTACTCCAAGGAAAAGGTACATTCTACTGGGGGGAGTCACAGTAGTGCGCGTTTGAGATATTGAAGCAGAGACTTACTACCGCACCTATCTTGCATTTTCCTTCATGGGATAAACCTTTTCATGTTCATGTGGATACTTCTGGCATAGCCATTGGTGTTGTCCTAGCTCAACCAGGTGAAGGTATCGTTGATCATCCCATTTTCTTTGCTAGTAGGAAGTTGACCCCTGCAGAACAGAATTATACCACTACAGAGTGTGAGGCCTTGTCCATGATCTATGCCTTGCACAAATTTTGTCAGTATTTGTTGGCTACACCATTTTTGTTTTATACAGATCACATGGCATTAAAATATTTGGTGAACAAGCCCATTTTACAGGGGCGCATATGCTGGGTACTCTTATTTCAAGAGTTTGACTTTACGGTTGTGGTAAAACTAGGAAAAAGCAATTCTGGACTAGATCACTTGTCTAGAATTCAATCAGGGGAAGAAGCACAAACAATAGAAGAGACCATGCCTGATGCATAACCTATATAGGTTACAACGTGTGCCATCGGAATTAGAGGACATTGCTATCTTTCTGAGAACTGGTATGGCACCCGAAGGCATGAAAGCTTTAGAGAAGAAGTAACTTTCTATTCACATGGCACCATTCATGTTAATTAGTGGTGATTTGTACAAGCTAGGTAGAGATGAGGTGTTACGTCATTGTGTCTTGGAGCATGAACGAAAGGACATAATGGAAGAAGCACATGGTGGTATTATAGGTGGCCATTATGTAGGTGATGTAACAGCGTGCAAGATCCTACTTGTTGGGTTGTGGTGGGAAACATTGTATAAGGATTGTAAAGAGTATTGTAAGACATGTGACCATTGTCAACATCTCGGTCGACCAGACAAAGGGATGAGATGCCCCTACAACCAATAATGAGTGTAGAACCCTTTGAGAAATGGACAATTAACTTTGTCGGCCATATCTCCCAAATGTAAGCAGACTAGGTTACGCTATATCATCACTTGTATAGATTATCTTACCCGATGGGCGTATAGCACCTACAAAGGACTCATGATAACAAATTTCAACAACACATTTCTTATGGGAGAATGTCCTCACAAGGTATGGTTGTCCTTTAAGTTTAACAAATGATAGGGGCACACATTTTTCAAATGCGACAATACGAATTCTTTTAGACGAGTTTATGGTTTCCCACCATAAAACTACACCCTACCACCCTCAGGAAAATGGAACTGCTGAGGCATTTAACAAGATTTTGAGCCACACATTGACCAAGATTTGTGATGTTGGGAGGAAAGATTGGGATGATAAAGTATCAGCTATTCTTTGGGCTTATAGAACAACATACAAAAGATTTACCAAAGCCACACCTTTTCAATTGGTGTTTGGCGCGGAAGTTGTTATGCCTCTAGAATTTATGTTACCTTCTTTGCGCATTACGCACTGGAGGTCTAGCTGATGAGCAGGCCTTGGAAGAACAGATTGCGAAGATGGTTTAGCTAGATGAGTTCCGTGCCATCGCATGCTGGAGTCGAAACATGAGACAACATGACAAAAGGCATGGCATGATTGGTACATCGGGGATAAGAAACTTGTAGTGGAACAACTAGTACTTCTATATGACTCTAAGTTTTTGCCATCCAGAAAGATCAAGGTGCATTGGTTGGGGCCATATGTTATCACTCATATACTTGAGTCGATTCTTTTCACTTGGAAACAATTGATGACACGTGGTTTCCCGCTTACTTTAATGGGAGTAGGTGGATGCCCCTACTATAAATAAGTCTTCTTGGTGTTTGTAATAAGGTAGTATTGCCAGATACATTAGGTTTCCCTTTATGCATTTCCTTAATGTATTTCTTTCATCATCGCTATGCTTTGTCAATTTTAGCTCTTGTTTGTGTAATAAGCGCACTTGCGCGCATGAAACTAACTACAATATGAAGCATGTTGATGCGCAGAGGACTGCACATCCTTTTCATGTGGGGTGGATTGTTGGTGACTCTCAGGGATATGTTGTGAAGATATCATGTTGTGGGTGTTGAAAGAAGGTTGCTAAGGGTAACTGACAAAAGATTGCTTCTCAAGATAAGAAAGGATGAATATGGATAAGGGAAAGTATAACGCGAGGTAAGCGGCGGCCATGGTAATTACCAGGAGATCATGCAGTGATGAGGTACTCGGGCGCGAAGGTGCACACTGAAGAGAAGTCTATGATAGAGGGTAAAGAGGCATGCTAGAAGGTTATAGCTTTGGCACAAAAATATACCGCGCGGAAATGATAAAAATGGGTCATAAATGAGGAGAATTTGGTAGGTGGAGGAGCAATTAATGCAACAAAAGTAGAAATCTATATAAGGACGGGATGTGATTTCATTTTTACCCTTGCGACTACGAGAATTTGATAGAGAGCCTATACGTGAAGAGCATAAAGCTAACTGATTCAAGGTGTGAAGTAAGCGAACCAGGCGCAGAGAAGAGATTTGTGTATTAGAAGGGCTTAGATCCCCTAGAAGAAGGGTTTGAGAAAGCAAAGTAATACAACAGAGTTAGGGTGTGCAAGTTCGTAATTACAAATTAGGGCACAAAGGAATTGGGTTAGGGTTTGAAGCAAATCACTCAAAACACACAGCAGCTGACCTACAAAACAAAACCCTGTAAGAGAATGGCACCAAAGAAGAAAGCAACACCGATAAAAGAAAAGAAGAAGGTGGTGGTGGAAGAAGAGGAGGAGATGGCCCCAGAGAGCAATTTCTCTGAAATGTAGTACCCTGAAGAAGTTATTGTGGGGCAGGAATGGAATACCCACATAAGACAGAGCAAGATAAGTGAATACAATCACCGAACCAGTGAAAACCAGAAGAAGTTAGATGACCTGCTCACCACTCGAACAAACAGGTGCACTAAAGATGACATGCCGATATATGATGATGCTAGGAAAATCTACTCAAGGGAAATGGTGTCTACCAACTTTATGAGCTTCCATACTTTGGAAAGTATGCACCTTTGTATAGATGGCTAATGAGCCGAGTCCATGAGGACTTCTTCTACTTCGCAGGACGAAGGGTAAGACTGACACCCATCCTCATTGCCATAATTCTTGGATTATGGGCAACGTGCGAAGACATTAAGATCAACTTAGAAAACAAAAGTGCCATTTTGGAGACACAGAAGGCGTTGGGATATCAGAAAGGACCACGCAGGGATGGACATTAACAAGTTGAAAAATTGTCCAGTAGTACAGGCAGTAGCACGTCTCACCATAAAGTTGAATGACCAAGAGCATTGGTCACAAGTCAATTCTATGTGGTTACATGTGGCCAAGTGCATGTCAGAGGGAACCACTTATAACATCGTCGATTCATTGCAGAGTGGATAGTCGAGGAAGCGCGCGAAGGGAGTAAGATAAGTTTTGGTTAGTATCTTACTGAGTTTAGTCTTCATGGAGATCGGGTACCAGATGGCCCAAAAGAGAACATATGGGAATACCCCATGAATCATAAGTCTCCAGCTGAGTGATTCAAAGAAATATCTTTGCAAAGGGTCGATGACGGAGGAGGTTAAGGAGCGCGCTGAGATGTGGTATGATAGGCTCCACACGGCATTTGGGGAAGAATGGCGCATACCCAAGGATTTTCCCTCGGTCCTAGGAAAGTAGGTACAATTTGTAGTCTACCAACATTTCGTATTACATGCTTCCCAATGGTAGATGGGTCATGGAGCCCCTGGTGTAAACTGCCATATGCATTTCCCGCACAGTACTTCCAAGCTACAGTTCATCGGTTCACCAACACACGGAGGTTGGTATTTAATGCAGACAAGGTGGACTATGAGTATCACACCCTGAGAAAGACTTATGGATATCCAGGGAGGAATGCATACAACGAGAATAACATCTTGGAAATATTAAGCATTAAGCCAGAGACAATGGCCATTGCGGATATCGGGGCCGCGCTAATATACCTCCAACTAAAGCCTAAAATGGAGAATAACAAGTACGTGGAGAATGAATTCGCGCTTCCAGGACTGCCGAAGGGAAAGCATACTATAGATAACATTCCGGCACCTAGGCCTTCTCGTGCCCGAGCAAGATGATGAGGAAGAGGATGAAGGACCCAAAGATAGTGGCGGTTTGGTGCGTAGGAGAGGGCAACCATTTGGCCAGAGGGGGAGCGCGTGACAACTCCCGTGAAGAAGGAGCTACGAGGAGGAGCAGAGATCACAAATATTTAAGAAGGTGTTTAAGCGCATAAGGGCGCAAGGAGGAACCCCACAGGTGAAGGATCCAAAGGAGAAGAAATGGAGAAAACTCAGGTTGAGTGAGGAAACAGAGGAGTCTGAGGAGAAGGCACCTTCATCTCTAATCGGATAACATCCTCAATATGAGGAGGAGAAGATGGAAGGAGAAGAAGGGGGTCAATCAAAGGCTACTCGGGACAAGGTGGGGATACATCTGGTATTCCCAACCTTGATGCAGTTATTCCAAGAGGACCTCAATCGCGTTGAAAAGGGGAGGACACCAAGGCACATGCCATGGGGTATGCAGAAGACCCAAAGCTGATCATTCACGCTCGCCCGAGTACCATTGGGAAAAGGATTTATTTAGATGGGCACTCATAAATGAGGACAAGGTGACTCTGCACACAAGGAAGCATCTCTCATGGTCTATGCACACACACATGGATGAGCCTAACTTTGATGTCGGTGAAGAATCATGCACGTCAAGGTGGTTGAAGAAGGCACCTGAAACGTACCACATGACAATCAAACCAACAATGATGTCAGATGAGCAGGTGAGAAATGCTCTAGTAAAAGTATCCTCCGAAGTAGCAAGAAGAAACATAGATAAATATGCTACCATCAAGGCACTGACAGAGAGATTAAAAGCCAAGGATGTGGAGATAGCGTGCCTAGTCCAGGAAAAGGACTTAATCAAAAGAAAATATGACACTTTTGTTAGTATGGCAGAGGAAATTGGAGATGATGTTCTAAAGGTACACCCAAATCTGGAATCCCGGGTACCAAAATAATTTCCTTCTACGATGCACTATGTGAAAACAATGATAACATTAGTGTTGGAGGATGAAAAGGCATGTGTATCCTCACAGCCCAAGGACTCAGGAAAAGACAGAAAAGGCGCAGGCTACAGTAGCTAGGAAGATTGCTACTTATGAAGGTCTACTACAAGCCACCCACAATGAACTGAAGAAGGTCGATCATGCGCTAACCATATGCACAACCCCAAAAGCACTGATTGTGGTGAAAACCTTGGAGGAAGAAAATGAGGTCCACAAGGCGATGAAGGATGCTTCCTAGCCACACTGAACACTTAGTCTTGGTAAAGCAAAAGCACGAGGCACTTAGGCTGCAGCAAGCAGCACACCGCATAAGGAGAGGTTGGAGGAGCTTGGAAAGCTCATTTCTTAGAACATGGATGTACTGGAAGGGGTGCAAACCTCTATGTCGAGCGTGATGCTTGTAATACAAAATGAGCAAGGGAAAATCTCCATGGAAGAGTTGCAGTCCATCATTGCAGACATGCCGAAATAAATAGAGCAGCACTAACAACATGGGAGAACTTGAAAGCAGATATCAAAGAAGAATATCCAGAGTTGATTCTTCAAGATGAGACGGACTTGAGACCTAAATAGTTTTGTTAGCTGTGTATATCTTCTTCAAAATTCTTATTCAAAATTCTTTATTCTTTATTTATCCATTCTATGTATAAGTTTTGAGCATCGCCATTGTCGATGCACCAATGAGATTAGTGTGGGGTAATGTTGATCAGAGGAAACACTTAGTTGAACTTGCACATAGAATCCACGTGGAAGAATGGCACATGAGAAAAGCACAAAGGTATAGGAAGGCATCACTCACGGAGGTGTAAAGTAAGACTCTCAAGGACTTAGCCAATTTCGGAGATCAGGTCTATTCTTAGAAATCAAAAGCGGAGTACACAAAGTGATGCCGAGGTTTGCATGCCACTCTTCGTGGGGATTTTGGAAGGACATGTCAACTCACTCTTGCATGGACATAAGTTAAGCATAGATCCATCACTTCAATTAACTATCAGCAATCTATAGATAGCATACTTGCATGTATGGCTATAATTGTAAAAAGGTGTGTGCCTCATTATTAGCATGCAACCTATTTCAGCAGAGTTAAGTGGTGAAGGGTTAGTATATATATATACCCTATATATATATATATATATATATATATATATGTAATGAACTACTTAGAGAATATATAGAGACATACATAGAGAACGGATGGAACCACATGCGACTGGATGATTGTAACAGATCCATGCACGCATGCCTAGTATTGTATGAAGCTACTGTATTGTTGGTTCAATGAATAGATAAAGGAAATTGGCCGAAAAAAGTGTGTGATGTGTTTTATCAATGCATGTTATTACTTTCATGATGATTTACCTTTAGCACTTATAGATCTGGTTGGATATAAATGGTGAATGGATGGATTAGTTCCTAAAATATATGTTTACTATTTTATCATACCACCATTCTGACTACTACAACTATTAAGAGGGACCTGGTACCTTTGTGTGCTTCGGGTGAGCGCTCAGCCTAGGTTGAGTGATGTGCCAGCGTGACTAGGTGTTAACTAACAATTCTAGGTTGCATCACCGGTAAGATGATGTTTAAGAAGGATGTGTATATTTCAATTTTGTGCGAGTTTGGGTAAGACACAAAGAGAGAAAATGTGCTTTCTACGATTCTTTGTGTCAACCATCATCTGTGCATGACTTCCTACTTATAGGTTTCCCTCATTTTAATTTGAACTAAATGCAAAAATTAGAATGTAATGCAACCAATTTTAAGCCCAAATCGAAAAGGTTACATTCGATGAAGAAAATGATGAATAGGAGAGGGTACACTCTTTCACTAAATGCAAAAAGCCGTAAAGAAGAATTATTCCTTTTTAAATGCACCAATAAAAATGTTTCTTTTAGAGAAATTATAAAGAAGAGAAGATTACCAGAGAAAAAGATTAATGTATATGCCTTTTAAAGGGAAAAAAACACACAACTTTTGCCTAGGAATGAAGAAAATGCAATAGAATCCTTGATGGGTCCCACTCGCATGGTAAAATGTTTCACCGTTTTCTTTACGTTTTTGAATGACGCCAAGCAGAGATAAGGTTATGGGCTAGGAGGAATACCTATTTAATGGGTTGGTTGATGGTTTTTGTGTGTGTTTTGACTTCTCAATCCAAAGGTCGATTGTGAGAGCTTCCTTTTGGCTGGGAGGAACTACATGTAATAGAAAACAAGACCACAAAGAGAAGGTAAATGATATATGACAGTGGACTGCCTAGCGTATGCTAGTTCTAGGAAATGTGATACTTCCTAGATGGTTGTCAATCCAATGTTTAAAACAAATTAATGCGACAAATAAATAAATTCCTACTGTATTTGATATGATTTAGGTATCTCATTCAAGTACAATAAGAAAATTCAATCACAACAGGCTAGGTTATAGTTGGATCTAAAGGAGGAGGTAACTCGTCAAGGTACTAGGTCCGGCAGTCGTGGTCCGATTCTAGGTTTTTTAGGTCAATTGGTAGGAGGTTATTTGGCTCTTTCTTTGGGTAAGGTATAAAACACATAGACCAACGTCATCTAGGTATAACCGATGATGGTTTAGAAGGGACCGATGATGGTCATGGATAACCAGTGACAGTAGGGTCGGGGTGAAAGGAATTTAATAAGATCTGATTGTGGGGATTGAAATGGAGCTAAACAGAGATGGAAGGGTGGATGGGGAGGTCTGTAAAGGTCTCAGGTATACTCAGAGGGGTGTGGGAGGTGAGAATGGGTGATTTGGTGGTGTGGGTAGAGGAATGGCTAAGTCTACAAGTAGGTAGAAGATTGAAAAATAACATGCAAAGTATATACTGATAACAGAAGTAACAAGGCTATTATACTAAAATAGACTATGCTGGTAAAAGGTATACTTACTATGGTACAGGCTTGATGGCTGAATGGTGATGGAAGTTGATCAAAAGAATGGTGTTTGGTACCACAATAGTGCTCCCTAGAATGCTTCTGTGGATGTAATACCTCTAGATCTATCCTAGTGTTGGTTGTGGATGTCTGGGTGTGTGAAAGACTCTGGTTCTACTTACATGCAACTCTCTTTTCATCCTCTTGCTCTCAGAATGTGTCAACCTCTTAGAAAAAGTGCCAACCCCCCAAACAAGGTTGCTAAGGTGAATAAATGGTAACCGACGACAGTTCCATGTTGATCGGCATCGCTTGAGGTTTGACCAACACCGATTAAGGCGGGATTCCCTAGGTTTACTAAAAGGGGAAGATCTTTCTAATTTCTTGGGCCAAGTTGGTTTATTGTCATGGATTAGAACGGAAGCTTCCCTTCTAATGGGTGGGAATGTGGTTAGAGAGATTGTAGGGATTGATTTTAGGGTTAGATCAAATCTTAGCTCATTAAGGCAAGTAAGACTTAGTTATTGTCAATTATGGAAACATGCCAAGAATAGGTCTAGGGTGAGGTGGCTGGATGAGGTGTCTAGGTGAGGTGGAAATTAGGTCAATTAAGGTAATAAAATAATGTATATTGTGAGGATGGGTATTTAATTTAATTAAATTAATTATTAATGTGAGGTGAAAGGGGGCCATGGTTAGGTGCCCATGTTTAAGTTGGTTATCCGATCAGGGGCTAAGGGGAATGTAACCAAATTTAGGTGTATACATGCTCCACACTCTTCTCTATCTTCATGTTCATGAGATAATATTAAGTTTTTATTTCTAACCAAACATAATACATAATATATTATACTAATAATAAATTTACCTCTGTCCCGATATTTGAGTTGTTCTTTCTTTCTCTCACTCTCAACCACCTCTCCTTTCTCACCTGTCACATCTCCTCTGAATTATAGGTGTGCATTTCAGCATCCACCTCCCTCTTTCCTCTCTCGGATCAACTCCATGAATCAATTTTTATATTATTTTTACAAAATCAATCGATAACCCACCTACGCCGTAGGTTGAATCTCTACCTCAAGACATAGTCCATATCCCCCTCTCTCTTATGTATGTATGCCCTGCTCCTATCATGAGAGATAGGTGGTCATTTTCCCATATGTTTATGCCCATGTTTACATAGTTTCACAAAGGGAAGATTTTTTGCAACCTAGTGATGTCGATTAAGTTTTTTATAGCTCCCAAAACTTAAGGTTCCCACTAACATAACATGATCCATACTAATAGAAATAATGAATACGACCATCCACCCATTCAATTATGTAGTCTAAGGTGGTTGATTGAAATACAATGTTAGAAAAAATTAATAATTCTTACGATATTGAATAGCAGTTAACAAAAAAAAAACATAAAGTTAATTTTTAAATGTATTCACCTCCATTTTAGGCTCCGCGATATCTCGATCCAATGAGATCGGAAGGACCATCTGACGTAGGGCCATAAGAATAATCAGCTTTTGGAGGAGCATATCCTGTGATATTAAAATATAAAATATTATTGGACCCTTGTTTATGATTACTGTAAAAAACTAAATAAATAACTTGCACAAAACAAACCACTTACCGAAATGTTATTGTTGTCCCTCTTTGACATGTGTCGAACACGTACGTGTCATGAGATGTGAAGTTGCCTATATGTAGGGAGTAAAAATATGGAATTATTAGCCCAACATAAAATATTATGTATTATGAATAGAATTAATGTTCACAATTTGTATACTACCATCATGGAATGTGAAGTAACTTGTATGAAAAGAGGAAATTTCATAATTATTAGCCCAACATATGACATTAGGGACATTGATATGACATACAATTATTGTTCACAAAGTATTATATTACCATCTCATTATTTTCATCTTCCCCTAATGTATAAGAACAGATATTGAACGTGGATGGGAACATCGTGAACTTATTTATGTTTCATTCAAGTTTGTTGTCATAACCACCCCAGAGTGAAGCATTGTAATACAAGATAAATTAAAACAGGTGGTGTACAAACTATTTATTTTTATTTTTTTCATATTGAGATAATTATACACGGTAAAACATTGTACACATTGAGAATTATTTTTCATTCACATTCCTATGAGTAAAAAAGTTATGTCTATAATTACATAAAAAGGAAATACAATGTGTACATATATTATATTACAATGTCATTCATGGAAAGTACTAACAATGCTAACACTTCTTTTTTTATAGTGGCCCTAGACACTTGACATACATCTAGACAACCTCTATTAATTTTTAAATCTACATATGAACATTTCACAAAGCGAGATACAATCTCTAGCACTTTATCTCAAATAATAGAAATCTTTATATTGTTTGTATTGGTATACATCATTCATTTGTTTCACAACAAGCATATAATGAGAAAAAACACAAATTTTCCAAACTTCATGGTGTATCACTTCCTCAAGACCCAATATCAAGGCCCTATACTTAGCTCGGTGGATAGTCATACTTTGAATTTCCCAAAATGGTACTATTATCTCAATTTTTCCCCGGAAAAATTGATCAAACACTGACCCCATGCAAAAATAAATTCAAGGCGGTTCCATTGGCCGAACCCATGCTTCAAATCCAACAAACGAGTTGCGGCGAGATCTAAAATGGAATAGCATGGTCGGGGAAAGAATATACAATGTCAAAGAAACCAAACCGGGCTCAAAGGAAAAGAAATGAAGAAGGCTCAAAGTCTTTAGGCTCTGCAAATGATTCAGAATGAGCCCCAAAATTGGCTAAGTATGGAGGAGAGAGCGGAAGGCTGTAAAGTGTCCAAATGGCGCACCTCCAAAGATTAAATCCAAAGGCGAGACCCAAAAAGCGCCAAGCCTCCGTGTCTCAGAGCCCCAAAAGTTACACTGCCATTGAAAATTCTTCGACTCAACGAAGGTGCCAAGTGTCCAAATGGCGCTACTTCAAAGATAAATCCAAAACGTAGAGACCCAAATGAGTGCGGTCTCACCACATAGTCCAAATTAAAAAGTGGGATAGAATGCACCCAAAATTGGTTAAGTATAAGAGTGCGGGAAGAAGAAGGTGCCACGTGTCTTAATGACGATCCTTTAAAGGTAAAATCCAAAGCAGGTTTTTAAACAAGCGCGTGCCTCCCACATGTCCTAGATCAAAAAAGGGACAAAGTCATGGGGTTGAATAGTCAAATTAGAGGTAGGCCAACAGATGGTGCTAAGTGTCAGCTTGGCACAATCTCAAAAGTAAGATTTGGGGTGGGTTTCTAAATAAACTTTGGGCCTCCACCGTGTCCAGTGGTCGGACTTTTGGCCCTACCAAACATGAAGGAATCATGCAAAATACAAAGGAACGCCATGGATTCTGAGGAAGCTACCACATGTTAGTCGACACTATTTTGGAAGTGAAAGGTAGGGGCCAAATCTTCAAGGTGTGTGAGGTTGCCACGTGGACCCGGTGATGAGACTCTTTCAAATATTGCGTGCATGCGATCCTAATCTTCGATGGCCATATCTTTTTTGACCTGGGAACTCATATTTGGGTAGGAGAAGACTTTTTGAAAATGTATCAATACGCTCTATGCCATGGAAACATAAAATATCATTCCTATTAAGCTTTATTGGGTGAAAATGGGAAAACTTATTCCAGGCCATTAATGCAGAATCTAATTTCTTCAACTACCAACTAGATTTAATTTGATCCGTCGGGGAACCAAAATCGACAGATTGTGGCGATTTGAGAGGGCATTGATTGATAGTGGTTGATCTTTCAAAGCGGATTCAATGCATATCCCAACATGGTTGAATCGATTCAAATTTTCCCTCCTCTCTCTCATTCTTCCTATATATTGTAATGAAGGGGCATATTTAAATGGTTGGTTGGTGTTTCTCCTCTGCCCCCTCTCTTTTTATTATTTAGGGTATAATGTGAAGTCTAAGCCTCCTCCCATGGCTTTGTAATGGAGTTTTCTTGCCTCTTTCCCACTAATGATGTACCGTGTAACATTTTGGAGCAATAAAATATGTTTTGTGATGCATATGTCCATCCTTGGCTTATTTTGTTGTATCTTCTTACCTCTCATCATTACAAGGTATACTGTGCATACTCTGATGTTTTTTTCTAGTTTTGGGAGCTATGCTTAATGGTTTTGAAGTGGTGTTTTGTGTGAAATCTATCTCTGGTCTATGGCACATTCTGTCCACCCTCTCCTCTACTCACCTCTCTCCACTTCAGGCAGTCGGATCTGTGATTCAACCACTTCCTTTTCTAGTGTATCACTACTTAGTGTAGGATCTTTCACCCTCTCTCTCTCTCTCTCCATGTCCCCTTAGAATGGTTAGATTAGGATTAGTTAGGTTCTTCCTGCATTGGAATAGCTTATGGTAGGTAGATTAGGAAGAAAGAATCTACTTTCTTCGGAGGTCCATCTCAAGTTTTTCAAGTCCCACAACTTGAGATATGGTCCCATGTTGTGCAATCACACCAAATGCCCCACTTCACAATCGGGCCATTTAGGGGTGTTTTGATTATGCACTAACAGGTTTTGGCACGTCCAGTGAGACAGTGCAGAAGCACCTTACCAATTCATCTCAGAGGTTTGTGAGTTCTTGTTAAGGTTCATCCTTTTGAGGCACATTCAAAGCACATTTGGTGACTCCATCTAGTCAACAACCCCATCTCTAAAGTTGTAGGCATTTTCCATCCATTTCCACCCATCTTCATTCACTTTTCTTTCCATATCTCCCATTTTTCTCCCATTTCATGAAGTTTTGCAATCATGACTTCATTCCCTTCATGGAACTCACACTTACAACAACAATGCAATCCACCTCCAATGCATTTCCCAACTCCTCCAGATCAGCATTATTATCAGATCCAAAATAATCATGCTTACCCATATGAGCATTGCCAAAACCAGTTTGGCTATGGAGCTTATCAAGAACAAGGGTATGCATACAATGACAACAGTCAAATGGAAGAAGTTAATCTGCTTGGAGAAGATTCAAAAAATGGAGGTTGGCATGGTTTAGTCAAGGGCCATAGCACAAATGAAGGCATTCAATATTGGTTGCAGGCACCTTGTCCATGGGAAGGCCCTTTTCTAAGACATTACACCCTCAAGAGAAGCTTGACTTCATGGTTGAAGTGTTGCCTCAACTTACACAAGTGGATTGAGGACATTGAGGCTTATGAGAAAAGTGTGAGACAACCTTTTCAATGGGTAAGTCAATCACCAGCTCCATATCCTTCATTTTCTCTTTCTCAAGCTTTATCATTTTAGCAGTGTCAAGATTCAAGCCCCTTAGTTGCTGCCCCAAGTGTTGATTTCTCTTCTCCATCTCCTGATCTTCCACCCCATCTCAGTTCTTCTTCCCTTTTCCCTTCTAAGAATTATTTCCCTCCAAATAAACAAGAAGTTCCACTTCCCTCACCACCAAAAAAAATTACAAATATGGTTGAAACCCCATCCACCCCTCCTCTTGCCTTCCCAATTCCATGTGGGGAAGAGACTCAAGAATCTAGTCAAGGAGAACAACAAGAAGAGGAACCCAACAGAGAAGAAATGATAGAAGATATGAAGCATTGGGCTTCCAGGTTTGGGTTTACAAATATCCCCTTGATGGTTAAGCCAACAGAGGAGGTCAAGGTTGAAGAGCCAGTGGTGGATGAGGCTGAGTTTGCAGTAGAGAACAAGAACAAGAACAAGAAGGATAAGATCAATAATTTGTTTGCTCTAAATGTAGTGTTCATGATGACACTTTATCTAAGGATAATGCTTATCCAACCCAGTACCGCATCACCTGATCGATTATGAAGGAAGAAGAACAATCAAGCTCCAAGTCCAGTTAAAGAGGATCATATGGAGGTGACCAAGACAGATTCAGAGGCACTGAATCATGAGCCGGTTGCACAATAAAATACAGAACCCTCTCCCATTCAACCTCTCTAAAATTCTATTTTTTTTGGAGATGCCTGAACTCACTAGCTTCATGTTTGAAGATGAGGCTTCATATGGTGAAAATAATGAAGATTTTAAGATCACCATGCAAGAGGGAGAGACCTTGTTATAACAGGATAGTAAAGAGTTTGATTTCCTATCAGACTCAAAATAATGTTTTGATAAGAAGGAACCAATTCAAATTATAATCTTCTCTCCCCCGTCATTCATTCTTCAACCACAAGAACTTGCTTCCATGGAAGAGAACATGCAAGCACAACCTATAGTTTGCAACATGCCTCCTGAATCAAAGTTGGAATATTTTGATCTTCCAAAAGTCACACCTACTGCAGAGGAAGAGAAAGAGTATGAGGCTATCATCCCTCTCACACCATCCATCCATGAGGGTCAACAAGAAGACTCCATTTTTGGAGTTGAAGTTCAAAACAATGGGCACATTCAAAGGACCAGACCATGCCCAATCAGGTACTTGGCTTCGTTGGAGCCAAGGGAGAAGCCACAACTAGTCATGCTTGCTTCTAAGCATGAGGATGAGTATCAAAGTGCCAAGGATCAACAACAATACCTTCGGGAACCAAATAAACAAAGATAATTTTGAGAGTTATTTTTTGGTTTCTATTTGACACTTGATGATATGGGTGGAGGATCGGGTTAAAGTCAAATTTTCACTCTTTCAAACATCCATATTAAGTGAAAAATCATTTGCATGGTTACCTCTTGAGAAAGGGAAACTACTTCTCCCTACCTGTAGCAGGCTTTGTTTAAGAATTTATTTCTCTCTGGTTAGTGTAGGAGTAGGAGTAGATTTTGCTTTCAGTAGAAGAAGTGTTTATGCACACTCTGCATGTCTCATTTGAGGCATGTATGATTTTTTCTTTGTACATAAGTTTTTTCACATTTATCTAGAGGTGTAGAGGTCAATCCTTTCACTATTCATGGTAGAAAGACCCATAGTTACCTCTAATAGTTGCTAATTTCAAAATGAAACAAATGCAGAGCAACTAAAACATTTTCAAGACCATCTATTTATGGGGTAGGTTTAGGGTCGTTAAGTAAGCAGTCAGGCTCGTAGCAGCTCAGGGATCAAATTTTCAAAGCAAAAGGGTCAGTATCAAGCTATTATTCTTGACTCCATGCCTAATGGATGCTTCAAGGCTACTACTCCCTTCATCTAGTAGGAAGATAACCCCTATGAGTCACCAATTGTTATCTCAATTTTGCCCCTGGAAAAATTGATCAAACACGACTTCCTATGTCAAAAGAAATTTAAGGAATGGTTCATGAGTGAACCCACACTTTAAATCCAACAAAAAAGTTGCATGCAGGATCTAAAATGGAATAACATGGTCAGGGTAAGAACAGATAAAGTGTCAAAGAAACCAAAGGCTCAAAGGAAAAGAAATGGAGAAGGCTCGAAGTCTTTAGGCTCTACAAATGATTCAGAATGAGCCCCAAAATTGGCTAAGTATGGAGGAGACAGTGGAAGCTGCCAAGTGTCCAAATGGCACACCTCCAAAGATTAAATCCAAAGGGGGACTCCAAACAAGCGCCAATCTACTGCGTGTCTAGAGCCCCAAAAGTTACACCTGGCTGTTGAAAAGTCTTCGACTCAGTGGAAGGTGCCAAGTGTCTAAACAACGCTACTTCAAAGATAAATCCAAAAGTGGAAACCCAAATGAGTGCGGTCTCGCCACATAGTCCAAATAAAAACTAGGACATAAAAACTCAAAATTGGTTAAGTATAAGATTACGCAAGCTAAGGCGCCACGTTTCTTAACGATGTTCCTTCAAAGGTAAAATCCAAAGCGGGTTTTCAAATGAGCGAGGGCCTCCCACGTGTCCCGTGTCTAAAAAGGACAAAGTTGGAGGGTTGAATAGTCAAAGCAGAGGCCAATGGAGGGTACCAAGTGTCAGCTCGGTGTAATCTCAAAAGTAATGTTTTGGGTGGGTTTCCAAACAAGCGTCGGGCCTCCACGTGTCTAGGGTCAGACTTTTGGCCCCACCAAACATGAAGGACTCAAGCAAAATACAAAGGAACACCGTGGAGCCTTTGGAAGCCACCAAATTTCAGTCCAACACTATTTCATAAGCGAAAGGCAAGGGTTGAATCTTCAAGGTGTGTGAGGTTGCCACGTGGACCTGGTACAGACAGACTCTTTCAAATATTGCATGCCCAATACCCTAATCTTCAAATGGCCATATCTTTTGACTGGGAACTCAAATTTGGGCGAGAGAAGACTTTTTGAAAATTTCTCAATACCCTCTACGCCATGGAAACATAAAATATCATTCTTAGTAGGCTTTAGTAGGTGAATAATGGGAAAATGTCTTCCATGGCCATTAATGCATAATCTAATTTCTTCAACTACCAAACTAGATTTAATTTGATTCGTCGGGAACCAAAATCAACATATTGTAGGTAGATTTGAGAGGGGCATTGATTAATAGTGGTTGATATTTCAAAGCAAGATTCAATGCATATCTCAAGGTGGTTGAAGTAGGATTCAAATTTTCCCTCCTCTCTCTCATTCTTCCTATATATTGTAATGAAGGGGCATATTTAAATGGTTGGTCATTGTTTCTCCTCTGCCCCCTCTCTCTTTCTTCCTTAGATTAGAATGTGAAGTCTAAGCCTCCTCTCATGGCTCTGTAATGGTGTTTTCTTGCCTCTTTCCCACTGATGATGTACCGTGTAACATTTTGGAGCAATAAAATATGTTTCGTGATGCATCTATCCATCCTTGGCTTATTTTGTTGTCTCTTCTTACCTCTCATCATTACATGGTATACTGTGCATACTCTGATGTTTGTTGTAGGTTCTAGGAGATATTCTTAACTGGTTTTGAAGTGGTGTTTGTGTGAAATCTATCACTGTCCGTGGTGCATTCTGTCCACCCTCTCCTCTGCTCACCTCTCTCCACTTCAGGTAGTCGGATCTATGATTAAACCACTTCCTTTTATGGTGTATCACCGCTTAGTGTAGGCTCTTTCACCCCCTCTCTCTCTCTCTCCCTATCCCCTTTGAATGGTCAAATTAGGATTAGTTAGGTTATGTCTGCATTGGAGTATCTTGTGGTAGGTATATTAGGAAGCAAGAACTGGATTTCTCTCGGAGGTCCATCTCAAGTTTTGCAAGTCCCACAGCTTGAGATATGGTCCCATGTTGTGCAATCACACCGAATGCCCCACTTCACAATCAAGCCATTTGGGGGTGTTGTGATTCTACACTAACAGTACCTCTCTACTTTCTTGTTGTCATTAGGGTCATATAATATGAACGATGAACATGTAATATTTTCTAAGGTATTCGACACTCTCGAATAGCAACCATGTTTACCTTTACAATGGATAAACATATACCGTAAGAAACAACAGAAAAAAATCATATTGAAAACTCCAAATTTGACTTTTTCAATACAACCATATGTATTTTAACTTATGACAAGACACTAAAACATTTTCTCCGAAATCATTCATTAATAATGATTTCATATTGGATATTTGGTGGAGTTAGAAGTATGTATGGGGACATACACACTAAATGATTTAGTGTCTTGTGTTTGTGAGGGACTTATTTTTTGGAAACATTGTATTAGAAATATCATATTCGATTTATATTAGAGATCCTAAGCCATTATATTAGATTGGAATGAATTTTGGAGTTTTTATGTAAGAGTTTCCATGTTTGGCTTTTCTAATCATCTATCTACATAATATGTAACAAAATATCCATACTAAAAACCATATTCATACATTTACATATATATTACACAATATAAAATACAATATATGAACAATGAAACATATCGACATGGTATTATGAGGAACCATTGAATATGTACAAACTTATCCTTTTCTAAATCATTTTTTTCCATTCCCAAGACATGTTCATAGGTTCTAGAAAGTACTATTATTAGTACTTGCTAGCTTCCACATCCTCCCGGTCTTTAAGAGTAACAAATTCAAATATGTGACTTGGACTAGTCATCTTAGGTAAGATTTCAGGAGTGGTTGAGTGAGAAAACTAACAAAAAGATATCTATAAATATCAATAAAACACCCTAACCTATTAAAGGCACCCAACATGATCTAGGGGTTATATAAGAAAGTCAAGATAAATTTCTAAAACATTGTATTCCTTATATTACACTATTGGAATATATTTTGGGTATCTCTTATTATAAAAAAAAGTTTTATACATTAAGTGTGGGTATCTTAATCAAAATTTCATCCATTTTGTTCATCACCGTCATATTATGTTAATCAAGAATAAAAGGGTAAGAGGGTGGATCACCCTTTTCTATTAATATGAAAAAATAGAAGTTTACAAAAAAAATCATCTTTAAGGAAACCAAATCATGAAGAAAACATTGCGAATACATAGAAGCAACCTTTTATGTTGAGATTAAAAGTAGTTAAACCAAATCAATCCTTAGATTACTTTCAAACAAGGGATTATTGTGGAAGATATAGAAAATGTACAAGCTATAAAACTACAAAAGATGGAAAGTAAATATTGTAAATCTCAAATAAGGAGTTCTTGCCTAAATTAAAAGAGGTGAATAGGGAGAATAAATGCATCTTTTTGTGCTCCAAGTACATTCGTATCCTTAAAACTACTACTTTCCTTATAAATAATTCCATAATAGTGAGTCCTAATCCTTATGTAGCAAAATTGTTCAAATTCATTTTCCAAAAAGTATCAAACACCCACCCTCTTACTATGTAACCTAAACACCATATCTTTAGGATCCTTCCCTTTTGAAGATTTTTTTCCTTTTTTACTAGATGCCACTCATTGGATTCAACTAAGTGTGAAGAGATTTCATTTAAGGAGGGGTTGTGAATATTTTCTTAAACATTACCATTATGCATTAATGTATCTATATTGACTTAATGTGTTAGCAATAAATTATTTTAACATAAATGTATTTAAAATATCTAAACTTGCTATAAATTATATAAACATTAATAATTTTAAAAATATAATCAATTATAACACATTTTAATAAAATATTGGTTGGTTCAATCTAATTTTGTAGAGAAAAAAATTCTACCATTCAAAATCGCATAATAAATACTATTTACCATTTATATTCAACATAATAAAAATTATTTCAATTTTTTTATAAAAATTGAAAATGAATAGTATAGATAATTTCAAAATATCTAATTTTAATAAAAATTTGAATTAATAATAATTAAAACTACATATTTAATATTTATGCTCATGTGAATCAAAAGTATCTTCTAATTACAAAATGAAAGACAAATTAAATTACAATCAACATTTTTCATAATTTGAATATTTATATAGGTTTTTTTAAAAATGTTGAAAGTTTTTTAGTACAAAACATAGAAAAGCATAAACTATTTTTTCTTATTTTTAGCAAGAAACTTGGAGCCGCTTATGCAATCTTTTTTTGCAATATTTTTAGGATTTGTTTCCGCTTCAAACTTTCTTTCGAAACTCCCATCTTTGTTGAGTAGAAAAAGTATGACACTAAGGAGAAGGTGCACGAAGATTCGCACACATTAGCAAGGTAGATTTAAAGGCACAAAAGGACAGGGAAGGAAGCGCATGCAAAAGTAGATTGAATCATGACTTATCCATTTTCATGGTTACGGGCTATTTTTGGGGATAGCTTATGGAGCACACAACAGGTTGGAGACTTGTGCAACACGCAAATGCTATTTTGGGACAAGCATCTACTAAAGTGCCATGCATGAGTTTGAATTAATAATAGAGTTACTACTGCCAGTTAACTGTAAGAGATATATTATTAGGACACTTGCATGTGTGCATGTTATTGTAAAGGCGCATGACTATTTTCAGCATGCGACCTATTTTTGTAAGTGCATAAGTGGTGAAGGGAAAGTCATCACCCCTATAAATATGTATTTATCTATGTAGATTAGAGAGTGTGTTGTGTATGAGCTATTGTGGAGTTATACTATCAGATCTGATGTGCACATGAACTTATGATACTACTTATTATAAGAAGCTTCAATGTTTATTGTGTTTTAATATAATGGAGTGTATTGGGTGAATAATGGTGTTAACATGACTGAAACTAGTTCTTACATGGTTGACTTCGTTATATCTATTACTTAATTCATTATTATTTTAGATCTAGATCTGGAATATGCTTTATGGAAATTTTATACCATTTATGGATATGAATGCATTAACTCTTCTTCATGTTCACATCTTTCACAAGCAACTCTAAGGAGGGAACTTGTACCTTTGCGCTTCGGGTGAGTGCTCAGTCTAGAATGAGTGATGTGCCAGCAAGCCTAGGTTATTCTTGGTAAATTCTAGGCCACATCATTGGTTCCATTTTCAGGACCTCTTTTTCAGTTGTTTTCAAGATGGTTCACGATGAAGACATATTGATTGACCCTAACAAGTGTTGAGGAGTGGAAAAACTATCTGGAAGAAGAGTACACACAGAGATTTAACACTAGATCTTAGTGTAATGCACACACGTGGGTGGAACCGAATCAGTATGATAGTTTGTATAAGAGATTTTTACTATCTTTCCGGTAGAACTATACGAGTGGCTAGTTGTTTATGCGTCTAAATGAAATTGGAGGTATCGCACACTTGTCTGACATAGGGAGAATTTCAAGCCTTATATGACATTGATCTAATTTGGACACGCGTTGTGGATACTTGGTTCCGTGGTGTTTTGAACAACTATATCTTGGAATACTCTATTTCCACTTATTCTTGCCCAGAGGTAGTTGAGTTCCAATTTTTACGGTATCCTGGGGAACATACTTGCAAGGAATTCCACTAGCGATTAAGATCTTGATGGTAACCCTGAATTTAGAGGAAAATTTGATGGCCAGCTAAACCTCACCACGCACTGGGGTAGGAACAATATTGGTGAAAGATGGCAGATTTAGCAGCAGAGAGGTAGAGAGAATAAAGATGGCTTAAGTATAATGAGGCACGTGAGAGGGAGATATAGAAGCAATATGATATTACAGAGAGGATGGCATTGAGGAGAGAGATGGCTCGTGAAGGATTTGGAGCTCATGCATGAGGCGTGGAGCCAGATCATTACGAACTCCCCCATCTAGGAAAGCATGATAGGGAACCCTCCCCAACCTCACTAGGAAGCATGGTATCGAGAGACGACACTGGGCCACGGGAGCGCATCTGAACCTACCTGGAAACCTAGCCCTTATGCTTGGTTTTCTAGTATCTAGTACGATAAGTAGTCAATGAATATATTTTAGGTAGTAGGAGATCGGGGATAAGTCAAATGGAAAGCACAAATATGGTAGGGAAGATGTCTGCATTGTTGTTTGGGGTTCTTTTTTAGACACATCGTCTGCAAAAAATGTGAGTGCGCATAATTTTGGACTCACTTCTAGGAGTGGTACCACTTCACAGACTCGTGGGATTCTAGTACAATACTATTGTTGGGACATAGGTAAGTACATCTTATGGTCCACTTTTAGCTATAGGTGGAGGATCAGGAGGTATAGGTGGTTCTAGTTTCAAGTGGATCTGGTGGTTTTGGAGGAAGAGGAAACATAGGATGTTTTGGATCAGGTGGGAAAGGTCCGTACCAACCCCATAATATTTACATGTAAATTTCTCTTCATCTCCCAAAGTATAGAGGTATAGAATATTCTATTGACCATGTGCACATGTGTGAAATATTGTGGCGCGCAAAAGGAATCACGGCTTCTGAGCGCAAGGCAAGCCAATTTATGACTACATTGCAGGGACATGCACACAGTTAGTACAAGAATTTTGACCCTGATCAAACTTGCGTAGATTATGCAACGTTAAAATATGCTTTCTTAAAAGAGTTTTATATCCCTGAATTTGAGAAGAAGAGTATAAGTGTGCTCAAGGATATTAAACAAGGTACTACTAAAAGTGTCTGGGAGTATGATGCCCATTTTAAAACACTTTTATCTAAGATTTCTTATGATATTCATGCAAGCCAACATGCGCAGTGGTTCATTTGAGGTCTGATGACACCTTTTAGAAGGGAGCTCACATAAGATGTAAATTGATCCATGTGAAGCACTTGAAGTAGCTTTACACACCGAGGAAGTCGGGAGTATAGACACTAGAGTTAGTCCATTCTTGGAGGCACATATTATAGCTATGGCGAAGCATTTAGAGAAACTATCGAAAATTCAACGACATGAGATGCGGACGGGGATTTGGTGTACAAATTGTAAAGTGGAAGGTCACACCAACGATAGTTTTCCCTATAGATTAGTACGTTCATTGTTGCTAGATTGTGAGATATGTCACCTAAACCATGACGTTAGTCATTGCCCATTATTACAACGCGATAAGGAAAAATGTATCTTATTATTGTAATTTTTGGGTCCACAACTCATGATATAGAAGAATGCGTAGGTTGATTAGTTAGATCCATGATGTTATAGATATTGGTGTGTGACAGACAAGCATATCAAATAAATCTAAAGGAAAGAATGAGCACCAGGATCGGGATCACAATCAAGTGTGCTATGATCAGAAATGAGGGGCATTTTGAAGGAGGTCATGGTAAAGGGCATGGATACCATGGTGGATTTGGAGGTCGAGGCCGTGGTGGTGGACGAGATGAGTTTCCTCATGGGATGTGCTTTACATGCGGATCTCCTGACCACTACATGCACGAATGTCCCCAGAATATTACATGTTCTTTTTGTGGAAAGAATCGTAGCTATGAGGAATTCCTGCATCTATATGAGCATCTTAAAGTGAAGCATTATAAATAGAAAAACAAAGGCACATGGATGGTTAGGATACAAAATCTTTGTGGAAAATCATTGGATGCCAAAGTTAGAACTTGAACTGAGGTATTTCTAGTAAATATCACTACACGTGTTGAAGTTGCGAGTGCTAGGGAGGCATTACACATAAGCCTACCATCACTAAAGAGGAGTTTTTACATGCCCGGTACCTAGATCCTACCCATCAGAAGGAGGTTTATCAAGAGACCATGGAGGTCCTTAGAAATATCCGGGTGAAATACAATGAGTAATCACGGAAGATGGAACAAAGAAGAAGCAAACAGAGAAGGTCCCATCTAATATTGATGACTTAAGGGAAGTGTGCAAACTGTTGCACCAGAGAATATAATTCTTTTATTAGGGAATTGGTGAATGCAAACACTCTGCGCGTAGGTGCTTGAGAATGGATGGGAGATCTTGCATGCAAATATTCCCACTAATAAAGCATAGACTACGACAAGGAGATCACACTAAATGTTGTTGTGGATGGATGTCTTTTTGAGCAATATATTGATTGACACAGGCGTGGAAGTCAATGTTCTTACTTTATATGCATGGGTGTAGATGGGGAGACCTCCATTTGCGGTCATCTTCCAATGTATTATTTCATGCTAATTTGACTAAGGCTACTCCTATCGAGTTTTAAAAGATGCATCCATTACTTTACAATGGGCCAAGTTCACTAGGGATTTTGAGGTTTTAGCACTTGCAAAAGCAGTAGTTTCCTAGCTCTTCACTTGGACACCCTTGGTGTTACGTAAATAATGTCGATTTACGGTTCAAAAAATGATATATCGGTTTTGATAATAAGGAGGAAAGAGTTATAATCCCTTTAACGGATCAAAAATCTGCATCATATGTTGAGCCTTTGAGTGAGGAAGATCTTAATGGGATTTATGTACACGTCATTCGGGACCCAGAGGTGCTCGATCCATCTAAAGAAGGAATCCTTCATTGGGAAGATGCACAATCTATTAGTGACACTACGAGTATTGCTTGCGATAATTGGGCTCATGGTACTTATGAGTTGGTAGGGCGCGAAGTAAGAAGTGCATTTACATGGAAAAGTGGACCTCACTCTGTTAGAAGGATAGGTAACAACCCTATACCTCGGTACACTGGAGAAGAAGACCCTACAGTCTTCCTGTGTGCCATGGAGGAGTAGTGGACAGACCAAGTTAAGAGAAGAAATATGTTAGCATATACCCTATGCAGGGATAGCAAAGACACTTGGTGGGTGGTTCACAAGGATAATCTTGTAGAATGGAATGAAGTCGAGACTACTCTTAAACTCGCTTTTCTAGGAGTAATGCACACTCAAATATGCATAGCATGGTAATCAACCTATTCAGCACCACATTCAGTAGTGTGAGAGGCTCTGGACAAAGGGGCAGGAAGCTTTACTACCTTCACTATGGGTGCACAAAATTTATTCCACTTTACAAGGTTGTGCACGCGCTTGGTATGTATATGCAGAGCTACATAGAGAAACAGAAATTGGCAAGATTTGATTGTAGGTATGGTCTAGAATTTTGACTACTTCTCTACTAAACCTCCAGTAGAAGAGGCATTAAGGGTTATAAAGCGGTTAACTATGGGAGACAGTGCAAAGGTGGAAGAAATCATTCAGAGTTATTTGATGAAAATAACTCAGGAGCGCGTTTTGCTAAAGGAATAGAGACAAATGCCACACTACTTAAGCGTGCTTGCTTTGAGAAAGAAAAAGGGAAGATGGTCTACATAGTGGATGATGAAGAAGTAGAAAACCTGGATGTCAATCATTCAACGAGGGATGCGTGAATTCTGGACATTGCAGATAAGAACATGTGTGCATATCATGAACCTATGAAGACAAAGAAAGTGAATATTGGCATAGATACTAAACCTAAGGAGGCCATAATTGGGGATTATTGGTCTGACTCTGAAGTGGAAAAAATCATAGAGTTACTATGAGACTTTCAGGACTTATTTCCTAGGGGATACCATGAATTAAAAGGTGTGCATGAATCATTAGGAGAGATGAAGATCAATCTTAAAGAAGGTACGTGACCGGTCAAGAAGAGACCCTACAGGATGAACCCCAACTTGCGCATAAAGGTCAAGGAAGAAATTGATAAACTGTTGAAGTCTAGAATCATCAAGCTCATAAACATATTAGAATGGGTTAGCCCAATGGTGATAAGTATAAAGAAATATGGTTAGATTAGGATCTGTGTGGATTACAAGGAGTTGAATGTTGCATGTGTGATTGATCCTTTTCCTACGCCATTCACGGAGGAAATATTAGAAGACGTTGCAGGGCGCAAATTTTATTCCTTTATAAATGGATTCTCTGGGTATCATCAAGTTATGATTGCACAAGAGGATCAAGAAAAAACAACTTTCACCACTGAATGGGGAATTTTTGCATATACTGTGATGTCGTTCGGTTTGAAAAATGTACCTACTTGTGTTTTCATGCATAGTTGTCCAAGCATTCCAGGATTTCATCCACAACTTTATTAGGTTTACTTGGATGATTGGACGGTGTATGGAATTGTTAAGGATCATTGTGAAAATTTGCGCTTGATGTTTGAAAGATGTAGACAGGTTAAAATTTTCTTTAAACATCAAGAAGTGTGTATTCACTACACCATTTAGCACTTTGTTAGGGCACATCATCTATAAGGAAGTTTTTGGTCAATCCACTAACGTTGCGCTTATTATCGGCTTAGAAGAGCCTATGAGTCAAAGTGAGGTGCACATATTCTTAGGTCACACTGGGTATTATAGAAAATTTATCAAATGGTATGCTAAGTTTGTCGCACCCTTAGAAGAGTTACTAAAAGGAAAAGGGACATTTTATTGGGGAACCAGCAGCAGCACGCATTCGAGACATTGAAGGAGAAACTTACTACAAGTGCCTATTTTGTGCTTTCCCTCGTGGGACCAACCATTTCATGTACATGTGGATGCTTCTGGCATGACCATTGGCACAATGTTGGCTCACCTAGAGAAGGTATTATAGATCATCCTATTTGTTTTGCTAGTAGAAAGTTGACCCAGAGAGCGAGAATTATACAATGACAGAGCACGAGGCCTTATCCATGATTTATGCACTACATAAATTCACACATAAATTTGTATTTTACACTGATCACATGGTATTGAAGTACTTGGTAAACAAATCCCATTTTACAAGGGCGTATATGTCGATGTTTGCTTTTATTCCAAGAATTTGATTTTATAATTGTGGTAAAACTGGGAAAAATAATTATGGCACAAACCATTTATCAAGGATACATACAAGAGAAGACATCAACAATTAAAGATACAATGTCGGATGCATAGTTATACAGGTTACATCGCATGCCTTCAGACTTGGAGGATATTGTTTTTTTTAATGCACAAGTGTGGCACTAGAAGAACTCAAAGCCTCGGAGAAGAAACAACTAGCAATTCACACAGCACCTTTTAGGTTGATCAGTGGTGACCTATACAAGTTAGGTTGAGATGAAGTATTGTGCCAATGTGTATTGGAGCATGAGTGCACAAATATCATAGAAGAGGCTCATGGTGGTATTGTAGGTGGGCACTATGCAGGTGATGCCACTACGTGCAAAATTATACTCATTGGATTGTGGTGGGAGACCCTGTATAAGGATTGTAAGGAGTATTGCAAGGTGTGTGATCACTTATCATGCCTTGGCAAACTAGGGAAAAGAGATGAAATGCCTTTAAGACCTATTCCTACTGTAGAACCATTTGAAAAATGGGATATAGAATTTTTGGGTCCTATTACACTAGCCGTGCATAGGACTAGATCACGCTACATCATTACTTGCACATATTATCTACAAGGTGGGTAGAAGCGCACCTACCAAGGATTGTACAATAGCTACAATAGCTAGATTTTATGGGAAAATATTCTTACAGGTAGGGATGCTCACTAAGTTTGACAAGTGATAAGGGCACCCATTTTTATAATGAGTCAATCGGGATATTATTGGATGAATTTATGGTTGCACACCATAATAGTGCACCTTATCATCCTCAAGAAAATGGGACCGTCAAGGCCTTCAATAAAATGTTGTGCCGACATTGACAAAAATTTGTGATGTTGCGAAGGAAATATTGGGATTTTAAAGTTTCTGTCATACTTTGGGTATCGAATAACATACAAAATATTGAACAAGGCTACACCGTTTGATTAGTGTTTGGTGTAGAAGCAATTCTTCCTATAGAATTTATGTTACCTTCTTTACATATTGCACATGTTAGAGGTCTAAGCGATGAGAAAGCATTAGAAGAATGAATTGAAAATTTGATCAAGTTGGATGAATGACGAGTAATAGCACATGGAATCGAAGCGAAAAAGGCCAAGCGAAAGCATGGCATGATAGGCACATTAGGGACAAATTTTTGAGATTGGATAGATGGTGCTTCTTTATGATTCTAAGTTTCTACGCCATCCAGAAAACTTAAAGTACATTGGTTGGGACCGTATGTTATCACTCACATACTTGAAACAAGCACTTGCCAGTTAGAGAGGCACTTAATGGAATATAGTTACCCAATTACTTCAATGGGAGTAGGCTGAAGCCCTACTATAAATAAGTCTTCTTGGTGTTTGTAATAAGGTAGTGTTGCCATTTAGATTAGGTTTTCATTTATGTATTCCCTTAATGTATTTCCTTCTTTATCATTATGCTTTGTCATTTTAGTTGGTGTTTTGTGTAATAAGCATGTTTGCACACTAGAAGCTAATTACCATTTGAAGAATTTTTATGCGTAAAGGACTACACATACCATTTTTGTGGGGTGGCTATTGACAAATGGGTACACATAAAGGAACAAACTGCTACATGTGTTATTCAAGTTTGGAGAGTTGTTAGAAAGGATATTGCTTCCAAACAAGGACCATAGATGGAGATAAATGAAGGAACAAGTATAACACAAGGTAAGCAGAGGCCATGGAGACTACCAAGGAAAGCACATTGACGAGGTAATCAAGCGCATAGAAGCGCATTGAAGAGAAGTCTGCGGCTAGAAGGTAGGAAGGCGTGCTAGAAGGTTATAGCTTGGGCGCGAAGATGTACCACGTGGAAAGTGTGAAAATGGTCAATTAGTGAGAGGATTGTTGGTAGGTGAAGGAGAAATAAATGCACTAAATTTTTGAAAATCTATATAAGGACGTGATGCAAGTTCATTTTTACCATTGTGATCGCAAGAATTTGAATGAGCTAAGTGCGACCAAGCCGAGTGAAGAGTATTGAGGTGCGAAGAGTGTGAAACCAGATGTGGAGAGTGGATTTGTGCGCAGAAGAAGCTTGCATCCCCATTGGTGAAGGGTTTGAGTGAAGAAGACATGTTGAGAAAGAGCTAGGGCATGTGGTTTCAAACTAGGGCACAGAGTCAAGCTAGGGTTTTGAATTTCTCACTACAGAGGACAGAAAGTTGAGTTTTTCAGATGGCACTAAAGAAATCATCTTCTACGGAGCCAAAGGAAAGAAGAAAGTAGAAACATAAGTTGAAATTTCTCCTAAGAGTAATTTCTCAGAGATGTAGTACCCAAAAGGTGTGATAATTGGGAAAGAGTGGGATTCCCACATCTGCGCACAATTGTAAGGTGAGTGATTACAACCACCACACTTCTGATAATAAGAAATAATTGGACATGTTGTTGAGTACAAAGACCAACAAGTGCACGATGGAGGATATGCCAGTATATGATGACGTTAGGGAGAAACTGTTGAAACAGGTAGGATTCTATCAATTGTATGAGCTCCCATATTTTGGCAAGTATGAACCTTTATATCAGTGGCTGATGAGAAAAGTCCATGAGGAATTTTTCTATTTTTCCAGACAAAGGGTTAGAATCACAATGCACCTTGATTTCGACAATTGACAGATTAAAAGGCACGGGGTAGACTTTGGCTTGGTGACCTAATTGATAAATTAGTAATCATGGAGACATGAAAAGAGTTAGGGTATATAAAGGGTCCACACGGAATGGACATTGATAAATTGAAGAAGTACCCAGTGGTACAAGTAGCTGCGCATCTAGTGACCAAGTTGAATGATTAGGAGAGATGGTCACAGGTGAATACAATGTGGTTCCATGTCGCGAGGAAGATGTCTTAAGGAGTAGTCTATAACATAACATGCTACATTGTAGAAACCATCATCAAAGAAGCATGCACATGTGATAAAATTAGTTTTGGCGCTATCTTATTGTCTCTTGTATTTTCAGAAATTGGAGTGCCCGAGGAGCCAGAAGAACAATATTTGGGAGTACCCCTTAGAGAAGAAGTCCCTCACGGAGAGGTTCAAGAAGTATTTATGTGAAGGGTCAATGGGTGGACCATTTAAATAGAGGGTGGAGATGTGGTATGACCGGATCTGTGTAGAATTTGAAGAGGAGTGGCACATTCCTAAGTAATTACTATCAGTGGTGGGAAAGGAAATACAATTCACGGTGTACTAGCATTTATGCATCGTGCAATTTACTATGAGGGATGGGACTTGGAGCCCATGGTGCAAACTATCGTATGCCTTCACAGTGTGCTACTTCCAGGAATCAGTCCACCGGTTCACCGATGCGTGTCACCTAAGTTTTAATGTAGATAAGGTAGACTATGACTACCACACTTTGAGGAAAACATATGTGCATCCAGGTTGGACCGCATATATTGAAAGGCTCATCTCAGACGTTATAAGCATGAAGCCTGTAAGCTTGGATATTGGGGACAATGGAGCCGTGCTTGTATACCTTCAACTTAAGCCTAAGTTGGAGGATAACAAGTACATAGAAAATGATTTCACACTCCCAGGGCTACCTAAAGGTAAGCACATGGTAGAGAACGTGTCAGCCCCACAGCCTACAGAAACTATAGTGGTGGATGAGGAGGAAGAAGAGTGGGAAGATAGTGGTGGCTTAGAACATAGAGGTCGGAGGTAGCCCATAGATAGAATGGAGACTGAGCACATAGGTACCCCACCTTAGGTACAAGAAGAAGAAGATGACTTGGAAGTAGTCCAAGGAGAGCATTGTTTCAGGAGGGTGTTCAAAAGAACAAGGACACAAGGCACAGGAACTCCTCATTCTGTTAGGAGGTTGCCACGACTATCTCCTCAAAAAGAGACAACTAAGAGGAAAAGGAGGAAGTTGAAGTTGAATGAGGAGGTAGAGGAGTCTGCAAAGAGTGCGTCTAGATCCCCTATACAACCAAAAGAAGTGGAAGAACCCAAGGATGAAGATATAAAGGATAAAGAGGAAGGAGGGAAAGAGGCAGGAGAACTGGAACATGATACCACTCAGAACATCAAATATCCAACTCCAAACCTTGGTGCTCAGGTACCTAAGGGGCCAAGAACAAAGCAAACAAGTGGAGAATACAATGTTTTACATATGGGCTATGACAAGGACATGGGTAAAATTGTCTCACGCTTGATTCCATAATATAGTGGGCCTCAAGGAGTTGTATGGATGGGATTTGATGGACCCAAACATGGCAACCACATGCACAAGGAAACAATTGTCCTAGTCCATGAAAACTCACATGGACAAGCTGATTTTGATGTATGTGAAGATTCATGTGTGTCAAGAAGAATGAAAAATTCACCGCAGAATAGGCACATAACTATCAAACCCACTGTTATGTCTGATGAGTAGGTGAGTAATGCCTTGGTGAAAGTATCTATAGAGGTGGCACGGAGGAACGTAGATAAGGCTGCCACTATTAGAGCGCTACGAGAAGAAAACAAGGCCAAAGATGCTGAAATAGCATGTCTAAAAGGAGAGAATGACCTAGAGCAGAAGAATAATGAGGCCTTCATCAACATGGTAGAGGAGATCGATGATCATGTCCTAAAAGAAAGACCGCACTTGGAGTCCAAGGTACCTGAAAGGTTCCCTTCGGCTATGCATTATGTGCGTACCTTAGTTGATTTGGTGCTTGAGGATGGACCCATTCGCATGCCAGTGCCAAAGGACCCTGAGCAAGAAGTAGAGAGAGCAAGGGCTTTAGTGGTTAGAAAAATTTCATCTTACAAGGCATTGCTCCAAACTTTGTAGGAAGAGTTGAAGAAAGTAGACCAGGCATTGAATATTTGTGTAGCTCTAGAATCGATGTCTGAATAAGAACCATACTTTAGAGGATAATGAAATTTTGAAAGCAATGAAGGATGATACTCTAGGGTGTGCAGAGAGATTGGTGTTAGTGAAACAAAAGTGTGAAGACCTTGCAGTAGCACAACAACCGCATAAGGAAAGGTTGGATGAGCTTGGAAAGCTCATAGCACAAAAGATGGATCTTCTAGAGGGATGGATGTCTATTATGGCTAACATTGTCATAGTATTGCAAAATGAGAAGGGAGAGATGACCCAGGACGAGTTGGAGGGCATCGCTGCGGATGTCCCAGAAGAAAAAGAACATGCTAGATGATTGGAAAGCTTTAGAAGCTGAAATTAAGGAAGAATATCCAGAGTTGATTCTCCTGGAAGAGGAGGGTACTGGAGAGTAAAATATATTCTTTTTACAACAATTCATTCTTTATATTCTTCCATTCTTATTCTTTAAGGCATCAGGAGGCAACCATTGTCGGGGTGGAAATGCAATTTAGTGTGGGTCAATGTTGAGAAAATGAAGTATGACACTAAGGAGAAGGCATACGAAGATTCATGCATAGTAGAAAGACATATTTAAAGGCACGTAAGGAAGGAAAGAAAGCATGCAAAAAGGTAGATTGAATCGGGACTTAGCCATTTTCATGGTTACGAGCTATTTTTGGAGATAGCGTACGGAGCACACAATGGGTTGGAGACTTGCGCAACACGCAAATGTTATTTTGGGATGAGCATCTACTAAAGTGCCATGCATGAGTTCAAATTAATAATAGAATTACTACTACCAGTTAACTGTAAGAGATCTATTATTAGTGCACTTGCATGTGTGCATGTTATTGTAAAGGTGCATGACTATTTTCAGCATGCGACCTATTTTTGTAAGTGTGTAAGCGGTGAAGGAAAGTCCCCACCCCTATAAATATGTATTAATCTATGTAGATTAGAGATTATGTTGTGTATGAGATATTGTGGAGTTATGCTACTAGATCTGATGCACGCATGAACTTATGATACTACTTATTGTAAGAAGCTTCTGTGTTTATTGTGTTTTAATATAATGGAGTGTGTTGGGTGAATAATGGTGTTAACATGACTGAAACTAGTTCTTACATGGTTGACTTCGTTATATCTATTGCTTAATTCATTATTCTTTTAGATCTAGATCTGGAATATGCTCTATGGAAATTTTATATTGTTTATGGATCTGAATGCATTAACTCTTCATCATATTCACATCTTGCATGAGCAACTCTAAGGAGGGGCCTGGTATCTTTGCGCACTTCGGGTGAGCACTCAGTCTAGGCTGAGTGATGTGCCAACGTGCTTAGGTTATTCTTGGTAAATTCTAGGTTGCATCAATCTTCTTCATTTTATATGGAGGTGATTAACAAAAATAAAGATCTAGTTGGTCTAAAAGGGGAAACTAGGGTATTAATGTTAATATAACTAGGAGTACTAAAACGTTGTAGTAATTGAGATAAAAAATATAAAATAAATGCAAGTAAATTATTCTCGAGTGAAATGAGACCCTAATATGCAAGTAAAGAAGGAAATGTGACTTAGTTGATTAAAGGTGATTGTCGCAGTTGTCACAGATTCTAGAAATAAATTCGGAAGTGTAGAAAAATACTCAGGGACATGCGAAGGGCAGATCTGGAGGATCTGAAATGACTAGGGATCCAGGGAGTGTACTAGGATGCCCTGGGAACCCCGGTCTACAATCTAGGCACTCTAATCATTGTAAATGCTCAAATCCTAAATGCAGGTATGGTCGTAATTTGGTTCCAAACCTTCCCTATTTTTCGCATTGGATCTACCGAATGAGCGAAGAAATGACTTGCGAATGCAAAGATAAGTATCAAACCCTACAAAAATAAAAGATGCAAATGAATGGGTCAAATTAACCTCATCCACCAAAATAGTGGTCTTATCACTTTGAGAGCATTGTACTACATTTCAAACTCGGATGTATTTCTCATGTGTGGATTCATGTCATGCCCTAGGTTCTCTCGTGTTAGTCATACTTTGTGAAGTAGCGAGCAATAGTAACTACATGAAATGTAAATAGTATGTGTGCATATAATAGAATAGAATCTATTAGAATTTAGAGGATTCTCGACTATTACAAATTTAATCAACCAATGCATTTAAATATTAACAAAAACCATGAAGCATTAAATATTAAACATTATGCAATGTAATAAATAAAATTACATAACATATTAATTAAGTAATACATACCAAAAGTAAGAACACAATGACACAATGTTTATAGTGGAAAACCCCAAATAGGGTAAAAACCACTATGAAATAACCTTTTACTTTCCAAGAACCAAACTTACATCCAATAACTTTCACCTCCTCCTTTCAACCCTAATCACAAGGGTAAAATAATATTCACCTTTGATATTTCATTCGAACATATCAAATGAGGACCTATAGTCCTTTTTTATATTAGGTGATCAGGCATGTCTCCCAACCCACCTTTTCAACCTTATCGATTGACACATATACCTAGGTTTATAATATTTAATATTAGAAATATAATCATTTCATGATATTAAATATTTAACCGAAAGTATATACCTAGGTTAGCATATTTAATAATAGAAATATAAATATTTCATATTATTAAATATTAACCTATATATATTAGTGATGGACCCATGTACATTAAGGGTTGGCTGAGACCACTTAATCATTATGTTCCAATAGAATCCCTCCCCATGTAGTGTGTGTGTGTGATGCAGTCTCCTAGCTATGATGCATGGCATTATGTGGATGCAAGTGATGCAATGGATGCACCTAGATGGAGTGATAATAGTTATATGATGTTAAGACCCAAGACCCTCATAATGGTCTTATAAATTTATATTTATAGGGCTATAAAACTTAATTTTGTAATTAATCCCGACAAGGTCAACTAGGAAAAAGATAAAGATGACCAACAGCTATAAATGACCCAAAAAGGATTGAAAGGGGATTTGCATAGATCGGGGCACCTAGGGTGGGACCAGGGTACCTTGGAGCACCCCAGTATAGGTAGGTCCACCCTAATTTCAAAGTTATAATTTCGGGGAAGTTGTAAAATGGGTTGATAAGTGCTAGAAAATACATAGGAAAGACAAAATAAAATATAATAAAAAGATGGCCAAAGGGTGGGATTTATTAGTACTTTGTAAATTTGAGAACCTTCTAAATAGTAGTATAAGACTGGGCTAAATATGTCTAAAGTGCATGATTTTGTGTCTATATTTTTCCCCCACTTTATGTTCATGAGTGAAATGATGGGTAACATAAAGTAGATAGAGATGTGTACCTGATATCTATGTAGATTGTAGAAGAAAACATGCCGACGGACTAGACTCAAGCATGGAATGAAAAAAAGAAAAATGTGGAAGAACGTGGATTCTAAAGATGAAAAATGTGCATAAAAAGTGATGAGAGTGAACCTAGGGTGGAACACGTGTGTGGTTGTTGTTATATGTAGTGTACTTGCATGGTTAGTAAAGGCAAGTGCCTGTAGCGGTGTGTTGTCATTGTCATTTTTATTGTTGTTATTTTTGTTGCCCCCAGTTTGACTGCTTGTTTCTCATATGCGACTGCAAGGAGAAAATAATCAAGTAGTCAAATATGTATGTATGTAAAAATGCTTTGTAAAATACGCATGTAAATGGAAATGTGTAAAGTACGTAAATATAAAATATGCTAGAAAAAAAGTGTAAATGGAACATGTGCAAATGATCCATGTCAAGAAAAATGGTCTATAAGGATATCCTTCATTGTCGCGAGTTTTTGGGCAATCTCACGCCACCCTGGTTGAAGAAGTATAGGGAGGAAATGTGTTGTGTCCTTCAACTTTAACCGCTTCTTCTCAAATGTTATGAAGAGATATTTGTATTGTCATGGGTTTTAGGCATCGACACCACTAGATAGAGAAGTTTAGAGAGGAACACCCACCTTAACCCCCAAGCTTATAACCACTCCACAAAATTACTGAAGGACACCATGTCATGTTAAGGCCACGGTGTATAGTGTTTGTAGACTAGTCTAAACTCACTTGATGTATGTAAACCCACAATGTAAAGCGCATAAAAGTGCATTGTACCAAACCGGTTTAAATATATTGTGTTAGTAGAAAACCCTCAATGATTTCCCCCTCTTTGGGGCACATGCGACGTCGTAGAAAGGAGAATGCAGGCCCCAAAGATGACCCAACCACACTCTAACCTCAGTAGAAATTTTCCTTGTATGGGGAAAGGGAAAGCACTTAGTAGATACCAAGGAGTGCACAAAAGGGGGTGGCTGGCCAAAAAAGTTCTATTTTGAAAACAAGTGTATGTAATAAGCCTAGTGTAAAATATGCGGACAATGTAATAACGATAGAACAAAGTAGTGTAAACACATAAGAAAACAAGCAGACCACACAAAGTAGGTTTAAAACATGGGACATCACTCACGATGTTGCAAGACACTCAAGGCCATCATGGCTGTAAACAATAGACAAGTGTGCACACAAGCAAAGGGAAAATCCCGCATACAATGACAAACAACACGATACAAGTAGAAACAAACAAGTAGTCATGGAAACATGTAATCCTACAAAACAAGTGTTGCACATGGAACACCCATTAACATGTTAGAGTGATAACCAATATGTCAAAGTGTGTATAAGTAACAAGATGCTAAGTACAAAAATGAAACAATAACACCTGGATAAGTTGAATGTGGATGCCCCCAACAACCGGTATAGGAAGGGTAGAAGCGAGCATCCATGTCACATGTAGAGTCATGTATCTACGATCACACTAAACACGACGTGAACATGCATGTGAGTATGATAATGAAATATAATAAAGTGATCTAACATTTGTAATAATGTGAGCATGTTAAACATTAGCAAGCAAGAGTAAATGCCACTAAGACAATGCGGTATGTTGTGGATGGATGGAATGAAATGCAAGATGGAATGATAGGAGCAATGTGCCCCCGAGTGGATGGAATATGTATATAGTGAGGTTCATTTTGTTTTCCCCCTCGAAGTCAAGAATGAACTGTAAACAAGAGTGCATCATTAGGAAATGGTCAAGTAGTGTAGGTTGTATCTAGCACATTGTGATGAGTGTGTATGTGTAGTGGTGATGAAATGTGACATGTGGTAAGATGTGCATGGACCCTATAGCCGAAGTGTATACCACGACTTGTTGGATGGAGGGGTGATGATTTATCCCTAAGTGTATATCACTATATAATGAAAAGGATGATGAGGAGGCCTATGGAATGATATGTGTGTACCCTATAGCCTAAGTGTATACCATGACTTGTGGAATGGAAGAGTGATGATTTATCCCTAAGCATATATCACTATAAGATGAAAGGATGAAGATGGGTGACGATTTAGCCTAAAGTGTATGTCACTATGGTATGAGTAATAAGGGATTAGTGATGGAACCTAGGGTGTATATCACTACAAGATGATAATGGGGGTGGTGATTTAGCCTAAAGCGTATACCACTACAAGATGATAAGATAGGTGACAATTTAACCTAAGGTTTCATGTCACTAACATCAGAAATGGTGGATGAGGAAAATGTCGCATTGGTGAATGTAAGGTCCCTTTTATTGGTAAACCCTTGATAGTCGAGTATGTACCGAGGAACTAGAGTGTGTCATAGGGTGGTGAGTGTAGTGCGTAGAAGACAACGTAGTGTAAACGACCAAGTGATGAATATGTGATGTAAAATGCGCGGTGTGGAAAATGCAATGTAGGATTTATAATGTATATAGGATATGCAATGTTTATAGAAATGGAATATGCAATGATGATAAAACTAGACCCATATGTAATGGAATCTAGTGTAGCATGTAGAATGTAGATGATAGATAAATGTGTGATGGGAACTATGCAATGTAGGAGATGTATGGTGTGTAGGCTATGTAAGATGTGGTGATAGGTATAGATAGAATATGTAGTGATGACATGTAAAACTAGGCCCATATATAAAGTGGCCTAGCATAAATATAGGATGTAAGATTAGGATGCAAAACTAGATGTAGATGACATGAAGGCTAGTGTAGTATACATAAGATAGATGATGTATAAATGACTAGTGAATGAGGTATGTGTAGGGTGATGTAGGATATAGGCTATATATAGAAATGATGATAAAGTGTAAATGCGTATAACCTAGCGTGCGGTGTGTGGAGTTCAATGTAATGGTAATCCCTCAACAATCTAGTGTGAATCGAGCACAAGTGTGTGTCATCGGGTGATGATGGTGTTAGGATATGTGATGTGATATGCCTATAGAAAAGAACAAATTAATAGATATGGAATGTGTGATGTAAGATTACGGAATAGTGCTAGAAGAGGGGGCATGTGAAGATTATGCCCCCAGTGTATATTGGATGAAGGTATAATCAAGAGACACTAAGTGGATCAATATATGGATTATTTGCCTTAACAAAAGTGATGGGATGTGAAAGAGAAGTATGACCATCACATGGTTCTTCATCATAGTAAAGTTCATTAGGGTCCCAATTTTCAACGTATGTAGGATCTATAGCGGATGTTGGAATTATAAGTTTAACCTTAGGCGGTGATTGTTGTGTATGACTTGGTGATGTGGCTAATATCTTTAATGGAGGAGGTTGCTTAGCTTGACTTGGCAATACAATAGATGATTTAGCAAGGGGACGTGATTTATAGAAACACTTAAGGAGTGATGAGTTAGTTTTATTTGATAAGGTTGTGGAGAATGGAGTAGGAAGATATGGTGAACTAATTTGGAGAGGTGGCTTTTAGGTGGCTCTTGACTAACCAAAGAAGGTGCATGAGAAACAATAGGGTGACGCTCCTTAGATGTAGAAAGAGTAGTTTTTGCAGCCCATTTAGATGTAGAATTTCTAGGTGGACATGCATAGGATATTTTACTGATGAATGAAATAAATCCACGATGCTTAATATGTTTGACTCTATGTTGTAAAGTATAGAAATATTTGTCATCATGTCCATTGATTCAATGATAATGGAAAAATGGACGATCTTGCATACTATGTTTTTTTATAAGGAGGATAGTAATCAATAGGTGGTAGAGTGATCAATTGATGACCAAGAATCTCAGTGAGAATGTCATGTGGTTTAATGTTGTGATCAAGTATGAGAGGTTCTAGAGATGACATGACTTGAGGTTCAACTATATGACATGCAGTAGACATAGATTGAATAGGAGATGGCGAAGGAGAACAAACATGTGATTGTGAAGCATCCCTAAGTTGTTGAATTTCAGACCTAAGAGAGGTGATCATGGATTCCATATATTGCATAGAGGATATATGTGATTGAGAAGCATCCTTAAGTTGTTGGATTTCATATCTAAGAGATGTGATCATTGATTCCATAGATTTCATAGAGGAAGTATACGATTGAGAGGCATCCCTAGACTGTTGACCTTCAGATCTAAGAGATGTGATTGTGGATTCCATGATAGAAAATTTTACATGTAAGGCCTGAATCGAGTCTAATATGGGTTGGTTAGATGGAGGGTCATCAAGGTCAGGGTCGACAAAGAAACAATGAAGCATAGAACTTAATTCATGTGGTGGCGTATTATCATCAAAATACTTGGTGTTTAGGGATTTTTGGAAAATATCCTGATAAGTGGGATGTATTTTAAGTAAATCAAATAAATAATCTTGACCCATGATAGAAGAAGAAGAAAGATCTTAAGCATGAAAGTGATCGGGTTCACCAATATGGTTAATAAAAATAAAGATCTAGTTGGCCTAAAAGGTGAAACTGAATTATCCCTTGTTGGGATCTTACAAAAAATTGACAAAATACAGAAATTTGCAGAAATGATAACAATCTTATTTTTATGACAAGCAGATATAGAAAAATATGACAAAAAAGTACAGATTATGGCAAGCGAAGGTATAAAATCAGAAAATAACCAATATCTTCACTTTTATTGCAATTAAACCAACATGCAACAACATGCAAGTAACATGCATCAACATGCAATGACATGCAAGTAACATGCATGAACATGCAATGACATGCAATATCAAAAAGTTCCACTGATAAAATAAATGATCTCTCTTACTGAATATGGTTGTCTTCTCTTTCTGGACTTGAAACTGGATCAGCAAGCCTCTAAAAACTCTAAATCTGACAACCCGATCTGAATAAACTTCATAATAGAAAACTAGGGTTGGATCTTTCACCACCGAAGAGTGCTCTACTAGCTAGGGATAGATATTTCACTACCGAAGCTAGGGTTCTTGCGGAATTTCACCTCCACAAGCAAGGAAAGCAAGCTGAAAGCTCCAACATAAGATGACAAAATGAACCAAGATCCTTTTTCCTCCCCAAACACCACCTTTTATAACTTTTTCCATCATAAAAGTGGCCATAAAACCCTAATTCGACCCCCCTTGGAGATATGTCATATTTTAATCGTCACTTAAAGTGACTTTATTTCTCCTAGGCCAAAAAGGTACTTTAAGTGGCCCCAACGAAGAAACATAACATTAAATGCCAAAAGTGTCCACTTAAGTGATCCCAACGACAAAATAGAACACAAAGGGCCCATTAGACCCTCCCAACGCCCAAAAAATAACAAAAACATAGTAGGAAATCAGACAACCATCCCCAATAACCTCCAAAGTCATTAGTCCCTTGGGAATGACCAGGGCTAAGACCAAAATAGGGTCGTTAGGCCAACTGCTCGGAATTGGGGACATTACGAAACTAGGTATTAATGTTAATCTAACTAGGAGTACTAAAATGTTGTAGTAAATGAGATAAAACAATATATAATAAATGCAAGTAAATTATTCTAAGCAAAATGAGACCCTAATATTCAAGTAAATAAGGAAATATGACTTATCGATTAAAGGTGATTGTCGCAGATATGAAAATAAACTCAAGAAGTGTAGAAAAGCACTCGGGGGATCGGCGAAGGGTAGATCTAGAGGATCTAAAATGACTAGGGAGCCTAGGAGTGTACTAGAGTGCCTCGAGGCACCACAGTCATGTCTGGGCACTCGATCATTGTAAATGCTCAAATCCTTAATTTGGTATGGTAGCAATTTGGTTTTGAACCTTCCTTGTTTTTGTAGTAGTGGTCTTATCATTGAGTGTTGCACTACATTTCGGACATAGATGTAGTTTTGGTGTGTGTTTCCATGTCATGCCCTAGGTGCTCTCATGTCAATCACACTTTTTGAATTATCAAGCAATAATAACTATAAAAAAATGTAAATAGCATGTGTGCATATAATAGAATATAATCCCCCCCTATGCAAAGTGTGTGTGTGTGTGTGTGTGTGTGTGTGTGTGTGTGTGTGTGTGTGTGTGTGTGTGATGTAGATCTCCTAGCCTTGATGCATGACACTATGTGGATGCAAGTGATGCAACCCTAGATGGAGTGATAGTAGTGATATGATGTTAATACCTAGGACCCTTACTATGGTCTCATACTTTATATTTATATGGATCTCAAGCTTAATTTTGTAATTAATCCTAACAAGGATGACTAGGAAAAGATAAATATGACCAATAGCTATAAATGACACAAAAAGGAGTGAAAGGGGATTTGTATAGATCGGGGCACCTAGGTGGGACCATGATGCCTCGGGTTGCCCATGACAGTGGGCACCCTAATTTCAGCTAGAATGCCGGGGAAGTTATATAATGGGCTGATAGGTGCTAGAAAATATACGGGAAAGATGAAATAAAATACAAGAAAAAGTTGGCCAAAGGGTGGGATTAATTAGTACTTTGTACACTTGAGAACCTTCTAAATAGTAGTATAAGACCGAGCTAAATATTGTGTCTACAAGAGGCTCGTATTTTTGTGCATCCTTGATCGTGTCGTATGCAAATATGTATCATCGTGAATGGGAGCCTATGGTGCGAGAATTTGGATAGGTACATAACAGATGATGTTTTGGTAAATTAAGTCAAGCCTTAACCATCACTTTAATTTCTAGTTTAGGCATTTGACTCTACCTCCAATGATCTACATTCATGACAAAGGTACACCTCTAAATGAATCCTCTCTATGGAATTTTGAGTCATTATAGTTATCCCAACAAGATCAAGAGGAATGAAGCTCATGGTATTCATATTCACTTAACAAAAATATAACTAAATACCACACCACACATCCAAAAATAAGCATACAATTAATTTCAGTATGTTATAAGACAACTAATATGCATAATCTAAAATGAAAAACGCATTAAAAGGAAACCACAATTTCAGAAAACTATCCAAGACAAATTGATGTATGAATAATTTCTCTTTGGCAAGCGCATTTAAAAACCTTTGCGCATCATAGTCTACCACCCAACTATGGGTGTATCGATGTGGCATCATGAGGGCAAGCCCCTTCAAAGACACAACAATTCCTAAATTTACAAGAGGAACATGCCCCCATATCTTAAATGAGAGTGAGAGTATGGAAACATGAATTTTGTTGTTTCAACTTATCTTGTTATCCAAAATTCACCCCCAAGGTAAATTTTGATAACATGCATCAAATTCTTTAGTCCCAAGCAATTATATTGATTCAAGGCAAAGCATCAGGTTGCTGGGGTCCCCTCAGATTTTTTCTAACTCCCCTGGCCAAGAAAGAAAGAGCAAGCTCTGAAAAAATGTGGAAAGGTTGCAGAAGACAGGCTCGGGCCAGGAAAAATCATGAAAAATGGCTAAGTCTTGGTCTCCAGGACAGCCGGGACAAAAGTACGCGAGGGACGCGAAAGCGCGAAATGGGCGAAGGTTCGTCCGAGGGCAGTATACGCAAGGACGCGCGGGGACGCGAAATGAAATGGGCGAAGGTTCGTGCTGGGACAACCGGGAGGCAATACGTGAGGGACGCGTGGCTTGCAGCGCAAAATGGTGAAGGTTCGTCCGGGACAGCCGGGACAAAAGTACGCGAGGGACGCGTGGGACGCGAAAGTGCGAAATGGGCGAAGGTTCGTCCGGGACAGCCGGGACAAAAGTACGCGAGGGACGCGTGGGACGCGAAAGCAGCGAAATGGGCGAAGGTTCATCCGGGACAGCCGGGACAAAAGTACGCGAGGGACGCGTGGGACGCGAAAGCGAGAAATGGGCGAAGACAGAAGAGGAAAAGTCAACGTTTGACCTGCGAAACTTCAAACGGCCATAACTTTTGACTCCGAGCTCCGATTTTCACAAAATTGGACTTTCTGGAACGAGCACGACGTCCTCACGCCACGTAAACTGGATTTATTATTTTTAATGAGGATATATGTATTCAATTAAGAGAAACATATTCGGCTCCAGATCAGATTAATGTTCATTCCCGTCAAATGACAAAAACGCATGACCCAAAATAGCTGCCCGCACTCAAAAGGCCATAACTTTTGCATTTCTCAACAAAATCACACAAAATTGGTACCGTTGGAATCGTGGCTCCAAGATCGACACACGAAATCAAGAAATTCTAGATTTGATGAGAAATTGATTGAGTTTTTTAAGAAAACGCGGCCAGGTTCAAAACAGTGTTTTATTTGGTAGTTGGGAGTGCAATTAAGAGGCATGGTCATCATTCTTTCTCTCGCTACAACACCCGACACAGATGGGGGCCTTTTGCAAGTAATATATGATCATTGTACTCCATTTAATGCCTCTTACAAGTGGTTGAAGGACAGATTTCGGGATTTCCATTTTTCCCTTCTCTTTCTCTTCTCTTTTTTCTATAAATTGGAGTGTTGGGCTCATTGTAAAGGAGAGAGTTTTGGGGTAACAAAGCTCGCCAAAATTTCTTTGTGAAGCCGGTGTGTTGCAGGCCCTTGTAGTGAAATCCTTGCATGGTGATCCAGGCCCTTATCTTGTAATAGACTCGAATCAGGCATGCATACCAGAAGCAATAAAATACAAAGTTTGTGGATGTATCTTCCTACTTTGTTTTTCTTGCATTCTTCTTGCCCCTTTTATCTTTCTACAAGAATATTGTGTCTATTGTTATGTTCTTGCAGGAATTCACTAACATTGTGTATGCTTGGAATATTGTTGTGAATGTATTTTGCTAGATTATGGTGAACTGTCATCACCTCTTCTAGTGTGCACTTTGCCTCTGTATTTCACACATTTGGAGATTACTCTCACACTCCTTTTCTGGTGTATCACCGCTTTAGTGTAGGCTTTCATTTTATGTATTCTCTCTCCTTGGTCCCTTGAAATTTAGATTAGAATGTTAGCTTATCCCTGCATTAGAGTAGATTGTGGCAGGTAGTTTAGGAGCAAGAACCAGCTTTCTCTGGAGGTCTGTCTCAAGTAGCAAATCCCACAACTTGGAGATAGTACCCATGTTATCCAATCACACTGTGAGTTCAAATACATGCACAATGTGATTCGGTGATAACACTTACATCATACATTCACACCCTTGCAATTACTAAAATATAACAAATAATAAAAATATTTCTATATACAAATTATCTACACATTAGCATTATTTACGATATAATGAATACGAAAAAATCAAACTTCCTCTAATGTTATTCTATTTAACACAACCAAGAGAAATGAAATTATGAAAAAGATCGCTCAATTATATTATTAAATTACGAAATGTTTAACTTTAATTATATTATGAAAAAATTATCATTAAAACTAATGATATAATGGCATTAACATGTTTGTAAATCACACAACTTGGTTCATAATACATTTAGGACTTTTACCTTTTTAGGATTTAGCAATCAAATGATAATCCTAACATTATGAGAATAAAGAAGTCTATTGAACATTCTAAATCAATCAAAAATGGTTTCTCTACACCCTATGGGTATGAATATGTATGATATGTGTTACATGAAACTGATGCAGAAATAAAATTATTATTAAGGAATAGGATAAAATTTATAGACAATGAATAGGTTCTCCAAACTATTTTTTTGTTAATCGATATAGGATAGGCTAAAATATGAACGATTTCCTAGTTCTAATGTAGCCTTAGGATTTCCTAATTCTATGATTTCCTAGCACCCACAAGCCATTTACAACATGAACAATTATTGTTCACCCAATTGTTCATTTTCATTATTATTGTAGTTATATCCTACTTACTACTATGTTGAGTACAATTATGCATGTATGATTATGAAAACATCATAGTGACATCCACGGTCAATGCTACTATACAAGTATTGTTAATGTTTTTAGTATATAACCTTTATTTTTCACTTAATTTTGCATTCTTTAGTTTGCATTTAGAGATTGCAATATTTTCAACTGAATTATCATATAATTTCATCTTATGTTAAGAATTTATACTTTTTGGAATTAAATTAAGTAAATATAAAAATAAAAGTAAAATAAGTAAGATGTAATTGGTAAATTCCTTTTATGTATATTTATAATAAAATAACTCATTATACTACCCCAATTTCAAACCAAAATATAATATATAATCAAACAACTTGAAAGAGATGATTGTTAACACATTAGTAGTCTCAAGAAAACTTGAATCATTTAATTATTTTGTTAGTTGATTTAGTTAGCATTTAACGATAAAATGAAATCTCCAAACTTTTTTGTTCAATCTAATTTATTTTTTTATGAACCAATCTCTAATAATATATTTGAGTTTGTAGAATAAAATTCTTCCTGTGAATTTGGGCTTTTGGTGTGTGGGGAAAATGTTAATCACTAAATATTAATAAATGGCCAAACCTAGGCATATAGAGCTACCTAATATAAAAACCTTTAATATCAAAACATATTGTCAAAAATAAGAAGTTTATATTGTAGAACATATGAAATATATATGTTGTAAATAACTTCAATAATTAAACCAATGATAAAATGAAATCTCCAAACTTTGTTTGTTCAATCTAATTTATTTTTTTATGAACCGGTCTCTAATAATATATTTGTGTCATTTTATAGTTTGTAGGATACAATTCTTCATGTGAACTTGGGCTTTTGGTGTGTGGGGAAAATTTTAATCACTAAATATTAATAAACTGGCCAAACCTAGGCATATAGAGCTACCTAATATAAACAAATTTAATATCAAAACATATTATCAAAAATAAGAAGTTTATAGTGTAGAACATATGAAATATATATGTTGTAAACAACTTCAATAATTAAACCACGTGGCTTCACTACTAAATAATATTTACAAACGTAGATGAGTTCATCTTTTTAGACAATCATGTATGATAAGAAAGAAGAAATAGTTGAAAATTTTGTTGTTGAAAAACACATTGTGTTTTTCAACATTTTTCAAAAAGAAATCCCTATCAAGTTTATGACATGTCATCCCTTGGATCAGTATATGCTAAACATACTATATTAAATACGATAAAAATTTGCCATACTAAACTAGACAAGCATTAAAATTTGGAATCTACCATCGATGTGTAGAATTTGCCAATGTTTTAGAAAAATACAGGGAATGAGTATGTGAAAATGATACAACGACAAACATAAGGGATAAGGAAAAGTTAAAAAATGATAACTATAATGCCCCATCCTAGGACACCGTAAACACGCCCCAAGTGCATCTAATAATTTGCGAAATATATATATATATATATATATATATATATATATATATATCAATATATACTATTTACTAATGTGTTTGTTTAAACATCTTCCCTTTAAAATTTATTTTATATCCATTTATAATTTTACTCGAATTAAATAAAACATTTTCCCGAAGTAATTTAATTATTTATTCCTACTGAGCTTATTAAGGTCATCTTAAAAAGACTACACACCCTTTGAGGTTAATTAATCTTCCTTTTTATTTATTTGTATTTGCCACACTCCTTTATAATTTTCCCTCCCATACCCATAAAGTGCCCATGACTTAAAATGTGTAGGGTTGACTATGGGCCCTTGGATCAAATTTAATCTTGGCCCTTGATTTGAATTTTCCCTAAGGTTGCCCTAAATTTCTCTATGTTTTATTTTCTCTCTTTTGGTTTTCATTTTATTTCTTCTTGTAGGTGGAGGAGCTATGGAGGAGGAGCTATGGAAGTTGGTTTTATCCTTATTGTTTTTTGTTTGTGAAAAACCCCAAACACAAACCAATATTGAGATGTATAGATTTTAAATTACAATGTGGCCGTGTTTTTTTTTTAGAGAGGCGGCGAAGGGTTTACCACGCGAGTGGGAATGTGGCGCGTGGAAAGTGAGAGGGGGTTTGGAGCTCACGGAGGAAGGCTGTGTGGGCCGGGGAGCGGTACGAGGCCGCGTGGAGGAAGGGAGTGGAGTGGGGCAGCGTGGGGATGGGGAGAGGACTGCGCAAAAGTGGGAGGTGGAAGGTGAGAGCGGCATTGTGGGGAGGGCAGGCGCGTAGCGCAGTGGGGGGACAGGCGAAGGGGCTACGCGGGGAGCGAGAGACATGGAGCGGTGGGGGGGCGTGGTGCGGTGGGAGGATGCGCATGAAGCCTAGGGAGGGGTTCGACCCTCCCCACCATTCTTTTTTTTATTTCTTTACAAACAAAAACATTAACAATAATATAAATTTAAAATTATATAATATAAATTTAAATATATATATATATATATACATAATATATATATATATATATATATATATATATATATATATATACATTTATATATATATACATATATATATATTAGTTTATTTTCCATACAATAAGATGATACAATCCTTTTTTTTAATATGATAATAAAATATTTACTGCATAAAATAAATCCTAATAATTTCTAAATAACGAATACTTTGTAGCACATTTTGAAGTCATGTTTACAATTACTATTATAAGGAATACATTTCAACATAACTATATCACATGTTATGGGGTGGAAATAAATATAAGATGTGAGTACTAAAATCTGGTCTTCAACTAGTGAACTATGCAAATAATGTATGTATTTTATTGTTGACAATATTAAATCAAAAAAGGATTCATTCCATTATGTGAACAGAAATGCATATGGTAAAGTATGTTGATACAAGAGGAGAAGCAAAACAAATGTCTAAAAATTTATAAGGAGTGATAGAGCAAGAAGACTAATATTCTCATACAATGAACCCACAAACTCCATATTGAACTAACTTCCTTTCAAATGCAAAGCAAATTTAAGGTTTCAGATTTACACACAAGTAAGATCTCCAATAAGTAATATATTTTCTTTTGAAGAGACATGTTTTCAATAAACAACTTTTCCTTTCAAAATGGAGTTTACAAATCAATACATATTCAAATAAATAACTCTTTTACAAGGTTTCCTCTTCTTCTTTCTTTTTTTTTAAAAAAAAAAAAAAAAAAAAAAAAAAAGCACATCAACCCAACATGTTTCCCAAAATACATGAAACACTCAAGATATCATATTACAAGTTTCTTGCAAGATTGATGAAAGGTTGCACAAACAAATGTGACTCAAGTTTACAAGTACTCCAAGATACAAAAGAAGGTTTTACAAGATAATGAAAGCTCTCTCATAAACATATCATTGAAGTTGCAAATGAGAGTGACTTTTACATGACTTGAAGACAAAAAGGAGAAGCCAATAAAACAAGAACTCCAACCAACTTCCAACTTGAGATCCAACTTCAAATGCCTTCAAAGAAATCCAACACAAGGAGAAGAAGCTTGTTTAACCACCCAACCTTTAGGCATCATTACATGCCTTTCCAAGGTTGGAAGGCATGCTAGCCTCCCCCAAGCCCATGGGAAAGAGGACTACTATCCACAACTTTGCACAAGAGTAAGGGAGAACAACCAACATTACATTCACATAAGGACAAGACAAATATTACAACAAAACACCAATTTGCAAAGATGAAAAAGAGGAGAAACCATGTTCTACCTCTAAAATGGGGAAGAGAAGAAAGGAGTTCTCCAAATGCCAAAAGTGGTAACCAACATTGGTTGCACAAAACCAAGATCTCCACACCCTCCTTATTCCTCCAAAGTCATTCAAACCCTCCTTATTTCCCCATCCTTTCACCAAATCCTTCTTGGAAGGATTTTCAAACCCCAAAGGGGTTTCCTCACCAAGAATGGGGAAGGAGGTTCAAGCCATATGAACCACCTTCCTCACCTCAACCAATTTGACGGGAGTAACTAAAATCCTACAAGGCTTGCCCATCAAGCCATGAGGATTGAGAGGGAAAAATCCCTCTCTTCCCCCACAACTCCAAAAATCCATCATGTCATATGATGGATGGAGGAAAATAAAAACACACACATAACAACAAAATGGTAACACCCAAGTAGCACACACATTTTAAACAAACAAGGCTAACATCTAATATGCAATAAACACAAAAATGAACTCAAGGAGCCTACCTCCAAAAGCTCTCCACTTCTAACTTTTCCCTTTCTTTGTCCAAGCAAGCTCTAGCTACCAAAATCCACAAGCCTCCAAGAAAAGCTCCTAAAAAAAGTTCTCTTCTTCCCCCATGAGGGAGAATTTGAAGAGGTGCCAAAAAAAATCCTCACAAATGAGGGGGTGACATGTGTCACCCCTCTCTTCCCTCAAGGTCAAATATTCCCAAGATAAAAGAGAAAGAATAAAATAGTTTTTAACCCTCTTCTCCCAAATTACCCAAAAAGACAAACAAAACAAACTTGTGCAACTTTTAACAAAACACACATATCCATCCACCTTACATGGATGTGACCAAAGGGAGGGAAAATGGGAGGAAACTCCCTCTATGCCTTGGAATTAAGCCCCCCTACCTATTAGGTAGGGTCCAAGGGCCCATTTTCAAGCTAAGTGAACTCCCAAACTAAAAAGGGTCACTTAAAATACCTAAAATAGCCCAATTTCGGGTTTGGCACATTTGGGCACAAGAGTAGAGGATGTGGGGCCCACCCAGGGTTCACATGTGACCCTAATCCCTTTTGATTAAGTACATCATTATACAAACTCAAAACTCAATGTAAGTGGGGCCATTAATTCCCCAAAACAAGTTTACAACACAACTAAACACCCTAAGCAAGATTAATATTACAAGACATATTACATTACAAAGGAGGGTCACTCACGGTGTCCAAAATAATAAACTCTAATACTAAGGTCTCATACAATAAACACGACTAGGACTTAGCCTCGTGGGTTGCTTGTGCAAAATTGTGTAGCTGGCCTAAATCCCACGTTCTCCTGTGACCTATCACTGCACACTCATTACACACATTAAATGAACATGTCCCGATAAAGTGTGAATCAACCACTCAATAAGAAGTCAATGAATTTTTATGCTAGCATATTATCATTCTGGAATAAAAAATGTGACACATGCATAATTATACACAATCCACCACGAGTTAGTCATAACGATAAAGTGACATTCATCCATAGAATCCAAGCATGAAATCAAACTGAGTATCCATCAAATATAAATGAGCTCCGAACAACATCATATCAGTTAGTATCCATGACATCATAAGATAAGGTGACAACATAGTAATCAAGATAAATTGGCGTTATATGCCCAAATCTCCATACATGTCTAATAAGATCAAATATCCTAATGTAATGTCCAAAATATATCAAATTCCTACTGAAACATGTCTATGAGTAAAAGGAACAACAAATAATTGAGGCTATAAAAAAAATGTGGGCACTCTGATAACATCAATAACTCGAGTCAATAAGTTTTCTTCTTATAACATCGAGGACCGAGAAACAAATGTATGATTTCTACAATTCCTTGATGTTATCATGGTATGTTGTAGATGGTTGATTAATCGAAATGTCTCTCCTAAGTTGATTGGGGCTCCATAGAATGAAAAATGAACCATTTTTTTCTTTTAATATGGTCAAGAGTGTTTCATTGTTCGCATCTTATGACAAATTACAGACCAAGCTCCTCTTACATGCCAATTGTTATGTATGGTAGTGTAGCTAAAGGCCCAATATTTTAAATTCAAATATATTGTGACAATTTTTGACAGAATTTAATGCATATTCTAAACTTGGGATCATTTTCAAGGACTTTGTGGTTAAGCTTCACATGTTCTCAGTAGTCAAGGATTTGTTTCACTGTTATGATTAAGTTACTTGTGCGGTAGGCACACATTGGACAACATGCAATGATTGAATTTTTAGTTGCATAGATGGTTTGCAGAAAAATAAGGTGTAGAAATTAAAAATAAAATTTAAAAATTAAGTTTCAATTATATAATTTCATTGTCTCTTTATAGTGGATCTCATATGGCTTTCTCTATGTAGGGTATTGAACAATTTGAAAGAATATGCAGTAAAGACACTAGTGAATCAATACATGAGGGCGTTAGATCGCCACCCCACAATGTAAGTTAATCTTTGAAATAAAAGTGGAAATTAAAATCGTGGAAATTGTGGTGGATTTTCTTTTTCTTTGGGATTTGGGTATTTTTGTGTGGTAGGGAACACTCGAAAAATGGGGAAAATTCCCCACAAAAATGGGGAAAAGTCCCAAAAAACTAAATAACACAAGAAACATCGACTATAAGCTACTAAATTTATAGAGGGAAAATTGAAATCCGAGAAAATATTGTATATAGTTCTCATTTGCTAGTAAATCTATAAAAATAGCAACATTATGACGTTAATAGGGAGAAATATGGATTCACACACCAAACTACAAATAGACATTTTGTCAAATAGTTCATAGTTAATCCCTAAACCAACCTTGTGTGAGGATAATTGTCTACCATATTTCTTTGAGACATTATGTCAAACGGTTCATAGTTAATACCTAAACCATGACACTTACGCAACAAACTTGATCTTAAACAAAGGGTAAAAACAAAGTCCTAGGTAAAAATTCATGGAGAAATATGGCAACTATAAACTTTGTGTCTCGGTACTTACTAAAAACATGAACAAAAAATTTCAACACAAAAAATATGGAGAAATATGGAAGCAATTCACGTTAATATGGCAACAGATTCACGATTCACAAACTAACATTATCACATTAATATGGAGAAATATGGTGCTTACTATAGATGTAATGGATCCCCTCGAACCCCACCGTGTCATGGCCTCCTTTACACGTAGTTTCTATAGCTCTAACCCACAAAACATAGTGAAAAATGCACACTGCAAACCCCTATGGAATGAACAAAAAATGTTAATGGAAACACATCAAACTCGTGTATGATGCTCCTAGTTATCTGATGCGTGTGCTTGCACAAACATTCTTCATGCCTCATTTTCTCGTGATTGTAATGGAAAATGGGATGGTGATGATTCACTATTATAAGGTATGATTCATTGGTGCGGGGCATGTAGTTTAATAATTCAAATTCACCACGGAATCCTCGTCACCTCTATCCACGTCAATCACAAAACATGGCAATCCATGTCGATTCCACTAGCACGATGTGTCACATCAAAGTTTCCATCGAGAGTTATCCTTTCCGAGTGGTTGGATGTGTTATGCCAACGTTAGGACATGATGGTTTTGGAGCACATGCATAGGTGTATTTTATGTGGAGGATAGTCGTTTGCCTAAATAATCGGGTACACAAATCATTTAATTAAATTTTATTTAACATGGTAGTGTACGGTAGCCCATATATTCTAGCAAACAAAGTTACCACTTGCTAAAACATAGATTTTTACTATTCTTTAATTTTTAAATAAAAGTTTATTAGAATAACTAGTGGTCGCTCCTAGAGGAGCAAGGTTATGTCGTTAATGTGTCAGTAAGAATTGGACTGTAATGCAAGGTATCAATTTAGTGCTTGTAATTTTGTAAAGTTACATAAAATGCAGTGGGCAAGATGATGGTGGTTGTGGGCGGAATGTATTATCAAATGTCAAATGACCAAATTTAGGTGTCTACACAAAATAACCAATGAAATACAACTACATTTTTTACAATTTCCTATTTTAGAGACTTATTCATATCCATATGTTCTTTCTAGGTTTTGCAGGTACATTTTTGTTGCTTTAAGAGCATAATTTTTATATTCACTTATGAACGTGAGTAGGTGAATGGCTATTTATAGTTATAGGCCTGAATAGGGATAGTTTGTACAGTGGGGCATGCGTTATTTATCGATGAGGAGGGTTACTTATTTTATGTGTACAACGTTTTTTTATACAAGAGGTGATTGAGGTTTTTTTATCATGTTTAGTGGGTTAATTTTTTTTAAAGGAATATGGGAATGGGTTGTCCAGTTATTTAAGTTTGGTTGTGTTGAGTATATGTTAGTTGGTTTGATGAGTTGTATTTATTTCACGAAGCTTGTAATTGAGATGGGGGAATAAAATGGCATTTAATAATGAAGGTTGAGAGCTTTTAGTGTTCATAACGAGAAATGGGCGGGGTTATGCATGAGTAGTCACGTAAAGAAGGGTAAGTGGCGTAGTGTATGAATTAAGGATGTGATGCGAAGAACATCCAAGGTATAAGAGCAATCTTGCATCACCCAAAAATAGTTTGTTATTTTTTCTTTAATAAGGGCTAAAATGGTATGGTTACTAAATTATTTTGTAAGTTTCATTTATGAAAAACTTGAAGTCAAATTTTAGGCCTTTAGATGCTTCGGATGGACCCGAAAATTGGAAGAAATCCAAAGTATTCTACCATTATGTATGACTTTTTCTCTGTGCGTCTTCTTGAGATATTTCCGAAAAGGTATTAAAATCAAAAATCCAATGGTCGGATCAAAAGTTATGATCCCGTGAAGTTGTCTATCTTTACCAATTTGAATAGAAATTCGAGAAGCATCTAGGGAAGGTTACATTTTCTAGAAGTTTCTAAGGGGTTACATTTTCCGAGAGGGTTCTAGGGTAGTCAAGCATTCCATATAAGGGAGCTAAGGGGTTTTGAGAGAGAGCGAGAGGGCATGTGGCTCGATTTGCAGATTTGCGAGACTTATGAAATTAAAGGCCCATGAGATGGCAATTCTAGTTTTGTAAGTTCAATCTTATTTCACAAGTAATAATAGAAATCTTGGTTTCTTCGGCATTTTCATCTTGTGCGATTTCTGTTGTTATTGTTGGTTTTATATTAAAAGGGGAGTGCCCTTCATTAGGATGGTAATTTACATTGGCATACGTTGGTATGAGAGGTGCTTTATAGGGCTTTTCTTTTGTGATTTATTGAGGCAGGATTTTGTGGGTGGGGTTTAGTAGAAAACATAGGTGGTTGTGGTAAATGTTGGAATCATACATAGAGGTGTAGCGATGTAGTAAAGGTAGAGTAAACAAATACAAACCCTCGTATTTCAAGTATTGCTTTGAATGAACTAAACATGTTTAGGTAAGATGATGCTTTAGTGGGGTAGTTTTTATTAGTTTAGAAATTAAAAAGAGTTGACAAAACCATATACATTTTTGTGCACTTTGTACAGTTTCAGCTACATACATGTGAAGGGAGGGGAGTGGTTTACATTGGTGGTTTCTCTTAGCGAAGGGGTTGGGGTTATAGTATGTTGTGTAGAATTGTTTGCTAAGGATGTGGATGTTATCTTCACTTACAATGATTGCTTGTTGTAGTTCCTACTTGTGTTTGTTCTAATTTCCATTGTGTTTCCCACATATAGGGTGACAAAATTTGGCTACATACGGTCAACGGTAGTTTCAGTAGCATGTGGCAGGTTTCCTATGCACCAATATCTCGATCAACAATTGTTTCTCAAAGCAATTTGTTGTACGTTGTGCTTACAAGTTTTTAAGGTGTTGTGCTCTCTATGTGATTCTGACTAACATGTGGTGGTATGTTTTTTATGTATGTATGTATGTATGTAGTTAAAATATAAAACGTAGTTATCTTATGTAAACAAATCTTATTAAAAAATGGGAATTTACATGGCATGAGAAAGAGGTAAGATGTGGTGTATAAGCCATGCGAGACATGAAAATTTTAGGAGCAAAGAAGACAAGGATTGCTTGAAGTAGTTTTATATAGAATAGACTAAAAACATTCGTAACACCAAACACGTTTTTCTCTCATCAGCTCGATGAAAATGTTATGATCAAATATAAATTTGGTTATTTCTTAGGGTGTTTCATATTTATTATGGAAATAGGGAATGTTGTGAGAAACTAAGTATTTGTTTTCTCTCATCAACTCAGCTCAGATTCGGCATTGGGTAAAACTTGCTAGGGCTTGGAGACCTCAAATAGCATGTGTGCTTCTTCAAGATTACACAAACTGTTGACATAGAAATTTAAATTTGAATGTTTTGAATTTGTGCACAGACATGCCAGTTAAAAATTGATTGCCAAGTAATGATTGAGTGCATTTGTTTACATTTTCTGTAAGTCATTCGCATGTGTTCAGTATGCGTACATATTTTGTATGTGTGAGAAATATACGCTTTCTATTATTGTTTGATGGATGTCCATACCTGTTGTAAAGTTGTCAGTTTGAGGAGGCATATGGAAAAGGCATTTCTTTGAACAATGTCAAGACGTGAAGAAATGAATATTATGTAAGCAAGTTTTATAATTTGTCCATTTGATTTTGTGTTTACCATGAGCTCTCCATTTAGATGGGTTTTTGTTCAATTGGCATTCTGGTGTGATGTTTTACATATTTTCTGCACTTTTTTTTATTATATTCCCCACTAAAGAATACCATCAGGTGAAATTGAGAATATGTCACAATGAAGCTAGTTATCCTTTGTAAACATTGATTATTGTTGATTAGTTGTTCATAATAAACCCCAATATGTTATATCTTTGTACTTTTCTAAAGTTGAATGATTTGTATTTTTTTGTGGTAAGTGGATTGTTTAAACTTAATAGTTCCTTCGTATAAGACCCTACAATGTGTATGATTTGTATATTGCCTAGAATTATAGGTGGGCTTTACTATAATCTTGCCAAGCCAAAAGAAAAAGAATCAAAATCATTTGGGTTTGGGTGGGTCCAACCCTTTTTACTACAATTTAACCACATTCTAACGTGTATGTTTATTTTTGATGGGAAGTACAATGGTGGAATTGATATGTTTTAAATTATATCTATTTTATTTACAATAAAAACATTGTTACAAATATGTACATCATTTTACAACGTTAACAATGGGCATCCTTCTATGTTCCTTATTTATAAGGAGGCTATTATGGTGAATATGTATGTCATGTTATAAGGGTAAGTTCTTCCCCATCTACATATATTGTAATGGTATTTTCTATCCCCTCTTGCAAGGTTTTGAAAAAGGTGCTAATATATCTACATTTTGTTTACCAGAAGGGTGCTATTATGAATATGTACAACATGGTTTAAGTTTGTGTATTACTTTTTATTGTCTCACTCCCAAGATTCAAATAATGTTATTAACATGTCTGCATGGTTTTGTTATTGTTCCCTTTTAGTTGCATTGCGTAGCGCACATCAGATTTGTGTATTACCATTATGGATAGTTGTTGAAATGGGAAGGATAAATTTTAACATGGGGAAGAGGGCATTCTTTGTAATGGTCCATACGTCATGAGCATTTGAGGTGAGGTGTTTATGAGCATCTAACAATACACCTAGCAAAGTATTGGTTGTGTCATCAAAATTTGTTTCTCATATAGTTCTAGTGACATCTTCTAGCACCATACACAAGGCATATTTATATTCATATAAATGCAATGTCAAGCACCTTTTGTATTCATATTTTTTTTATGACATTGGTTAACATTAAGCAATTGGGAACAAGTTGGGTAACAGAAGTTAGTTATGTGAAGATATGTATAATTGTTGCAACAACTTCGGTCGATGACCTAGATTTTGAATAGTGGAGGCATGTATGTGTGCAATAGTTTTCATGGCCGTGACCTCTATACCTAATATAATTGAAACATCGATTGTTCGTGTTGTAACCATCCAAATACGTAAGGTCGTTGTGGTGTGAATAGAGGGTGCTAGAAAGAGGGGTGCATTAACTCTAGTTGTTAGGCTTATCTACTCGAATGTGGTGACTTCAAACTTTTTAATAGTTACTATTAGTTGATATATATTAGCATACGTATTTTAGTGTAGTCATGTTCGAATTGTAACATTTTCACCTCAACACATAAGCTCCCCATAAGATTATGAATATGTTATATGATGTTTGGTCTTGCATTGCAATCATGCACCATTGCGTGCAACTTCCATCTTTACGGATAATGGTATAAATAGCATATATAGATGTGACCGAACCAAGCACATCCTCTATAGAACCAACCTCAAAAACTGTAACCTACAAGTGTGGAGGCACTGAAATAGAGCATGCATGTGACAGGTCAAAAGAGAACAACTTCTTTGAAAATTGAATAAAGAATGCCTTCAGTGCAAAGTAACTTGCACTATCTCCCAGACAAATACAAGGCACTTGGGCTCACATTATGAAAACAAAGGAAGGAGTCTAGAACTAATGAAGTAGTTCAAACAGTCCTACCAAATCCGGAGGTTGATATGCAGTCATTCCTAGATTTGATAACAAAGTGAATAACACAATAGTGTCAATATTTGTCTTGTTAATTTTCTCCATTGACCTGATGGAAACAATTCACACTCGGGAGTCAGGACCACAAAGGGACAAGTAGCTCATTGGTCAACGAATGAGAGGTCATAGGTTCAAGTCCCAACAGGCCCATAGCCAAGCTTGGGAACCCCATGCATAGAAGAGTCGCTTGAGGGTGTGAAATAAACCACAAAGGGATGAGTGGCACCCCAGCAACAAATGGATTATCCACATCCACAAGTTCCTCAGGAGCATAAATTTGGGTATGGTGTGGGAATTTTATTGAATACGGAAGAGATATATGATGCTTCCACCCTGTATACACTATGTGGTGATCTACGTTGCGGTACCTACCATTGCTCCATGCCTGCAACACAATGTTAACCGTAGAAATCAGTGTTTTATGCTTTCAAAGTTCATGATAATTGCTAAGGATTTCATAGAAGTAGTTGTAACAGTATAATTTTCACACCCTTAGGCAATCCCAATGTTGACAACGAATGAATCTAGTTGAGGTTTGACGTTGAACCACTCTCCTTGTTTGGATCGAACCTGGAGACCTGCATTTTCATCGTTGTACAAGATTGTCATATAGTTAACATCTCCGTGACAAGGCAAAACCACATCCCCGATATATTTTCCATGAGATGGATAGCCGTTTATGTGAAATTTGGTTGTGCATTTCTCGAAATCAGACTGATAGAATTCGCTCACATCCAAACCCAGGCTAGCAAGAACGATTTTAATGATCTTACTCCACATATTTGACTAAAATAAGGTAAATTTTCCAACCACTTCACTGTAAAACAATTCGAGGAAAAATCTGTTGGTGACATCAAGCATTGAACAAGAAGGAAAAGGTAAGAAATATATAACATATAGAAATTTGAGTTCCCTTCGGTCCATATCTTTTCACCAATTTCCTAATTGAATGCGGATTGGGCATGCCCACGAGGTAGAAGACCTCAAAGTTTGGAAAGCGTAAATAAATTTCCATGGGATTAGAAGTTGTGACTGTGTCCTTCAACTCCATGGGCATCGACAATAAATCTTGGGTTATAGACACAACCTTCTCGATAAGATCGGGTGGCATTCCATGATTCACGATGTGGAAAAACACCCATTTTGTGCATGCTTCTCTTAGCCTCGCTAGCTCTGGATGATACTGAAATTGATCTCCCCCGATTTCTGAGGAAATTGTGAAATGTCAATCCTGGGAAGATTAATTTTAGTCATAGTGGCTTTAGGGGGAGATTTCAGGCCTGGTTTGAAATGAATAGAATGACCACAAAAACAAATTTGGTTATAGAAAGAGGCGAATTACGTTGGGCTCAAGGTATGAGGTCCCAATAGATAGATAAACTCATTCAAACATTTTTATTTGCCAAATCTCAGATCCTATTTGCAAGTTTCAGCTATCTTTAAACCCCATTTGTATTGGCAAGTTCAAGCAATGACCTAAATACATTCAATCCATTGGTTTCCACCGACACAATACAAATCATTATCTAAATTTCACCGATACAGAAAAGATAGGAATCAAAATTGCAGGGCTTTGAAAGCACATCCAGATAAGAATAAAAACAACATTGAAATTTTTATTTCGATGAAACCTAGCCACGACACAAATTCATTCATTCCACCACATAAGCTAATGCATTTTCCATGAATCACTTACAAGAGTTGTGCAAATTGTTACTGGTGCAGAAAGAATCAAATCGAAACATTAGGGCTTTAACGCACATTTAGAAAACAGACCTGATAATTCAAATATCGGCCAAAACAAGCTAGACTGTGAGCGCAGTAAACAAACAAATCCCAAAATAAATTAAAACTCATACCAAAATAGAAAACACACACAAGATCGATTGAGACTGTGAATACCAAATAAAGCAGGCACTCACACAGAAAAATATCATCAGAGGTCATGCCGAGTGCAGATCAAACTCTTCGCCCCATACACCCGAGATCTAATATAACAGCGCAAATTTGTTCATTGCGATATAATATGTGTGCCACGCAAATTTGTGTAATGCGATAGGGCCGATTGAAAGCATGCAAGCTGATAGTAGGTCGGTGGCGGTGGCACGATGACAAACACCTCAAGCAGTTGGGCGTCGTCATAAAAATCAAGTGCAATTAGTCAAAAATAGAAAGACAAGGTAAACGAGGCCTTCGGCGTAATTAGTCAAAAATAAATGTAGGGTAAAGACTACAAGGTAAACGAGGCTAAGTAAAATTTTTTTCACCATAGGTGTTGCTTAGAAAATTAATTTTTCATTGTAATAAATCATAGGAATTGATGCAAGTAGGTATCTAGACTAGGCTTCTATATTCTAAAAAAACACACACGAAACGAAAATGTTGTATGGCAGAAATTTTTTTTTTACGACCCATCCCACCACCCTGTAATTACGCCGGAGGCCTCTCCCTATATTCTAAAAAAGTGTGGCAGAAATTTTTTTGACCCTTCCCACCACCCTTTAATTACGCCGGAGGCGTGCATACTGTGCTCAAGCTCATTGACGATGGTGTGCTGCTTACGGTGCTTGTCATCTCCGTTTTCAACCTGGCATCCCCCGCTGCTTCTGCTACCTCTCTCTGACTGTATGTGTAGCGATGAATATTCCAGACTATAGCTGAAAAATCTTTAGAATCGACATTTCTAGCTAAAATGGAGTTGCAGAATCTAATCTTATGCGTGCATATGAAATGAATGGGGATATCAGGCAAAATCTTACATCTTTACATTTATTTCTTAAAATAGTTTTCTATTTATATTTTTAGTTTTCATTGAAATTTTATGTCTTCCCAAGTTTCTTGCATCATATTCTTTTGAAGAGATAGCCATGAGATGAACATCATGGTTGAATGTTGGCAGAATAGTCTGTATCCTCTTTTTACAGAGAGGATTTTGTTTGACATTATTATACTGTTTATATAAATTCAGGTATCAATAGCTGTGTAAGAGAAAATTTGTTTTACTGAACTATTCACATCTAAATTTCGCATTGAAAAATCAAATTTTAGATCTCAAATGTTCCTCTGCTGTGGATGTGTTTCACAACTAATAAATAGTAATTAAAATAGTCATACTACTTCTAAATAGTGTGCCATCATAATGATGACAGTCATTTTAATGTGCGCGGAAAAAGAGGTTCTGTCAAAGAACATTTCTCTTTAGCATATCCTCCTCAGTACAAAAATTCTCATGTTTTCTATAAATTTGTTATATTTTTACAATGAATTGGATGATTGTAAAAAGCAATTTTTTGTTTGTGGAAAAAGAGGTCGTTAATAAATATTATTATTTAGAGATTTTAAAACGAGCTCTTAAGTCATCGATCTTTTGGCCTGCATGTAAGGCTTCAATCGTTTCTAGCTCCTTTACTTGTTTAGATTTAGATTTATATTTATAAACATATAAAAGTTATAGAAGTAAATTGTTTGAGTGTACAAGCTTAACAAGTGTTCTTATAAAAATTCACGACTAAATATACAGGAGATAAAATATTAATATCGTTGATATTTCATGGGACTATCTGATGTCGTGTGCAATGGCACATTAAATGCACTACATACATGCTTACAGAGAAAAGGTGCCCAGCTACTATGTACATACAAGTGCCTGTAGCCAATTCAAGCCACCTCCACACTGTGCTTGGACATACACAGGCACCCAATTTATACTCCAGCTCGCAATGACAACAAGCTAAATATTCGCAACAGAGCCATGCTAACAACTTGGCGCGCCAATATTGATTGTCAGACAGTAGTTTCCCGCCACACCATCCTCAAATACATAGCAAATTATGCATCTAAGGCCGAGCACAAATCAGAAACATACCATCACATGTTAGTAAGGATCACAGAGAGCACAACACCTGAAAAGCTTGTAAGCATAGCCTACAGTAAATTACTTTCAGAAACTACTCCTGATTGAGACATCGGTGCACAGGAAACCTGCCACATGTTACTCAAATTGTTGTAGCCAAAGTTTTGTAACCCTATCCGTGGCCAAAACAATTTATAGGCACATCCCATAGTAGCATCCCCTACAAGCAGGAACATCAAACATCAACATTCATTGATGCATACATGGCCCGACCCCCCCTTAGATACCCACTGCTTAATAGAAACAACACGGTCGTGGTCCTATGATAAGTGACAGAAACTCCAATCGTGTAAAAAAAAAAAGAAGGCCATTGTCATAGTGTTTCCCTGCATTTCCATCGCCCCTTTTGTTGGCTCACCATCGTACGACACTTTTTTTCTTCATCGAGCTCTTACTGTACAAGGCCTTCTGTAAAATTCCAGTCAATGCAGGCTTATGTACATAAACACTCAACCACCACTGGGTTGCATTCTCACCAACATATTAGCCATGGCATATTCAACGTGAACTTGTAAGCACCGCAGAAGACTCAGAAGCCACTAGCTCCGACAAAGACATAACTGAAGCAAGATTAGTACACATAGAAGAGTGGGAGGCGTTCTCTCGCCTAAATCCTGCAGGAACTTTAAACATCAGTGACTTAGAGCTGTTTCTTAAGCGTGACTTTGACCTCAACCATGACTGGCCACAAGCAACACCTGGAAACCATCTACACGAAACAGGGGCGACCTTTATAGAAGTTGCACACACAACCACAGCAATTTATATGTCCATGCTCTAGCCCACAACAAATGCGTACAACTTATCAACAGAGTAAAGTGAAGCACTCCAAAGAATCACAACCCATGCAGCTACAATTCCAGACATTACCCCAATCTACATGATAATCCAAGGAACCGTAGGCACTGGTAAATCACACTTGATACGCAAAATTACCAAAGCCCTCCAACCGCCCACCAATCCACACACAAACCACTTGTTACTATTGGCCCCAATAGGTCTCGCAGCATTCAACATCACTGGCACCACAATACATGTTGCCCTACACATTCCAATATCAGAAGACACCCCTCTCCGAGGACAAAGCGTAGGTACTTTTCAACACGACATGCAACATGTGGAATACATTCTAATCGATGAAATGAGCTTCATCGGCCCAAACCTGTTAAGCCATATCAACATTCACCTAGAGGAATCATTCCCTAGCTACAAGTGTAGGTTGTTTGGGGCCGCCTCAGTCATCCTTGTTGGCGACCTAGCCCAGATACCTCCAATCAGAGATACACCCTTGTACATTTCCAGAACTTACGGACACGCATTATGGACACAATTCACAAGCATGGTCACTCTAACCACCAACTTTTTACATGTAAAAATTCTTCACTATTAAATGGTAATTATTATTTTCAATATTTAAAGAATAAACTTACAAAATTAATAACTACTCATAAAACCAAATTAAAAATACTTGCAACACACAAAATTCAACTACTATATTTCTCATTCTTCTATTCGTCCATCAATTGCAGTATTTTTAATCTATTAAAAAATTATTAAATTTATTTAGTTAATGAACACACCTAAGGAAGTGATTCATTTTTCGTATAGAAATTGCTATCTACTTAAATTAGACGTTGTAGAAATAACAAAAAGATAAGGTTCACACTTTGAGTCAATTAAAGTTTTTAAATATATCGTAAACTATTGTGATGTTAATAAGGATCATGTGGAATATTTTACATATTTTACATATTTTAAAAAAATATATATATATGAATACAAATTTTTTTAGATTTAATATATACATTTATTTCTTAATAAATTTCACATTGAACATACAAAAAAACAAATATAAAAACATTTCACAATTTGTAATATAACATTTCCTATTTCATTGCTTAATATTATTATCGATTGGATTCCTATTAACATAATCCACACATTTTAACCACTACCAAATTCCTTAAGCATTCTATCATTTTCTCCTCCTCCACCTGTGATGACCTCAACATTGGAAAAAAATGACACATCAACATTACTTGTTGTTTTAACCTCTTCACCCTTTCAACTTCTTACCCCCTTGCAAATCTTTTCATATCTTTGTCAAACACTACAAACCATATATATATATATATATATATATATATATATATATATATATATATATATATATATATATATATATATATATATATATATATATATATATTTGTTTGTAGTGCTTGACAAACCATTCGTAAGAAGAAAATGAACGAAAGAAGAGCAGGTTGTAAAGTTCTGAAGAAAATATATATATATATATATATATATATATATATATATATATATATCCATTCATTTTCTTACCTTTTCATGTTCGTCCTCTACGATACCAAAAGAAAGGGAACAAGTAGTGAAAAGAGAGCAGCCTTCTATCAACACCTAAAGAGGTCATTTACTTCTCCTATACAAATTCCTATCTATCTAAATTAGACATTTACACTCCTCTAGGTGAAAGGAAACCATGGAGAATATTGTACACTTAATCACACACTACAACCTAATGTTTACACCTAATCATACTCAATAAATAAATTTCAAATTCTTGAACAAACTTACTTTTGAAATTTGGATATATATCACCATACACGCCAATTTCAATTTAATATTAAAAAATAGAAACAAAACTACAAATATCATCATGATCTATATCGTTGCTTTCCCTTCCTCATTTTTGCCTTTTTCAATTCATACACACATAATCTTAGATTCATGTAAACCTTCTCAACTAATGGGAAAAACAATGGTAGACAAAGATAAACGTGATAAATAAAACAAACATAATATACAACATGTAGTCAATGAACCTTGTTCGTGTAAATTACAAATTTATTTACTCATATTTATGTACTTTCTTTATCCTTTCACCATTTACCTATATCCCAGTTTGTCTTCCTTGTTCTCATATACAATCTTTTAAAAAATCGTCTTTTCTCCCAACACCGTATGCCTCTAATATACAAATTATGTCCATCCTCGTGTAGACATTGTAAAGATGGCAAGAAATTTCAACACCATAACAATATGTATTACCAATGATTGCGGCCGCATCCAACACCTATTACCGGAATGCATATAGTACCAATATGAAGGAAGGCACAATTGTAGACAAAGATATAGTTTACGCAATGTTGGTTACAAAAAAAAAGAACAAGCACAATAGGCATTGTAAAGCGGCGCCATTACGCAAGCGAGGATACCATCCAAATCCTCAAGGAACGATTCTATACACAATATTATAACCTCACCCCCTAACAAACCAAAGACAACCAATGTGGAAGCCTCCAAGCCTTTACATGTACATACCAAAAGCTTTTAAGCGATAAAATATATACCAATCGATAGAACTGATGTCTATAGTAAACAATACATCTAACCATGATCTTAATTAATACTACATGTTTGAGATTCAAAGAAAGCATACAAATGAAAATTACCACCAACAACGTTAAATATTAGACATTAAAAAACTATTCCATATTCAATGTATAATAGGTGTTTCACATTACGCTTTCGCAAAGGGGAAAACACTACGAAACCCAAAGACATCTATCAAGTCAAACAAAACTACTAAAACTTACTACGAAATTACTAAAACTTCCATACATAACTAATACACATGAATTCCTATTCACACTCACTTTTCTATGCCATTTCGCCATTTACTCGTACCTCAGCTTATCTTCCTTATTCCCATATACAATCTTTGAAAAAAAACTATCGTATTTTCTCCCAACATTGTATGCCTCTCATATACAAATTCTTTCCATCCCCATGCAAGCACTCTAAACATGGCAAACAATTTCAACCCCATAGCGGATGCATTAATAATGATTGTAGCCGCATCAACACCCGCTATCGAATGCATTCAAGACCACTACAAAGGAGGCCCACTTGTAGACAAAGATCTAGTTTATAAAATCTTAGTTACACAAGGAAAAAAATAACAAGCACTATAGTACTTAGCCATTCCAAGCAAGGACACCATCCAAATCCTTAGAAACAAATCTATACATGGTACTATAACCCCACCCCCTAAAAAACAAGAACCACCAATGTACAAGCCCGTAAGCCTTCACATGTACCTACCAACCAATTTTAACACAACCAAATATATAAACAAATCGTTTCACCCGATGGCTACGAAACAGACACACTTGTTGTAATTACTCACACTAATTGACTATAATAATGAAGGGGTCATAATTTCCTTATACTGAATTGAGCAAGGAAAACATTACCATACGATTTTAAAAAACAAATATTTCCCAATCCTTACAAAAACCATATGAACAACCATCAACATACACCTACTTTCTACACACCCATACCACTATATTGTTCTACAACACAACCCTACACTCAATGCTCATGGAATAATCATACAAACTATACACACATACACCAATGGGAAAAACAACCATAACCATTCTAAATCCTAACGTAGTTGAATCTCCGATTATGATGTACCCTTCACCTACCTAACCAATACAAGTCCTTGATGCATCAACAAACCACCAACTGACCCAACTTACATCATGTCCAAAAACTAACCTACAATATGTCCACTAACACCACACACAACCACAACCCATGATCTATAAGAATATGCCCACCTACACCACATCGGCGTAGACTTGCACCCCCAGAGCAACCGGATGTGTTCTTATATAATATTGACATATCCACAAGTGTGGGTTGTTTGGGGGTTGCTCAATCATCATTATTACGATCTAGTGCAACTACCTCCAATTAGAGATAAACCCTTGTACATTGTCGAAACTTATGGATGCGTGTTATGGGAACAATTCACGAAACACACGAGTCACTCTAACCACCAACTTCCGCTAGAAGGAAACAACCTCAAAAACACACATTCAAATCTACTCCTTAACATCGGAATGTAGTTCCCACATAACTAAATTGGAAGCTTCTAATGTCACGCACACCTATAGGCATCGACCTTACAGAGAAGAGCTTTTCCAAACTGCAACCCACCTTTATGCTACAAATCCCTTGGCCACCATACATAACAAGAACAGGATACGTGCCCTCAATATGCCAGTTGCACTCACCAAAGCTAAGCAAACTCGACATAACAAAGCAGATAGAAGCAACAAGACACAACTAGAAAGCACGCTACTCCTCCATGAAGCTCAACAAGTAATGTTGGTTACAAACCTATGGGTACATGTTGACCTTATCAATGGTGCACAAGGGAAAATAATTACTATACTATATGAACAAGGAACCACCCCCAAGCTCACCGCTAAATGTTGTCATCAATTTTCCAGCCTACTACAACCCCCAGCATGGAACCCTGCCCACCCAAGATATCTACTGGTCCCACCAATAACAAGAAGCAACCACCAACAGGTACCTCTGAAAATTACATGGGTGCTAACGATTCACAAAGCAAAGGGCTCACACTTGCTAAGGAAACCGCTGACTCAAGGCGCACAGAACACCAAGGACTTACTTTCATAGCCCTGTCTCAAGTACGGACACTTGTTGACCTTCCCATTTGCATGGCATTCTCATTCAATCGCTATAAGCACCTACAGGATGAAAGGCATACTACTTCTCGGCTCCAAGCAGAACAACTCTTGTAACACCGCCTACAGTTGCTCGCACCACAGGTAAGCACTTAGACTACACCCTACACTTGCTTGCACGCTTTCTATAAATGAAATGTATCTTGCATAGTAACAACAATCTACTTTTCCATACAATAATGGTGGCCCCATGTTTTAAACTTACTCTCCTTACAAACAAAACTCTCATCCTCATTATGTAGGGCTAATAGCAATGGAAGATACCTTCTATATTGTAGCTTCTCATACCAGCGGTGATGTCAACTACCTTGAGCAACTACTATGAAAGTACGTAGACGCCCAGTACCGAACACATACAATAGTGGATGCAGTTACCATTTCAGGCATGTACTCGACACAAAAAAACACAAAGGCACAACATATGCTACAATGAATAATCGTTGATGCCAAAGCTACACAAAAAAATGAAGGAAAAGGCCTACACTGATGCGCTAAAAAATTGACTGAAAAGGCGTTCACTTCCTACCACCGGAAAGAACCATAGCCACTATAATACATATCATGTACATCTATACAACCTCTTTACAAATGTGGATTCCCACACTCAGACCCTTCTTAATGTAAATACTCAATTTCTCAATGTACCTGCTCTTTATGTGGAATATAATAACAGCCTCTTCTAATTTTGATGCAAACCTGCCATCTACGGTTGGCCTTTGTTTGGTCTTCTTATAATATAGCGTTAACTTATCTCCCACACAATGTATATGGAATATGACTGCAAGCTCTTGGTGATTTTTTTGTATTCTTTGCCGGAAACAAACATTTCAGCCAAAAATTGTATAATTTTCCAAATACTATGTGTTAATATCGTTTTCTAACTGTTAATAATGTCTTCAAATATTTATATATATTTTGGGATTTTTTCCAAGGCCGCCTTTGCAGGTACTTTTAGTATTTACAATAAATGTTGCTACTCTTCCACGAACCTTTTACTGCTCCACAAAAACCTCCACGCTTTGTACATAGGTTTCTATTTTAAAGAGTTTAACATTCAAATAGAGTTAAAACAAAATGGTTTCTTTCTCAAAAAATTAAACCACCATCAGAAAAAAAACCCAAAAAAACTTGAAAAATGATCCTTTGTTTTCACCATTGGGCATTAGATAGATCTTTAGAACTAAGTCTCTGCCTTTACCAAACTCCTTCATTGACTTGTACCAATCAGAATAATGCTAGAAGCGTTACGTTTAACAAGCAAAATATTAACTTGAATGATAAATATTTTGTGATCCAAATTAGTCTCCATTTGACAGATGTGCTCATTAAGGTTCAAGAGCTTTCTGAGTGCTTATGAAATGTTAGATATGCTAAATACTTTAAACCAAAGATAAAAGGTAAGCATATACAAAAAAGTTACATGATGAAGAGCCTTCGGTGTTCCTCTACATGAAAGTGTGAGGTGCAAGAGGAATATGAACGTTGGGTTCCTTGATTTTATGATAACGAAGCAGGCGGGGAAGAAAAGGACCATATCATACATAAAGCATGAGAATGCCAATGAAATGGAGCAGCAAAGAACTTTTACCAAAATGAGTGTATCATTTTTTAGTGGTCATCTTCTAGTCCACCATTTGTACCCGGGGAGAAGTTCATATGTTCCTCCATGTATTATTCAATTTTTGTCTTCCATGACAGCACAATCAATGACATTACTACCATATACTTGAGTTTGTTCCGGCAGGTCTTGCATTTCTCCAGAAAGTATAATGCTCTTCCTTGTTCCATCTAATTTAGTCTATTTTTGGTTGAAAATAAATTTTAGTGTTTCCAATCTCCTTTTGGAATCATAACACGCCAAGATTTCTGTTGTGGTCAGTAGCATGATAGGTGACGGGTTCCCAATAGTCATCTGGCCATTTATTCCAATACTGAAATTGAATCCAACCACATGAACTGTAAAGATGCATTTTTCCTCCCTTTGTTACAAAACATATATAATGTTTTGCATTGTAGTTGAATGTAAATAAGTTGATCCCAATATGCATGTATGTAAGAAATTGTGTTCATTTTTCAAATGAAACAGCACTAGAAGTAGCAATCAGCAAGAGTTTAAAAGGAGATTCCAGTGGAAACCCCCTTATGTAAGGATTGTGAATCTAGCTTGCAAACTATGCATGTGAGCTTCAAATGAAGTCAACCAATTTAACCATATGAAGCATTTATATAATGGTTTAATATAAGAAAAAACAAATCATATAAATATGCATGACAATATTCTTATAAGAAAAAACTTGAAGAAAGAAAACTATGATAATGCTCAAGGTAAATGGCGTGTAAACCCTATTCTTTTCCAAAATAAATTTTTAAAAATATTTTTTTCTGGCAATAATAAAGACCACCAACACCCTTTTATATTATTTAATAATGGAATACATTAACATTTAATGTTACATTATTAATATTTTTCTCTTCATTTTGTCAAATTTTACATATTTATAAATCATGTTCATATATAATATGTATAGATTTCACGTCAAATGTTCCTGTTTTTTTCAAGACTTTCACATTTTCAGATTTTTTACCCTCCCAAATTCGGATTCTTGGACTAGGTAACTATGGTGTAAACAAAGTTGAACAACACCCCACAACTTAGAATCTTGTGCTCTGTTGACTCCAAATAAATAATGGGAAACCATCTCTGCATGTGCAATTGCCACTTAGTAAACATTCCAATATGGCCTCATAATGATTCAATCGGCCCTTGGATAATAAATTTATAAATGTGAAAGTAATTATAGCTTATTCTTTTCCCAATCATGCAAAGAGCTCTTTCAACAAATGAATTATGTAACTCAACCAAGAAAAATTGAATGTCAATAACAATTTGTAGGATGGCCATCACCAAACCTATTGTAGCTTTTTAATAGGAATCATTTGATATTCATTTTCAACATTCTATTGGGAAATAGGTTCATTAATATATAGCTCCTACAAATTTTTGCATTCCATCTATTGTGAGAATATAATCTATCGATTGGGAATCCATTATTGTATCGATAAAAATTAAAAGACTTCACTAGACGTTGTTGCCCAGTGACTCTTCAATCCAAATCCCAACCCCAATCTTCTTGCCCTTTCATCTTTTTCCTTTATAGAACCAAGAGAAAGGGAAAAAGTAGAGAAAAGAGAATATCCTTCTTATCATTGCCTAAGGAGGTCATTGACTTTTCCTATAAAAGTTCTATATACATAAATTAGATAATTTACACTCCTCTAATTGAAAGGAAACCACGGAGAATATTGCACACTTAATCACACACTGCTGACCTAATGTTTACTTCTAATCGGACTCGATAAACAAATTCCAAATTCTCCAACAAACTTTCATATTAAATTTGTATATATATCACCATACCTGGCCAATTTCAATTTGACCAAAAAAAAAAAACAAAACAACCAAAATTCATTAGGATCTATATTGTTGCTTTCCCTTCCCGTTTGCCCTTTTCAAGTCATACACACATAAATTTGGATTCATGTAAACCTTCTCAACTAATGGCAAAGACAATGGTAGACAATAAACGTGATAAATAAAGCAGACATACTATACAAAATGTAGTCAATGAAGCCTATTAGTGTAAATAGCAATTCATTTACTCATATTTTTGTACTTTCTTTATCCTTTTCCCTTTTACTTATATCTCGGTTTGTTTTTCTTGGTCCCATATACAATCTTTTAGAAAAATCTAATGCCTTTTCTCCCAACACTATATGCCTCTAATATACAAATTCTTTCCATCCCCATACAGCCTTTGTAAAGATGACGAGCAATTTCAACACCATAGTAGTACGTATTACAGTAATGACCAGCTTCGCATCCAACACTGTTATCGAATGCATACAGGACCACTACAAAGGAGGCGCATCTATAGACAAAGATACAATTTACGCAATGTTGGTTACACAAAGAAAATTAGAACAAACACAACAGTAATCGCAACAAGTAGCCATTGCAGTGAAGATACCATCGAAATCTTTAGGGAGCGATTTTATACACAATACTATAACCCCACCCCCTAACAAATGAACAACAACCAATGTAGAAGCCTCCAAACCTTCACATGTACATACCAAAAGCTTTTAATCGAGAAAATATATATACAAATCGATACAACCGATGTCTACGCTAAACAATACATCTAACCATACTATTTTTTTATTAATGGAAAATAGTTTTGAAGGGACTATACCCTATTACAAAAGAGGCTCAACAGCCAGATAAACATGAAAAAGTAGCAAAAAGGATCTGAATCCAGATATTACAATAAGACCAACAATAGTCAAAAGAGAAGCTACTAAGAAAAAGCAAGATAGGGATTTAACTGTAACTAAACAACACAAAAACAACATACTATCAACATCAAAACAACAACTAGAACGCATCCAACCTGCCTAGAAGGTGTTATTTCTTCGAAGCCCTCTCAATTCTTGTTTGATCGTCTGCAGAGAGGTAAAAAGTGCCAAAGTGGTGACATGCATGGGGTCATTTACATTCAGTTGTGAGATGACCTGGTTTCTTTCCTTTTAGTACCCCAAATGTCCTCAGGAACTCCACTCAGCATAGTGATGCTTCTGACCTGTTGATCAAGAAAATCACCTATAGCTTTGAAGATGGCCATGTTGTGATCGTGTCTATCCTTAGATTTCCCAAGTCTATTATCCAGGGAGTTCAATTTCTTGTATATTTCATCAGTCTGATCTGTCCCAATACCAGCATCCTCATTCATCTTTCTTTTCCCCTTTTGCTTATTTAACTACTGTAGATCATTTTTAATGCTTTCGACCTCATTTTCCAACATTTCCATTCTAAGGAGAATATTTTCCCTCTCTTGTTGATTAACATTATCCTGCCTTGCATTACTGATGTGTAAAATATTGTGAGCTATTTCCATTTCTTTGTTGCTCCTAAGGACACGGCCAGAGGGAGATGGTGAGACTAGGAATGGTGGTCGAGTTAATAGTGGGAATATTGTGAATGGGAATGGCCGAGGTGTCGGGGGTAGCAGGAATGGCAGGAAAATTTATGAGGCAATGCCTATGAAGGAGAAAGATGAGCCCCTGGTGGAGGGGAATGGCCCTAGTACACTTTTGGAAGTCAAGAATGGAATGCTCCATTGAATTCAAGAGATAGTGCGGGAAGCAAACAACAAAATTCCTCCTAAAATGATTAAGAAATACCAAGTGTTTTGTGGGGACAGTGATGTACTGTCCTTCAAGGGAGATAAACCGAACCATCATTCTGGTAATTTCATCTAACCATGCTCTTAATTAGTACTACATGTTTGAGATGCGTAAAGCATACAAATGCAAATTAAACAGCGGACAACGTTAAATATTAGACATTAAAAAAACTAATCAATATTCAATGTATAATAGATGTTTCACATTTCACTTTTGCAAAGGGGAAAACCCTACAAAAACCCAAAGACATCTACCAAGTCAAACCAAACTACTAAAACTTGCTACCAAATTACTAAAACTTTCATACATAAATGATCTACATGGATTGTTATTTACACTCACTTTTTATGCCCTTTCACCATTTACATGTACCTCAACTTGTCTTCCTTATTCTCATATACAATATTTGAAAACAAACTATCATATTTACTCCCAATACCGTATGCCTCTCATATACAAATTATTTTCATCCCCATGCATGCACTCTAAACATGGTGAGAAATTTCAACACCATAGTAGTACGCATTAACAATGACCATAGCCGCATACAAAACCTACTATCAAAATGTGTATAGGCCCACTACAAAGGAGGCCCACCGTAGACAAAAGATCCAGTTTACAAAATCTCGTTTACACAAGGAAAAAAACACAAGAAAACAACTGCGCAAAGATTTCACCATTCCAAGCGAGCACACCATGTGAATCCTTGGAAAAAAAATCTATACACAAGATCTATAAGCCCACCCTCTGTCAAAACAACCACCACCAATGTACAAGCTTGTAAGCCTTCACATGTACCTACCAACAACTTTTAAGACACCAAATATATTCACAAATTGTTACACCTCAATGATGCAAAGTAAACACACATGCTTGTTGCGATCGTTCGCACTTCTTGACTATAATAATGAAGGAGTCACAATTTCCTTATACTAAAGCTATGTGCAAAGAAAACATTACCATCCCGTTTTTAAAACCAAATATTTCCCAATCCTTACAAAAACCATATGAACAACCATCAATGTACACCTGCTTCTTACACCAACGGAAAAACAACAATAACCGTTCTAAATCCCAACATAGTTGAACCTCCCGATTATGATCTACCCTTCGCCTACCAAACAAATATAAGCCCTTCATGCATCACCAAACCACAAACCAACTTGACTTACACCATGTCCAACAAACTAACCTACAATGTGTCCACCAAGATGATACACAACCACAACCCCCAACATACAAGACTACCCCCACCTACACCACTACTAGCATAGACTTGCTCCCTAGGAGAAACAACTAGTTATAAATGAGGGGCTCTTATAAGGGAATTTTATTTTTCATATAACTTAGAGGGGCTCTATTATCGCTAAATCGCTGCACCCCCAAATGGCCAGACTATAAGCAAGTCGTTTGGTGTGATTGGGACACATGGGATCACCTCTCAAGTTGTGGGACTTGGACTCGAGGTGAACCTCCTGGAGAAGGCCGACTTCCTTTTCCTAAACTAAGTGTTGTACTACTCCTAGTTTCATAAAATGGCTATCTAGTCCTATGCTAACATTGTCATGGGTTTTAGGGAAAGAGTTTTGCAAAAGGGAAACTACACTAGGGATAGTGATGCACCAAATAAAGGGATATTTTAATTTCAGGAAGGGTTAATGTGAGTAGAATTCTGCACATAGTTAATCACCTTCACTTATTGCAACTTAGAAAGGGCAAAATACCACAAACCGAAGCATACGTTCCTTGTTAAAACTTGAATCATACATAATAGAGAGACCAAATTCGATTGAAAACACAGTTAACTAACCATGAGGATAAAACACATGCACATGTCAAACATTCATTTCACTGATTATGGCTAATGATAATATAAAATTTAATAACAGAAGGAAAACACTCTTTCCACAACTGACATAAAAAGATGTTTATATCACTTTTTCCATAAAATGAAACAAGATAATCTGAAATAAAGGCAAGCTAATCATCTATACTAAGGAATCATACATTCACAAAGCATATACCAATCAACCATTTAGCACAATAAATCAGGTTCTTCAAGGCAAGATATCGCTTTGAATATAATTAAAAGGTTTTAAAAATTTGAATCACTCTTCCAAGATTGAAGAGAAACTTGACCCAAAATATGATTTCCCCAATGACCCCATATACCTAACTATTTATAAGTTCTTTAGGTTGAGCCATTACAGCTTGGGCCTTCAACTAGCATTTTACTAAAAATAGAAATGTCATTAATTCAAGGGAACATGCTCCCATAAAAATAGCAAGTTTGTTTCAAGGGCTTAACTCGGTTAACCTGCCTGACTTTGACCGATCCGAGGTTGGATTTTTCCTTTCATGGCTTCTCAGCTTTAGCCTAGTTCTGCAATGCCTTCTTCTTCTGCAGGTTTTTGTTGTGTTTCCTCCCACGCATTCATTCGATGCTTATATTTGATGAAGCGTTTAATGATTCCTTGAATTTCCTCATCCCCTGGCCCACATGCGTAGTGATTTACCACATCTGTTGTTTCGATTTCCCTCATGATTTTAGTTGGAACTCTTCTAAGTTTACTCACAACTTTATTCAATCTTCCTGTGAAATTTTGGCATAAAACCAACTTGTCAATAGATTCACTACCAAAAGTTTTGGTAACTTCATCATCATGCTTCACCAAATCTTTGAAATTCTGCTTGATTTGCTCCTCTGGAAGAGCATTGATATTTTCATTGAAGAATTTACAGTTAACAATATCAAATTCTTCTGATATGTCATTCAAAGCATCTGTAATCTCTACTCATTTATCATCCAACTTCTTAATTAAATATTGTAACACCTGACACCGGAATTCCATGGCCTTTTGATATTCGAACAACTTTGCATCAAGATCGTCAATTACATCCTCCTGAAGGAGTAGATCTGAATCTTCCTCCCTGATTTCACTCCATGTTTCCAAATTCAAATTCAGGTTGTTATTGTCCTCCGAAAAATCTTCATCCATTTTGTAAATAGTAGTTTTTCCAACCTGCAAATCATTATATATTTCTAGAGCCTCTTTAATTAAAGGGTTAGCTTCTTGCAGGATACGTTCCATCCATCCATTTACCAATCTCCCTTTCTAGCCTATCTTTTCAATCTCATGATAAGGATTGTCATGATGGTAGATTTAAACTGTCATAGCCGTAGTAATTTAGATTTCAATAAATGAGTTGATTGTGTTACATTTAGTAGCAATGCAATGAACTGCTCGACCTTGGCTTTAAGATCATCTTTAGAATCTTTATCCTTATCATATTTCTCCAGTGATTTCCAAGAGCGGTGTGTACATCTTGTTTCCCCCTTCGTGAGTGGATTTTCCCAGTGAAAATCTAGAAATCTGATAATCTGCAGCTGTAATTGTTTCCTTATTTTTTCCCTCAACGGCATTAGCAACCTCTACAACGCGTTCCCCAGATGGATTTATTGTCATGCTAGAAAAAATATTTGGCCTCTTGGCCTGTCTCTTTGGTGTATGCTCCAATATGCTTAGATCTATTACATCCCCCAGAGGCACTTTCTTCTTTTTCTTTGGAGTCTTCCAAAACAACCATTTTGGAATGGCTAATGTTGATGAGGATGGAATAGTAGATCCAGTACCTAAAACATTAGTCACAACAAGAGTACCAGCAATACTAGTTAGCACTTGAATGGTAGTGGTAGTAATGGATGGGGTGGATGTGAGGATTGCCATAGGAGTTGATACAATGATGTTAGGGGATGAGATGGAAGGAAATGGAAGTGTTAGGGGAAGTGAAGTAGAAATGGGTGACCCAATAGTTTCTCCAGCTGAGAGAACTGGAAGGGATGAGAATACTTGGGCCATAGAAGGAGATGGGAAAGAAGAAATGATTGTGGAAGTAGAAGGAACTGATGTAGGAAGTGACAATGGAAGAGAAAAAGGAAATGATGGGTCTAGTGGGATACTAGGAGAATCACTGACTTCAACTATTTCTATCACAGGTGTTGTAGGAGGCATGACTTTGGGAACAGGAGCCTTGGAGAGAGATGAGCTCCCAACAATGAATGAAATATTTTTGGAACTGTATGGGTCTTTTGGGTCGACCTTTTCCCCTTTGTGGGTGTTGATTGGCTCATGGTTGATGGGGCTTATATATTTTTAGGTTGCTCTAACCCCTTGGGTGAGATTCCCAAGGTAACCAACCAACTATAAGTTCTCTACAAAATGGGCCCCGCCCTCTCCTTTGTATTGCAACATTCTTCCACATACCAATCAATCCATGGCAATGGTTGATTGGCAATATTATCATTTTTATATGTTACATCCAAAACCTCATCATCATCTTGCAACTCCTTTGGAACCTCGGCTATACCAAATTGCTAGAACTTCATCCAAGGTTAACCTCTCATAATCCCTTTTTTGGATGATATATTCATCCCGAAAATGAATCCAAATGTCTTCTAACTGGGGCACATGGGAACTGGACCGACCTGTTTCACTAAATTTACCCCAATAGTCAAAATTGGTCCGTGGATGGAAATTCCTCAAGGTTACCTCTGCCATTTCTGCATCTACATTCTTAGCCTTGTAAATATTTGGGCAAGTGTATCTGCCAATTGAAATAGGGAATTACATTCCCACTTTGTGCCTTTTATTCTGGATCTTGTGGTAATCTAGAAATTTCCGAACCAATTCTAACAAGACCCACTTGTCAGTGGGACATCTTGGTAGCTTGCTGGGAGCACCTACGAAGCCGAATCTGAATGTAAGTAAATGTGGGGAATTAAAATTAGATGGCTCCCCACTCACGCACTTCCTTGAAGGCTTCATCATAAATCCTCCGATTATACAACTCCTTATCGAAATGGTAGAGAATAACAGCAAAGAAAGCATCATTAATCCTGTTGAAGTGCCTGCTTCACTCGTCCAATGTGAGCTGAGGATAGAAATCATATATTTGATAGGTGCTTCAAATACCCTTAGTATTTAACTTGGTGAATTCTCCCATAGCAGTTGCGGAATAAACCAAGAAGGATGTCATATAGAAACTCTTTGAAGAATGCACTCTACTCAACTGATAGCAAATGGAGCTACTGATATGCTCCCCCATATGATAAATTCATTATTCTTCTTGATGGTAGCGATATATAAGAACATCCACTCCTGAAATTCCTTCGCGGAGGAAGATCTTGAGACTCTTCTTAGTAGCACAATAAGGTCATTGACCTCCTGAATGAAGTTTGACCGATACATGGTCTTTGGAAATTTGGCAATGCTCTTGGCCAGATAGGTTTTCAACATGACCCTCGTGCACAACTCTGCTTCTTTGTCCTAATGTTCCACCATTGACTCTGGTGAAATTGTGGCATAATATTCAACATCAGGGAGTTTGAGAAAATATTCAAAGAAATTTAGGTCCAAGCGGATCACAACTTTTCCATCGGCATCTTTAACTGTCATAGATTATTCATCGTAGTGGGTTGCTGCAGTAAAAAACAAATTTTGGGCAATGCATGGACGTGGGAAAACCAACAGCAAGAGAAAGCCCACTGTCATATATGGCTTACATCCAGGGTTTCTTATTTGGGGCCTTCACCCTTTCCCAGAAGTCTGGAAAATCAATTTGTCCAAGGTTGGTGTCCCCTATATTCCCCAGGTCGGAAGACAAGCAAGAGTGAGGAGCAACTCCAAGAAATGAATACTTCATCTTTTCCTTGCCCTTGGATGTAGAAGTAGACATCAAATTTTGAGTTCTAAATGCCGAAGAAGAGAAGTCCCAAAATGACGGAGTTCTAAAACCCAATTGGAGACCTCTCGAAAATTGGAGAAGTCCAAAAGTCGAACTTCGAGATCGATGGGGATGAAAAAATCATGGAATGGCACGGAAAATTTCCAAAACTGAAAGTCTGAAATTTCAGACTTCGGAAGTCCAAAAGTGAAAAAACCTCAAAACAGTCAGGAGAGTTCTAAAACCCGAAAGCCCGAAAGTCCAAAATTTCAGACTTTCGGACTTCACAAGTCCCAAAGAAATTTTTCCAAAAGATGCAACCTAGAGTTCTGAAACCCGAAAGTCCAAAAGTCTGAAATTTTGGACTTTCGGAGTTTTAGACTTAGGAACTCGAAGGGAAAATTCTAAAAATTGTGACCTAGAATTCTGAAACCCGAAAGTCTAAAAGTTCAAAATTTCAGACTTTGAGTTTCAGACTTCGTAACGTCAGGCTCAAAAATTTGTAATTCACCGAAAGAAAAATCCGAACTTTGAAAACTCGAAAGTCCAAAATTTTAGATTTTCGGGGTTTTCAGAATTCAAAACTTGAAGAATTTCCAAGTTGAAGAAAACTTCTGCATGAATATTTTGATTGATCTCAACATTTGTTTCTCAAGGTAGATTAAAACGGTAACATTTTTGGTGACCTCCAGGGAATGCTTTCTGCTAAGATTTTAGATCAGTATCCTTATACAAACCATTGGGCAAAAGGAGTCTTGGAAGAAAACTACATTCAAGGGGGTACCAAAAGAAAAGAAAAATGAAAACAAAACAATGTGCAAAGCACTTGGAGGAAAAGACAAATAAATTGTATACAGGGGTGAAACCATCTCACAAGCAAGCTTTGAGATGTATCCCATTCATGTGAATGGGAAATTCTTCTCCATTGAGTCTAGATAGATGAAAATAATTCACCTCTTTGCAACTTGAGATAATATACGGTCCACTCCAGAGAGCGTCAAACTTGGCATGCCTTCCTAGTTTGGCTTTGTCTTTGTCCCACTTGAGAACCAAATCTCCTTCTTGAAAATGCCTATCAGAAGCTTTCTTGTCAAAGGATTTCTTAACTTGAGCCTGATGTTGGCTTAAAGTTTTCATAGCCATGTCTCAAACTTCTTCTAGCTCCATGAGTTCAAAGCAAACCTCACCGTTAAGGAGTCATTTTCCATAACTTTCGAGCTGATGAGCCAACTCCAAAGAAGGTAATTCTAAGGAGAGTGGGAGCTTTGCCTCCCTCCCATATACCAGCATAAAAGGTGAACTCCCAATTTCTCTTTTAGGTGTGATTCAATCTTCCCATAAAGCTAGTCTTGAGTTGTGTATGCCAGGTCCTTTTGTTAGCCTCCATCGTGCGTTTGATGATTCTTATGAGATTCTTGTTGCTTGATTCAGCCAACCCGTTCCCCTATGGATAGTAATTGGACAAAGTCTTGAGGTAGACCCCATTCTTAACCACCCATTCACTCAACTTCAAACCAAGAAAATCCATTGCGTTGTTAGAGATAACAGTGAATGGAACACTGAATCTTGTCATTATATTTTCAAGAAAATCAAGGACTACCTTTTTGTTACTTTCTTTCAACGCTACGCCTCTGTCCATCGAGTGAAATAATTTGTTGCAGTAAGGACCCATTTATGTCCATCACTTGATGGTGGGTTGATCATCCCAATGAAATCTAGCCCCATTGGACGAAAGGTTGATCCACTTGAATAGGATGCGAGGAAGGGCTGCCAACTTCTGTTTACCTACAAAAAGGGTGCATTCCTTACATTTCCTTACCCAAAGATGAGAATCTTTGAATAAATCTGGCCAATAATAACCAGCTCACATAATTTTGGTGGCGGTTATACAAGTAGAGTAATTCCCCCCAGATAGGTCGTTGTGGAATTCTTCTAATATCTTATTCACTTGCTCTGGTTTGATGCATCGCGAAGAACACTTGTTAATTCCTTTTGGAAAATAACATTATTGACCGGACGTATAGAATAGTCCGAGACAAAAACTACGTCTTTGGACCTTATCCATATTTGAAGCATTAAATTTTGTATTTTTGTTAACCAATCAGCTTTCCCATAACCCTCGTCGGCATTCAAGAGCATGACATCTTCCACATCTTTGTTTTCTAAGTCTGCAGCCAAAAACATAATCATAATCCTTTGCCTCGACAAGTTTAGTGACTTTAATGTGTACATCATACTTCATTACTTTTGTGATCCATCCAATGCATTTCTCGTTCATCTCTTTGTTCAGCAAAAACTTCTTAACACCAGGATGAGAAACCATCAGGTGAGTTTTGGTGTAAGACAACATGTGCCTAAACTTTTCAAGGCTTGAATGACTACAAATACATGTTTCTCAACAAAGGAATATTTGAGCTCGGATTCCTTGAGGGATTGGTGAAGAAGGTAATCGGTTGTTCCATTAGATTGTCATTTTATTGGGTGAGAATCCCGAAATACTTTCCTGTCCTGCGAAAGCATAGAGAATGAAATATGTGTCAAACCTGGGATTTACTAGTGTGGGAGCTTGGGAAATGGCTGTTTTGATAGCTATGAAGCTCATTTCTACCTTTCTTTTCCAAGAGAATGGAATTTTATTTTTAGCATAGCCGTGAGTAGTTTATCCAACGTTGCGAATTGAGGAATAAATCTCTGCACAAAATTTATGGTTCCCAGGAAATGTTGGATACATTTCTTATGTCTTGGGAGAGATAAGGACATAATTGAATGAATCTGGTAGGGTCGATGGACACCAGTCCTTCGATGAAATGACATGTCCCAATAATTTTCCTTCTTAGACTGTGAAAATGCACTTCTTAGGATTCAGTGAGACCCCAAACTCTCGGCATCTTTGGAAAACTTTTCTTAGATGTGAGATATGATCTTTGGCATGCTTGAATATACAGTTATATCATCGAGGTAAACCAAGATGATATCATTGATTAGTCCTTTGAATTCCATATCCATGGCTCTTTGGAATGTAGCTCCTGCATTGGACAACCCAAATGGCATTTTATTGTACGCATACGTGCCCCACTTAGTAGTGAAAGTTTTTTTGAATTAGTTAGATTCTTGGACTAGAATCTGATTATATCTCAAATATCCATCGAGCAAGGAAAACCTTTGAGCCCATGCTACTGTTTGGAGGATTTTCTCCATTGATGGAAGAGGGTAGTGATCTTTTAACGAGGCGCGGTTCAAATCCCTGAAGTCCACACACAGCGGAATCTCTCTGTTCTTCTTCCTCACATGCACCAGATTGGCTACCCACGAAGAGTTCTTGATGGGAAAAATATGCAGGCCTCAATAAGCTTAGTTAGCTCCTTCATCATTAGTGGCTCAATTTTAGGATTAATTGGCCTCTGTTTTTGAACTAGCTTAGAATTTGGATCCATCTCAATGGTGTGTTGAGCTAGGCCAGGGATCAAAACCACACAAATATTTGTAGCTCCACATGAAAATATCATGATATTTTTTACATAGTTCAATGAAATATTTCTTCTCTTTAGCAGTGCATGCCTTACCAATTTTTTAAAAAAAATTGCTTACCACCTTGACTTCTTCAAAATCCTCTTTCTTGACCACCATACTCATACTCTGCGTTTTTCCGGTTATCTCGAATTAAAGGTGGATTCAAGTGTAACCAGGACTTTTGGCAGCTTGTTTCCTTTCAACTGTATAATTTGATCACCATAGGAGTTTTAAATTTTATCTGGTGTTTGGCAAGGTGAACTCGCTTCTTATTATAGGAAGAGGATAATTTGTTGGTCACTATCGAACACTCGCCACCTACTTACGTTATCCAAGACCACGAGATGGACCACCATTTTGACCATATGTTTTCCTTCTTTCATAATATCTGCGCAGATATGTCATACTCCGAGCCAATGGTAGCCATCTTGTTGGCATCCCGATTTTTCTTTCAGGGAACTATATGAATTCCAAAAGCTTCAAAATATTCTATCAAGTCCCAAACCCGATTCTTATACGATCTCAATAGATCATTTTTTGATGCGTTGCGGATTGTTACCTGATGCACAACCAATTCACTATCACCAAAGACAGTCAAGGATTTGATTCCTCTCTTTTGACCCAACCGAATTCCTTGTATGAGGGCCTCATATTCGCAACATTATTAGTACAAATAAACCGCAACCGAAAAGATGAGAAGTATTTATATCCCTTTGGATAAATTAACATAACACCAAAGACTGCACCCATTCTTACTTCTTGATCCATCGAAGAATAATTTCCATAGTCCTTCCAAACCGCTTGGTGTTATGAAAAGTTGCGGTATGATTGTATCTTCTTCATGAATTTAATAGGTACCCAATCTTGTTTCTTCTAAAAGTAGCAAACCAGCTTCTTCTTCATCCAATGCATTAGCGTAGGGATCATACTAATGATATTCACTCACTTCATCTAGCACACTATCGGGGACTTATTCAACAAGAGTAGTTGGTTAATGATCGCATCTTCCTCCTCCGGATCTCCGATGGTGTAATTCCCATTTATAGGACTAGCAGTGTAAGGTTCTACATGATTATGGAAGATTGGTTCCACCCTTATAGTCACTTTGGTTCCGTATCAAGTCTTAAGAATCATATGTGACCAATTGGCTGATAGATAACCACTCATCTTGGCATTGAAATCTTGTGATAGGCAGATGGTGAAGAGGGGAGGAAGATCAATGACTGATATGTCTTGGGTGAATGACAAACTTGGGCATGCATGGATGGTAAGTTGAATTCCTTTGATAACTCCAACCATTTGGACTACAAGTACCATCTAACTGGAAAACTCCTTTTGAGATTGGAGTATATGGGATTCCCAATACATCTGTAATTTACTTGGGCATCATGGAACTACTGGCTCTAGAATCAATCATACAATTGTGCACCAAATGATCGCCGATGATCAGAGAGATATAGAATGGTGGTGGTTTGTTGGCCTTAGAAATCACTTTCATTTCTAGTTGACATAGGTTGGTTGTTATTATTGCTTCACGACCTGATGATCTATCGGTAGTACCAAAACTGTTCAAAGCCTCCCATAGCAAGTTCCTCTGAGAAGGAATTAAGAGTGCATCCCACATCATGACACTCAAATTGGTATTCTTCATTTTCTCCACAATATTGAATAGAATTTCCCCAACTTTTCTAATACCTTTTTGGGCGTTAGAGTCTTCTTTTGGGAAATGCCTATTGGGCACTTGTGATACTTGAAGTTCCATATTTCTTTGTAGACTGATCCATGGATACTTTTGGTGATTTCTTTCATGTACCTTTATTAGCTGATACTTGTGCTTGAGGCTGTGAAATAGATGCCTGATCAACTTTGGAAGTTTGAGGTTCCATTTCTCTCTTCTTGGAACAAATTTTTTTCGCCACTGATGAGGAATCTATATTCAACCCGTAAAAATATTCCACTTGCCAGTTTAGCAAAGTGGTTTCCTCATATGCCTATAGTTGATTTCTTGTTTCTTGTGTAGATGTGTTAGCTGTTATCTCAGAAGGGGAAGATGCACTTTGAACCATAAGGGCCTGGCCAAGAACTCCATTGGGACAAAGATTTTGATTGTGGGGTTGAGAACAAGGATAACACCATTCATAATCTTGAACGAGGTTATTCTAGACCGAGTCTTACTATGGCTCTGGATGAACCCAGGTAGCATAAGGGTTTGAAGTTCAAAGGCCTAACATTCGTAACTTGATTTGTAGCTTGATTTTTCGGTTGATTATTCCCTTAAAAGGGAGGACGGCTAGCCTAATACTACTGATTTTGTGGCTGGTATGGACGATTATATTGAAATTGTTACCTTTTGAGTGCAACAAGCTCATTTCCAAAAGTTTGTAGTAGTGACTTGACTTCAAATAAATCATTTGAAGAGGCAGGGGTAGATTGAGCTGGTTGATTAGAGGTTGATGGAATAGGAGCAATGATAGGATGATTGTTCGTAAAGTCTATAAATAACGGCATTGGCGGTCGTGGAGCTATCTTTCCAACCTAGAATCAAGGAATTTTCTGCTCTTATGGCTACGTTGTAGGCATCGGGTAATGTAGCCCCTCCCATGGACTAGATCATAAACTGCTACATCACTATTCAAGGCTCACAAATAGTACAAGAATGCATTATGTGAAGAAGGCTTTATGAGTGCCGGAATCCTATTCCAGTCTTGTGGAATCGGAAGTTGAAACCGCTCATGTATTCTTGGGGAGCTCTCTTCATGGTAGTGAGCTGCTCCAAAAAAATTTACAAATATTTTCTCTAACTTGTCCCAAGTGGTTATACTACCTACACTTAACCCTTGGAACCATTGAAGTGCTTTTCCTTTGAAAGAAGTGGCCAAAAATCGACAACAAAGTTATCCTTCATGATGTTATGTATGGCACAAATGTTGTCTACGTTAAGAATGTCTTCAACTAGAGTGATGTGAGTTTGCCTCCGTATAAAAGGGTAAACTTTTGAGTGTTCAACGGGTATGGGATCACATTGAGCCAACATAAGAGGACCGCTTGTATTGAAAGGGGGAAAATTTTGATTTCATGCCATAGCAGCAATAGGTTGATCGTTCCTTGGTGGAGTGGACCTCCTGTACAAAGGAGTTGAATGACCCCTATGAGGTAGAGTTGCAACTGGTGATGTTGAAACGCCTCTTTTTCTTCTCTTTAGAGGAGACAAGGAAAGTTTGATATGCCGATAATTTCCTTGCGTTGAAGAGGCTCTTGTCTGAATTCTTCACATAAGTTAATGCACTGAAGTTTGGAATCTAGAAATATAGAGTTGCTAAGTACTTTGATTTGTGCAAGTGAGAAGAGAAGTACCAACTCTATCCCACCGGGCATGCCAAAAAAAAAATTCACCAAATCACTACACCCCGAATGGCTAGACTATAACCAGTCGTTCGATGTGATTGGGACACATGGGATCACCTCTCAATCTGTGGGACTTGGACTCGAGGTGAACCTCCAGAGAATGTCCACTTCTTTTCCTAAACTAAGTGTTGTACTACTCCTAGTTTCATAAAATGGCTATCTAGTCCTATGCTAACATTGTCATGGGTTTTAGGGAAAGAGTTTTGCAAAAGGAAACTACACTAGGGATGGTGATGCACCAAATAAAGGGATATTTTAATTTCGGAAGGGTTAATGTGAGTAGGATGATTGTACCATTAATCACCTTCACCTATTACAACTTAGAAATGGTACAAAATACCACAAACCAGAAGCATACATTCCTTTATTAAAACTTGAATCATACAAAATAGAGAGACCAAATTTGATTGAACACACAGTTAACTAACCATGAGGATAAAACACATGCACATGTCAAACATTCATTTCACTGATTATGGCTAACGATAATATAAATTTTAATAACAGAAGGAAAACACTCTTTCCACAACTGACATAAAAGATGATTATATCACTTTTTCCATAACATGAAACAAGATAATTTGAAATAAACGCAAGCTAATCATCTATACTTAGGAATCAGACATTCACAAAGCATATACCAATCAACCATTTAGCACAATAAATCAGGTTCTTCAAGGCAAGATATCACTCTGAATATAATTAAAAGGTTTTAAAATCTCTGAAGCACTCTTCCAAGCTTGAAGAGCAACTTCACCAAAAATATGATTTCCCCAATAACCCCATATACCTAACTATTTATAAGTTCTCAGTAGGTTGAGCCATTATAGTTGGGCCTTCAACTAACATATTACTAAAAATAGAAATGTCATTAATTCAAGGGAACATGCTCCCATAAAAATAGCAAGTTTTTTTGCAAGGGCTTGACTTAGTCAACCCTACAACTTTGACCGATCCAGAGCTTGGATCTGTCCTTTCATGGCCACTTAGCTTTGGCCTAGTTCTGCAACACCTTCTTCTTCTGCATGTTTTTTTGTGTTTCCTCCCATGCAATCATTCAATGCTTATATTCGATGAAGCGTTTAATGATTCCTTGAATTTCCTCATCCCCTAGCCCACATGCGTAGTGATTTACCACATCTGCTGTTTTGATTTCCCTTGTGATTTTAGCTGGAACTCTTCTAAGTTTACTCACAACTTTCTTCAATCTTCTTGTGAAATTTTGGCATAAAACCAACCTGTCAATAGATTCACTACCGAAATTTTTGGTAACTTCATCATCACGCTTCACCAAATCTTTGAAATTTTGCTAGATCTGCTTCACTAGAAGAACATCGATATTTTCATTGAAGAATTTATAGTTAACAATATCAAATTCTTTTGATATGTCATTCAAAGCATCCATAATATCTACTCATTTATCATCCAACTTCTTAATTAAATCTTGCACCACCTGACACCAGAATTCCATGGTCTTTTGATATTCAAACAAATTTGCATCATCATCGATCGGGGTTGATGTGCATGGAAAGCCTAATAGTCTCATTTTATGTAAATTGGGGTTGATGTAAATTTGCGTCTCATTTTATTGCAGCAAGAAGGTTGATGTGCATCTGCTGCAATTTTCTTGCTTAAAAGAGATATTATTTGCATATCTCGACTCCAAGGGGAAGAATCAACTGGTTTCGCAATGATCGGGCACGAAAACTCATGAGAAGAATCAACACAAGGTCAAGAGTTGGAGAAGAAGAAGTGTTGTTTGAATACCGCAATTATCTCCAAGAAGAAGGTAAAGAGGAAGAAGGATTCAAGGTCTCCATCTCCACCCAACAGTAACTCTCTCAACTCCTCCACTGATAGGCCTTTCATTCGGTATCTGAAGGGTTTTAAGACCAATTAGAATGGCACAAAACAACCCCTATGTCAACTTCACAGGTAGCAGCCCACTTGCCCTCAATGCACAACATCCAATTCCTATTGCGGCCTTGAAGAACATTCCGTACTTCACCGGAGAAAACCGGACTACTCCAGGTGATCATGTTAAAGATATTGCTAACCTTTGTGCAATCCATGAAATCAATGAAATGCAAGTGGTCATCAAGTTACCGACATCTTCCTTCAAATGTAAAGCATTGCAATGGTTTAGGAGCCTTGGAGCTGGTTCTATCACAAAGCGGAATCACCGTGTATTGCACTTCATGAGCAATTTGGAGAGAAGGGAGACAACTTGTCTCTTTTGGAGCAGCTGACAACTATTAAGAGAGCCCCCAACGAGCAGCTGACTGACTTCAACTTCAGATTTCAAAGGTCTTGGGATAGGATTCTAGTGGCAGTCAGGCCAACAGCAGAAGGTGCTTTTCTATATTACCTTAAAGCTTTGAATTCTGATATTTCTATGTTAATTCAATCTATGGGAGGCACAACCTTACCTGCTGCTTATAGCATTGCCATTAGAGCCGAAAACTGTCTTATTCAAGCTGGTAAACTGGATCCTAGGCCTCCCATGCCCTTGTATCCAAACTTAGAAAATCCAAGCACTAGTCAAGCACCCACTTTGGCTCCTGTCCCCACCCCTAGAAATCAAAGTTCAAGTGAAACTTCTACTTCATCCTCTAGTGCTTCAAATGAACTCCAAGAGGTCATGAAACAGTTGCAAAATTTGGGAAATGAGCTAGTTACTATCAAGAGGCAACAAGCCCAAGGTTTCAGACCTTCTTATCAACCCCAAGCCCAGCCTAATAGGCAGCCATACCAACCACAAAGACCACCTAATCCAGCTGCAAATATAAATCAAACAAGGCCTCCTACCAATAAACCATTCCAGCCCTATAATCCAAATGCCATATCTGCCTCTAAGGCATTAGTGCCAACACAGAACAACATTGCTCAGGAATATGATTGGTGCTTTCCATGCAACGAGCCTCATAACCAATCCATGTGTTTCAATGGTGCTCTCAATCAAGCATTGATGGTGACAACTACTGGAGTGGAGGGCGAGGAAGTCAAGGAAACAACCAACAACAAGAAACATTCCAACAACAATCAGCCCCAAATGACACCACATTGGTAAACTGGCAAGCAGAGGATTTCTGTGGCATGAATCAGGCAGTTTCTCAAGGTGTTGCAGCCAACACAAGGTCAAAAAGGAGGAATTTGGGTGAAGAACAACTATTAGCCCCAGCCAATCCACAACCCTCTATGACTCCAGAAATGATTGGCAAGCAAAGTCCCATTTCAAATGCACAAGGGCAGCCAAGAACAGCCCCTAGGCCAACTCAAATGCCAGCTGTTGCTGCCCACGTGCAAGGAGTAAATGTGCAAACCAAGGGACAACAGAGAGATCCTTCATCACCATTCAGTATCATTGATCAGATGAAGAAGACAAACGTCAACATATCAATGTGGGAATCCCTATCTATCCCAGGCCAAAGAGATCTGCTGCAAGCTGCCATGAAGGATTGGCCAACTTCGAATCAAAGAAGTTCGGATGCAAGACAAAGTGCTTACAAATGCTGCCCAGCCTGAAGGAAGTCATGGAGGGCAAACAAGGTAAAATGTTGAAGCCCCCTCCTTTCTATGTTTCGTTAATCATTGGAAATCAGCTAGTACATAATTGCATGATAGACTCCGGGGCAAGTAGCTCAATAATGCCTAAATAGATAGCTGATCAGCTAGGGCTCCAGTATGAAATAACATCTAAAGGGGTAGTGCAGCTAGATGGGACAGCAATAGCAACAGTTGGAGTGATTAGAAATTTGAGTCTTACCTTGCATGCATGTCCAAATGTTGTTGTCTTACAAGATGTATCACCATAGACCTTCCACCACTCTTTTCCCTTTGCTTGTCAAGGGACTTCACAGCCAAGATTGGGGGGTATTTATCTACTGATTGGTCACACATGCTATTCAGAACAAGATATGGAACTAAGGCCACAATCAAATCCGAACCTATTGCAAACTTCCATATTGAGCCTTACACTCCAAGTCAGATTAATGCCAATTGCTCAGCATTTGATCAAGAAGATCACCCTAGCACTGATGAGGCTGACACCAAGGTTGGAATTATCCCGAATCTAACTCTTGATGAATGGGAAAACAAGATACATGCTTTTGATCCCTATCAAGAAGTAGAAGAATCTACGCTATGAGTTTATTGTTTACATGAAGAGAATCAACCTCTCCCCAACATCACCAAGCCGGATCACAAAGACAAGAATGAAGTATGGCAATTGTTCTTTGATGGGTCAAGGAGTAGACAAGGTGCAGGAGGAGGAGCTATGCTCATTTCACCGCAAGGTATAAGGTATTACTCAGCCTTCCATTTCTAGTTTTCTGTTCAAATAACACACCGGTTGAGTATGAAGCCTTAATTCATGGATCGCACTTTAGGCAATGAAGAAATGCATCAAGAATTTACAAGTATTTGGTGATAGTGAGCTGATCATAAACCAAGTCAAAGGAAAAAATGCTGCTAAAAATGATCTGTTGAAGAACTACAAAAATCGGGTATGGGATCTTATTGAAGATCTTGAAGCTTTTAGCATCAATTCCATCCCAAGGAAAAAGAATGAAGCCGCTGACAGGCTAGCAGCAATTGGGGCTGCGTTTGATGTTGTAGAAAGTATCAAAAGTGAAAAATCTCAGCCTCATATCAAATTGGTTGTGAGACCAGCTGTTCCGGATAACAACACAAGTTGGCAAGTCTTCGAGAATGATCAACAAATTGTTAATTTTCTACAAGAAGAAGCTGAGTTCTCCGCCAGGAATCAAGACAAGCCGCATCGCCAGATATAGTGACCAAGTGGTGCAACTGAGAACTAACAAATTACCAAAAGGCCTCGTAACCTTGGAGTTAATCTTCAACCTGAATGATCGAGTTTCGGAAGGAGAAAGCAAACATTCAAGTAAAGGGTGAAGATTCAGAGCCTATTTTAGTGGGAGAAGGCAAAACATTGCAGATTGGCAAAGTAAGTACCTCACAAGAGAAATCTGATTTTGTTCAACTTTGTCAAGAGTTCCCAGATGTCTTTGCTTGGACTTACAAAGATCTAAGAGGTTTCAACCCAAAGTTGGCACAACATACTATTGAGCTGGATCCGAATCCAATCTGTCGGAGCAAAAGCAAAGGCCAGTGAATCCCCATATTGAACCTCTCATGAGAAAAGAGTTAAGTAAGCTTATTGAGGCCAGTATCATCTTCCCCATCAAACACTCAAGTTGGGTCGCCAACTTAGTCCCAGTCAGAAAGAAGAATGGAGAGATCAGGTTGTGTGTCGACTTCAGAGATTTGAAGAGAGCCTCTCTCAAGGACCATTACCCACTCCCTTCCATGGAGCAAATATTGCAGGTTGTAGCTGGTTCAGAAAGGTTTTCATTGCTAGATGGATATTCGAGCTATAATCAGATTATGGTGAAGGGAGAAGACCAATTCAAGACAGCCTTCACAACTAAATGGGGCACATATGCTTACAAGAAGATGCCATTTGGGTTGTCCAACACTGGTGCTACCTTTCAAAGGGCAATGGACATGGCATTCAAAGGCTTGATCAACAAGATAGTGCTAGTATACCTAGATGATATCACTGTCTTCTCAAAGAATGTAGCAGACCATCTCTTTCACCTCAGGCAAGTGTTTCAGAGGTGTAGAAGATTTGGGGTATCATTGAATCCCAAAAAATGCATATTCCTGGCTCATGAGGGGAAACTTCTAGGCCATATTGTCTCGAAAGAGGGACTGGCAATTGATCCAGAGAGGGTTGAAGCCATAAGAGCACTACCATTGCCAAGTCACAAGAAGGCTCTTCAAAGCTTCTTGGGAAGGATCAATTTTGTCTGCAGGTTTGTCCCAGATTTTGCAGCCCTTGTCAAGCCCATCACCAAAATGTTAAAGAAGAGCATGGCTTTTAAGTGGACAGCAGAAGGCAAGGAGAGCTTCGAAGCAATCAAAGAAGCTATCTCTCAAGCACCAACTCTCATCAACCCAGACTTCTCCAAGGATTTCATCCTCTATGCATTTGGAGGTGATGACACTATTTCTGCCATTCAGTGCAATGAGAACAAAGATAATGATGAGCGGCTGATTTCCTTTTTCAGCCGAGAGCCTAGATGATCATGCGGGTGAGGTACTCTTTTATTGAAAAGCATGTACTTGCGGTAACCGAAGCTTGAAGAAATTCAAGCATTTAGTCTCAAACAATAAGGTCCATTGCTGGTCTCACATGTTGGAGTTAAGGACTTCCTCCTCAACAAGGATTTGAATGAGAAAAGGGCAAGTTGGATCACCGTGTCATGGAGTATGACATTGAGATCAAGATCACCAAGGCTGGTAAGAGGAAAGGATTGTGTGAGCAGCTGGTTTTGGGGAAGCAAAAATAAGTATGCAACAAAGAAGAAAGCTGTTTTTTGTGAGTCCAAGACAAGCCCATGAGCCGAGTGGCGAGCAAGAAGGAGACAATCTTTGCCCGACTCCCTCGCTGGACCCAAGGTATTATGCACTTCCTAGGCACATGCCTATGCCCTCTAGAGATGAACAAGGCAAGAAGGAGACACTTCAGATTGTAGGTTGTCCCATATGCCATTGTTGATGGAGTTTTGTTCAAGAAAGATGTAAATGGAGTCTTTCTTGAGATGCATTAGCACATATCGATTCAAAGGGTATTAGAAGAGTTCCATGATGGACCAGGTGGTGGCCATTTTGCACCAAGAGTGACAGACTCTAAAAATCATGAAGGTTGGTTATTATTGGCCTAAAATATTCAAGTGATTGTTATGCATGGATCAAGAGGTGTAAGAATTGTGCATTCTTCACTTTGGAAAAGAAGTTTGTTGCCCTTCCATTGCATCCAATCTCGGTTGACCAGCCATTCATGCAATGGGGTTTGGTCTTCATTGAGTCATTAATCCCAATTCAAGCCAAGGGCACAAATGGATTTTGGATGACCACGAGACTACTTCACCAAATGGACAAGACGGTAGCACTCAAAGAGGCAAATGAGTCTAGCATCTTAGACTTTTATGAGGGAATAACGACCAGATTCGGTGTACTGCTACAATAATATCGATAATGCATTGGCATTCATTCGATCTAGGGTGAGTATTTGAGTGGGCTGTCAAGAACGGTATTTACCTAAGCACTTCATCGAACTATTACCCTCAAGGTAATGGCCGGCCGAGTCTACAAACAAGAACTTGTTGAGGATCATTAGGAGGGCTCTTGATGAGAATCGAGAGGTCTTGGCATACCAAATCGAAATCAGCCTTATGGGCTGATAGGATAACTCCCAAAAGATCCATAGGTAACTCTCCATTCGGGCTTGTCTATGGAAGAGAGGCAATCTTGCCCATGTCACTTGAGTTGCCAACGTTGGAACTCATGAAGCATTGCGATTCTTTAGAGTTTGAGCCCATGGAGGTGAGGTATGCGAGTTGATGGAGTTAAGAGATCGGTGGCTGAGGCATCCCAAGTAATGGAAAAGGATCAAGCTTTGATCAAGAAGACCTTTGATAGGAAGGCCAAAGCTAGATCTGTTCAAGTTGGAGATCTAGTGTTGAAATGGGATGTGGATAGAGCAAAACCGGAAGGCATTCAAAATTTGATGCCATTTGGAGTGGCCCATACATGGTCACAAAGTGCAAGAACAACAATGCTTTCCAATTGGCCTCATTGGATGGTGAAGAACTGCAGATTCTAGTCAATGGAATCTATCTCAAGCGTTGCTTCTAGAGGGAAGTTCACTACCTCTATAAATATTAGATTAGATTTTCTTTCCTCCAAGTGCTTGTGCACATTGTTTTGTTGTAGGTTAGTCTTGTTTTCCCTAAGTGCTTTGGCATAGCTTGTTGTCCATGGAGATGTTTTGCGAGTCTTTGCTCCCATCGGTGATATCCCATCTTCCTCCTTACACATTACGAGTCGATTAGGGTTCTAAACAAAATATTTGATGAGTCCATGCCCAATGGACTCGCTTGAGCTATTGGTATCTTCTACTGTGCGGGTAACCCCCATTGAAGTCGCCAAATTGTTATCCAATTTTCACCCCCAGGGTAAAATTTTGATAACATGTATTAAATTCTCAAGTCCCAGGCAAATGGATTGATTCAGGGCAAAAATCATGTTTCTAGGGTCCCCTCAGAAATTTTTCTAACTCCCCGTCCAAGAAGAAAAGAGCCAGTTCTGAGAAAATGTGAAAAGTTGCAGAAGACATGCTCGGGCCAGGGAAAATTGTGAAAATTGGCTAAGTCCTAGTCCTAGGAACAGTCGGGACGTGAGGGACATCTGGGCGTGAATCGGCCGAAAGGCCACCAGAAGTCTACGGGGCAAAGGAACATCCGGCCGTCGGACGCCTTGCGGGGCGCGAAAGCCGATTCGGCCAAAGGAGATGAAAATCGACTAATCGCTTTCTGGGACATTTGGGACAAAGGGACGCGAACCGGCCGAATCGGGTGAACCGGAAGAATTTGTCCCAGACAGTCCAGGACATGTGGGAAAAAGGGACGCGGAAGACGCGGATAGCCGAGAAAGCCGAGAGCCAATCAGATCACGACACGTGTCACCAGCAGAAAAATGACAGGGAAGCCCATTTCGGGCGGATCGGAGGTTTTGTCCCAGGCATAAAGACCGACATCCGGGACAAATGGACGCGGTGGACGCGAAAGAGCCAGAAGACCCGCGGACCAACCAAATCATGACACGTGTCACAAGGAGAAAAGTCCAAAAGTCAAAGGGCGAGTTTTGAGGGGTCAGCCTGAGCCAATCAAAAGAGGACACGTGTCCTATGGAGCAAGGAATGCGGAGCTCGGGAAGGAGTTAGAGAATTTGGCAAGAAGTTCACCCAAAAGCTAAAAGTAAAGGTCTTCCCGCGCCCCTGACGACCAATCAATGCATGCCACGTGTCATCCAGGTGGCAGAGCGTGGGAAGAAATTTAAAAATCCGTTTCGCTGTTTTGTGCCTAAAACTTGAGATCTCCATATCTTTTGATCCAGAGCTTGGATTTGCACGTTCTTTATATCAACGGAAAGCTTATGAAATTATCTACGTGTTTCTAGGGTTAATCTTGAATCTTGGTGCGATCTGGAGAGAAAATTGAGAAACAGCTCGACGCGTGTTCATGGCGGCGAAGTGACATTTCGGACGATTTAATGTAGAATGGGTCGCATTCTCCTGTAATTCGGTCAAAATGACAGGGTATGGGTTTGTAAGGTCCCCCATGCTGTTTTAATGCACCTGCAGTCAAGAAGGAATGGGCTCTCACATTTTTTGTACGCTTCTGTCTCCTAGGCTCGACCCATGCAATGTAAAAGGCAGATTTGGCTCATTTCTAAGGGGGAACATTTTTTGGGCATAGCAGACTTCTTCTTTCACCTCCAGCAAGTGATTGATGCAAGGATCAGACCTCTCCAAAGATTGTAACAGTTTTCTTTTACCTCTCTGAGGGTGTAATGCGTGTTTTTGACACTGAAATGATAATGCAAGCTCTGTGAATGGGTTTCAGTCCTCTGTTTGTATTATTTGCTTCATTTCAGATCCTAAATTATACCTTATCAATCTGTGTATGTTTTATGTTGTGAACTTTGGTCTATGTCTATTTGCATGACAAATATGTTTCACCACTCCTTTTGGTGCATCACCATCTTTAGTTAGTTTCAATTTCTTGCACTTCTACCCCTGTCTCCTTGCAAGTTAGAGTAGGATTAGGATCTGAACCTCTGTAGTTGTGCAAGCATTAGATCTAAATCAGAGGAGTTTGAGGAACCAACCTCTAATTTGGAGATTCCTCTCTCATTTAACAAGTCCCACGCTTAGAGAGAGTTTCCATGTTGTGCAATCACACTAGATGCTAGAGTGATCAACCTAGAAGCCCGATCGCATCCAGAGTCTTTGTGAGTCTGCAACACATGATTACCTCTGCCATTTCTGTATCTACATTATTATCCTTGTAAATATTTGGGCAAGTGTATCGACAAGTTGAAATAGGGAATTGCATTCCCACTTTATTCTAGATCTTGTGGTAATCTAGCAATTGTCGAACCAATTCTAACAAGACCCGCTTGTCAGTGGGACATCTTGGCGACTTGGTGGGAGCACCTACAAATCCAAGAATCAATGTAAGTAAATGCGGGAAGTGAAGGTAGATAGCTCCCCACTCACATACTTCCTTGAAGGCTTCTTCGAAATCCTCTAATTATATAACTCTTTATCGAAACGGTAAAGAATAACAAAAAAGAAGGCATTGTTGATCCTACTGAAGTGCCTGCTTCCCTCGTCTAGTGTGAGCTGAGGATAGAAATCAAAGATTTGATAGGTGCTTTGAATACCCTTAGTATTTAACCCCGTAAATTCTCCCATAGAAGTTGCGGCATAAACCAAGAAGGATTTCATATAGAAACTCTTTGAAGAATGCATTCTACTCAATCGATAACAAACGAGCTCCGATATGCTCCCCCATATGATAAATTTGTTAGGAAATAAGAGATAAAATATGCGGAATAATCCCTCACGAATCGCAACGAAGAAACTAATATGCGAAATTATTACAGATCTCAAATAAAAGTGCAGAATAAATAACACAACACAGAGAGACAATATTTAACGTGGTTCACCCAATTTGGGCTACGTCCACCAAGAATCACTTGCTCAGATTTTATTACAAGCCTTCACTCTCTCAATACAATACCCAGATCCGTTTGGAGCTATGCTCAACAAACTCTACAGAATTCAAACCCGAATTCAAAACACATCTGTAATACATTTGCTTGTCCATCTATCATATGCATAAGACCATATAAATAGACAACTGCTTAAGCAGTTTGATACAAAACCGTGGGTATCAAAACCAAGGGCAAAAAACCGTGGGTATCAAAACAATGGGCAAAAGACCGAAAAAACCATGGGCCCAAAAACAGCCCATAACGGTTACCCATTACCCATGGGTTAATGAACCACCCATGAAAATTTGCTTCGGGGACCGCCGTAAAAATACCCGAGTGTAACACATGGAAGGTGTACCAAACTCTAACATGAAAATAGGCTCCACAAACATAACAATCTCCCACTTGGAGACTAGTTTCCACTGAGCAAGCTTCTCAACCCTTCACTGTCATCCGCGAAGGCCAACCAAAGCTGAACATAGCTTTAGTTTATCCCTTGTGACCACCTTGGTCATCATGTCTGCAGGATTCTGACTGGTATGAATCTTCTCCAACTTCAACTTATCTTCCTCCAAAGCTGTCCTGATGAAGTGATATCTCAACTGTATATGCTTCGTCCTGGAGTGGAAAGCAGAGTTCTTAGCTAGGTGTATAGCACTCTGACTATCACTATATAGCTTACATTCCTCCTGCTTATGCCCCAACTCCTCAAGCAATTGTTGTAGCCAAATCATCTCTTTGCTTGCCTCTGTGGCAGCAACATACTCAGCCTCCGTGGTTGACAAAGCCACCAGCTTCTGTAGTCGTGAAATCCAGCTCACTGCTGTCCCACCTACAGTATAAATATAACCTGTTGTGCTCCTCCTGCTATCTACATCTCCAGCCATGTCTGAATCTACATAACCACGTAAAGTGGTGTCTGATCCACTGTAGCACAGAACTATCCCCATGGTTCCTCTCAAATACCGAAGGATCCACTTTACTGCTTGCCAATGCTCTTTACCTGGATCACTCATAAATCTACTCACAGCTCCTACTGCATGGGCAATATCAGGCCTAGTGCACACCATAGCATACATCAAACTGCCAACTGCTGATGAGTAAGGTACCTTTGACATCTGGTTTCTTTCTTGCTCTGTCTTGGGACACTACTCATTTGATAACTTGAAAATGGCACACCAAAGGAGTCCCAACCGGTTTAGCATCCTGCATGTTAAACATGTCTAATACCTTCTTAATGTACTCTTCCTGAGATAAAGTCAACTTCCGTTCCTTCCTATCCCAAGTTATCCTCATACCAAGGATTTGTCTGGCTGCCCCCAAATCCTTCATATCAAAGGATTCACTTAGTTGTTTCTTGAGTACTTTTATTTCCTGCATGTTTTTACTGCGCAACCAACATGTCATCAACATACAAACACAGGATAATATAACTTCCATCCTCAAATTTCTTTGTATATACGCAATGGTCAGAATGACATCTAATATAACCTTGCTCCATCATGAAGCTATCAAACTTCTTATACCATTGACGTGGAGCTTGTTTCAAGCCATACAAGCTCTTCTTCAATTTACACACCATCTCCTCTTTACCTTTGACCTCATAGCCCTCTAGTTGCTGCATATATAGCTCCTCCTCCAAATCACCATGGAGAAATGCAGTCTTTACATCTAACTGTTCTAAGTGCAAGTCTTCTGCTGCCACTATTCCAAGAATAGTTCTAATAGAAGTCATTTTTACTACAGGAGAAAAAATCTCATCAAAATCTATACCTTGTTTCTGTGCAAACCCCTTGACCACCAACCGGGCCTTATATCTTTTCTTTCCTCCTTCTTCATCTTTAACTCTGTACACCCACTTGTTCTGCAATGCTCTTTTGCCTTCCGGTAGCTTCACCAAATCCCAAGTCTGGTTCTCCATAAGAGACTTATGCTCCTCATCCATGGCTTGCTCCCACTTCTTACTGGCATCTACCTGCATTGCTTCATCAAAGCTCTCTGGCTCTCCACTATCAGTGAGTAATAAATAATAAAGAGAAGGAGAAAACCGTTCAGGTTCTTTTCTTACCCTAGAAGACCTCCTCACTGTAGGAGTTTGGGGTTCCTGTTGAATAGGTTCCTGAACTGATTCATGGGTCACTTTCCCATCCGGAAGATCCTCTACCACTGCATATTCTTTCTTGGATTCTTCCTTGTTTTCCTACAACTGTTGCTTATACATGACTTTCTCATTAAAGACCACATCCCTAGACCGAATGATTTTCTTGTCCTTAATACTCCAACATTTAAACCCAAAGTCATCACCACCATAACCAATGAAAGTACATTTTTCTGATTTAGCCTCTAGCTTGGTCCTATCATCCTTGTCTATATGAACAAACACTTCACATCCAAAGACTCTAAGAAATGAATAATCAACTTTCTTACCGTACCATGCCTCCTCAGGTATGCCTCCATCCAAGGCACTTGAGGGTCCTCTGTTTATCAAGTACACAGCTGTGCTCACCGCTTCTGCCCAAAAAGAAAGAGGCAGTCCTGCATGTAATCTCATGCTCCTAGCACGTTCCATTATAGTTCTGTTCATCCTTTCTGATACCCCATTCTGCTGCGGAGTTCCTGGAACCGTCTTTTGCCTGCGGATTCCATTCTTAGAACAGTAATCATTAAATTCATTGCTGCAATACTCCCCTCCATTATCTGACCTGAGACATTTTAGCTTAAGACCTGTTTCATTCTCTACCAAGGCTTTCCATTTAACAAAAGTGTCAAATACATCAGATTTGTGTCTAATACAATAAACCCAAACTTTCCTTGTTGCATCATCAATAAAAGTAACATAATAACTTGAACCCCCAAGAGATGATACCTGAGCCGGCCCCCACACATCAGAATGTACCAGCTCTAACTTACTCTCTTTCTTCGTAGGTCCAACCTTGAGAAACCTTACTCACTGCTTCCCATATATGCGTTTTCACAGAAATCCAAACATGTTTCTGTATATCCAGGCAAATTCTTCTTTATGATGTTCATGCCCTTATGGCTCATATGACCGAGCCTATAGTGCCATAATGTTGTATCTGCATCTGAAGCCACAAGATTACAATCATTAGTATTATCAGTGGTTAAATACAAGGTTCCAACCTTCTTACCTCTTGCCACCACAAGAGCACCCTTGGTAACCTTCCAAGAGTCTGCTGTAAATATCACAGTACAACCATCACTTCCCAACTGCCCTGCCGATATCAAATTTCTCCTTAATGTAGGCACATGTCTGACATCCTTCAATAGCCATGTATTCCCATTCTGCATCTTAACCTGAACAGAACCTTTTCCAACTATGCTTTGCAAGGCTCATCATCACCAAGAAAAACATGCCCAAAATCCCCTTGAACATAATCAACAAAATAATTCCTATGTGGAGTAGCATGAAAAGAAGCCCCTGAATCTAAAACCCAAGATTCAGTAATATTATGCAAAGAAAGAATCAAAGCATCCTGACATACATTACCCGATGCCACATTTGCCTCCTTGTTTTCTTCCTGTTGTTTCTTCTTATCCCAAGCTCCCAACCTTCTTTGCATGCCCAGAGCTTTCCACAATTCCAAAGATACAATCTTGTTCTTGGATTTTGACCTTGCCCGATCTTTTGATTTTCCACGGTTTCCTCTATTCTTCTGTCTCCCTCTAGTTTCCACTGTCAAAGCATTCCCTGAAGTAGAAGATTCCCCAGAGCTTCTTCTTCACATTTCCTCGCTTAGAATCACCCCTACAACATCCTCAAACTTCAACTTCGAGTTAGCTGGAACCGAGTTACTTACCGCCATTACCAAGTTGTTCCAACTCTCAGGTAAAGAGCACAGAATTAATAAAGCCCTAACTTCTTCATCAAATTCTATTGTAACCGAAGCTAGCATATTCACTACCGTATTGAAATCATTTAAATGATCTGCTACTGAACTATTCTCAGACATCTTCATATTAAACAATTTTTTCATCAAAAATATCTTATTAGAGGCAGAGGGTTTTTCATACAACTTCCCTAATGCATCCATTAGATCTTTTGTAGTCTTTTCCTTTGAAACATTAAATAATACCGAAGATGCAAGACTCACCGATCGTTCCAAGTGCCTTCCGATCCAACAAATCCCATTCCGCATCTGTCATACTCGAGGGTTTGTTCACCTTCTCAGACAACAGAGTATAAAGATCCTTTTGATAAAGGTAATCTTCCATCTGCATCTTCCAAAGACTGAAATTCTGCCCGTTGAATTTATCAACCCTAGATCTTCCTTCATCTGCCATAGCTCCCACTCAAGCTAAAAAACTTTCCCTGCGATTCAACACTTCAGCAAACCAAACCAGGCTCTGATACCAATTGTTAGGAAATAAGAGATAAAATATGCGGAATAATCCCTCACAGAATCGCAATAGTAGAAACTAATATGCAGAAATTATTACAGATCTCAAATAAAAGTGCAGAATAAATAACACAACACAGAGAGACAATATTTAACGTGGTTCACCCAATTTGGGCTACGTCCACCAAGAATCACTTGCTCAGATTTTATTACAAGCCTTCACTCTCTCAATACAATACCCAGATCCGTTTGGAGCTATGCTCAACAAACTCTACAGAATTCAAACCCGAATTCAAAACACATCTGTAATACATTTGCTTGTCCATCTATCATATGCATAAGACCATATAAATAGACAACTGCTTAAGCAGTTTGATACAAAACCGTGGGTATCAAAACCAAGGGCAAAAAACCGTGGGTATCAAAACAATGGGCAAAAGACCAAAAAAAAACATGGGCCCAAAAATAGCCCATAACGGTTACCCATTACCCATGGGTTAATGAACCACCCATGAAAATTTGCTTCGGGGACCGCCGTAAAAATACCCGAGTGTAACACATGGAAGGTGTACCAAACTCTAACATGAAAATAGGCTCCACAAACATAACAAAATTCACTATTCTTCTTGATGGTAGCGATATATAAGAACATCCACTCCCCGAAATTCCTTTGCGGAGGAAGATCGAGACTCTTCTTAGTAGCACAATAAGGTCACCGACCTCCCCGAATTAAGTTTGACCGATACATGGTCTTTGGCAATTTAGGCGGTGCTCTTGGCCGATATATTTTCAACATGACCCTCGTGCACAACTCCGCTTCTTTGTCCCAATGTTCCACCACTAACTCTGGTGAAATTGTGGCATAATCTTCAATGTCAGGGAGTTTGAGAAAATCTTCAAAGAAATTTGGGTCCAAGTGGATCACAACTTTGCCATCAACATCTTTAACTGTCATAGATTCTTCATCGTAGTGGGTTCTTTGTAGCAAAAACAAATTCTGGGCAATGCATGGACATGGGAAAACCAGCAAAGCAAGATCAAGCCCACTTGTCATAAATGTCTTGCACCCAAGGTTTCTTATTTGGGGCTTTCACCCTTGCCCAAAAGTCTGGAAAATTAATTTGTTTGAGGTCGGTGTCCCCTATATTCCCCAGGTCAGAAGACAGGCAAGAGTGAGGAGCACCTCCAAGAAATGAATACTTCATCTTTTCCTTACCCTTGGATGTAGAAGTAGACATCAAATTATGAGTTCTGAAATGCCAAAGAAGAGAAATCTGAAACCCAAAAATCTCTAACCTCCGAAAACCCGAATTGGAGAAGTCTGAAATGATAGGTTATGAAAACCCGAATTGGAGACCTCCAAAACCCAAATTGAAAACCTCTAAAATGGAGAAGTTTAAAAACCTGAAGTGGAAACCTCCAAAAACCCAAATTGAAAACCTCTGAAGTAGGGACTTCTAAAATCCCGAAAAAGAGAACTCTAAAGTAGGGACTTCTGAAATACCGAAAAGAGAACTCCGAAGTCTAAATGGCACAATCCCCAAAAATGAGAAGCGCCGAACAACCAAAGCTCCGAATTCCGAAAAGAGAGTTCTCTGAAAATGCCAATCTCCAAACTCTAAAAAACAAGAGTGCTGAGAGGGTGAATTGGAGAACTCGAGAGGATCTTTACAAACTCTGAATGCCTGTAGAAACTCAAATTGTGAAAACATGACGGTAATGAGTTTGTCATTTCCCAAGGTATGTAGAGGAGGAACAAAAGAAAACGAACAATGAGGAAACAAAACAAAATATCCTAAACCAAAAATAAAATGGCAAAAATAAAATACCTTGACAATGACGTGAAAAGTAAAAGACACAGTAAAATCAGATTTTCATAGCAAAGTGTCGGATGAAAATGGCGGTGAAAATGTGATTTTAAATAGAAAAAAACCCAATATCAATGGTGAAATTCTAATCCGTACAGAAGTAGGTAACAATTAAATGCACAGATAGCTCCAAAATCAAACTGAAAGTCTGAAATTCCAAAATTTTGGGGTTTTAGACTTCGGAGATCGGGGATGAAAAATTGTGGAATGGCATGGAAAAGTTTTGAAACCCAAAAGCCCGAAAGTCTGAAATTTTGGACTTTCAAATTTTCAGACTTCAGAAGTCCGAAAGTGAAAAAACCTCAAAATAGTCAGGAGAGTTCCGAAACCCGAAAGCCCGAAAGTCTGAAATTTTGGACTTTCAAACTTCAGAAGTCCCAAAGAAATTTTTCCAAAAGATGCGACCTAGAGTTCCAAAACTTGAAATTCTGAAAGTCTGAAATTTTGGACTTTCAGAGTTTCAGACTTCGGAACTCCGAAGGGAAAATTCTAAAAAATCGTGACCTAGAATTACAAACTCAAAATTCTGAAAGTTCAAAATTTTAGACTTTCAGAGTTTTGGACTTGAAACTCGCTCGAAAATTTGCAATTCACCGAAAGGAAACTCCGATCTCTGAAAACTCGAAAGTCCAAAATTTTGGATTTTCAGGGTTTTCAGAATTTGGAACTTGAAGAATTTCCAAGTTGAAGAAAACTTTTATGTGAATATTTTGATTGATCTCAATGTTTGTTTCTCAAGGTAGATTAAAACGGTAACTTGCTCTAATATGGAGATAATGTTGGTATCTATTTTATGTTTTTTATTTTATGTAGAATTTTACAATTATATTAATTTAAATTTAATTAAAAGTGACATCTAAAAAAGTGCATTAGTGATGGAAATTTTTTTGGCCCCTCCCGCCACTACTTGATTATAAATGTGGGTTAATATTTACGCCAAAGGCGTCACTAAGTTAGAATGAGGTGATCCAATTTTGACAACATGGTAGTGGTGATTAAATTTGGATCATTCATAGCTAAAGTCGTATCAACGTTCTCTTAAACATATACACCATCCACATGATATTTTTAATTTGTTGGCCAGGAACAAATTGTGGGAAACACTCTTAGGTCCAATTAACATATGGACAAACACCGGTTGGATTAATATTTGTATGTCAACTATCAATGACAAATCATATAATGGCAATTGTTTAAAGGAAATTCCTAAATAGTTTATAGTTAGTAACTATGTTTGATTTGCGATTCTTGAAAAACAATTAGGTGTCTATTTTATTCTGCTCTTTTAAATTTGGCTCAATTGAATCCATATAAAATGGGTAATCGATGTAACCCACGTGATGCGGGAGTATCAAGAACCAAGTCTCATAAGGTCATATGAGACCATTTGAACATGTTGTCTAGGTGTATATGAGTGATTTCATCATGAGTAAATGAATGTCAAAGTTGAATATGTCATAAAAAGTGAAACTGAGTATGTGAAAGAAAGAGTCGGAGGGTGGTATTAGTTGTCATAAACTTAATTGAGGTTATTTTTAGGTGTGTCATAGGATAAAGATGATTTGAAACGAGCTTGAAAAAGTTCTAGGATATATTTTCATGATATTACAAGTTTAGATAAGTTATTGAGTTCATGTAGGGGCTTAAGAGAGCATTTAGGAGGAATCGTTGAATAGTATGTGTGTGTTCCATGGAAGGATATGAGAAAAAAATGTAAGAAAGAACATGTGATGGAGGTTTCCAAGGATTAATAAGGATATTTCAAAGGTGTTACGGATGTATTTTTGTTCATTTTTACATGTTTCAAATGTGTTTTGTTAATTGTATAAGAATACCCTTTTCCAGTTGAGAGAAGGATTGAGATAGTCACTCGGAGATAGTTTTATTGAATTTGTGAAGGTAGGAATATGGTTGCAGAGGTCCAAGGAGACCCATAGAATTTTCTTAGCTCATGAAACTTATTTCAATTGCATGTAGATCATTTTATTTGCTCTCGGGCCCTAACTAGGGCCTCCTATACCTTTTTTCTAACCCTACAGAATTTGATGAATTTGGCTAAAACTCTTAGATTATCTGTTTCCTATCATGAGTGAGAGATCCTCAAAGTTTCACGTGATAGAGAAGAAATGTTTGAGATATCAATCTCATAAGATTCGAGCTCTAATGAAGGAAATACAATGTACATTGGAGAGAAGAAATGAAGTGCATGGAGGGAAAAACCATGGATTTAAGTCACCAAACTTGGTGAGGAGTATGTTATCATCATTACAAGTGGATGCATCACTATCCAGGTGATTTCATTGCCCAAATGTCCACTGTCATACCTATAGGTCAAAAAGAGACCTAATTAGCACTCCACTTTACAAAGGAAGTACCATTTGGGACAAAGTAATAGTGTATGAAAAATTGGCATGACTTTAGAGTCTAGTAAAGGATCTTAGAATCATCAATCAAGCTATGGGTTTTCTTCATGATAAAGTGAGATGTCGAGCATTTTTGTGTATAGAAGGCTAGAAGGCTATTAGGCCTTAGTTAGAGAACTAGCATGCATTGAAGGAAGGAATTTTTATGAAGGGTCTAGACACCTTGAAATAGGTCGGACAAGTGTCCCATGAGTGATTGAGGGTAGTGAGAAGCATATCTTATGCTTTTGATCATCTAGACCCCAGAAGAGGCCTATTTAGACCTAGGCTTGGGAGAAAGGAATAAGGTATGTTTGTGACTAGTTTGATGAATCATGATATGGAAGGATAGTAAGAGTAGTCATAGATGATGATAACAATGGGATGAGAATGTAATAACAATGAATATGCCAAGTAGGACAAGGTAAGCTCATGTTTCATGCCTATAGTGGCTAGATGAGAGAAAGCATTGTGATAGTGGTATAGAGCTAACATGGTTATTGAAGTGTATAAGAGTTGAAGTTTGGAGATAAGGTCTTCATTACAGGGGATTGGGATGAGAACCACCAAGGTCTAAGTGTTCATACAAGGGTTTGCATTCTTGAGGTAAGTATCTGCCATTAAGACTAGTTAGAGAAAAAAATTGTGTAGAACCCCTACACCATTTTGGTATCAGAGTTGGTTGCTTTGTTATAATAAGATGTATTGTAGATATTTATAGAATTTTAGATTGATTGATAGCTAGAAGTGATGGAAAAGGTTGAGAAAGCATCATTGTAGGGGATAATGGACTTGATCAAATAAGGAGTGATGGGTAGAATGGATGATATGATGAATGCGCAAATGGATATGAAGCATGAAATTAGGAACCTATAGACAATGATGAAAATTATGGATGAAATATGCTTAGGTATGGAGAGGTTATCCAATGGATGTGGTGATCACATGCATGCAGAGTAATTGTTTGTAAGAAGAATACTTCTACAATAAAAAGCTGCCAAAGCTTAGGAGCTAGTTTGCAGGAGAAGCCTCTTCAGAACAAGATGCAAGACAAGAGGTAAGTGTTGCAATGTTATTATATATAATGGTAGCACAGATAACATTGTCTCAGAGGAAATGGTTAGTAAATTGGGCTTAAAGAGGTTAGTTCACCCTACACCTTACAAAGTTGCATGGGTTCAGAAGAATCATCAAATTCTTGTAAATGAACAATGTAGAGTACCTTTCAAAATTGGAAGTTTGCATGATGAAGTTATGTGTGATGTGATGCCAATGGATGTGTGTCACCTACTCTCAGGTAGGCCATGGCAATATGACAGAAGGTAATTTATAATGGAAGGTTGAATAAATGTTTTCTAACAAAGGATGGAATAGAACCTTTGATGGACCACCATGTAGGTCTTGAAAGGAGGAGCATGGTATTTGGCTTCAAGGAGTTTGTTGAGAAGACCAAGGATCAGGTCTTATCCTTCATGAAAGATGAAGACAAGGTTGATAGAAGAGTGCAGTAGTTAGAGTCCAATGCAATGGACCAAGAAACACATGTCAAGGCCCAAAAGAGATGAAAGCCAAAATGAGGTTGAGAAAGAGTATGGATTTTTTGAAGAAAAAAGAAGACCAAGAAGGTTAATGGAGTTACCAAAGTAAGAGTGACAAGAATAAGCAACATAGTAATGATGAGAAGGATAAAGTGTGGGACTGGATCCTAGAGGATCTTATGCAATATTTGAGAGAAGAAGGAAGAAAAAACACAGAAGAGAATGTCATGGGGATGAAGAAAACAAGTGGGTCTCTTGAAGACAAAAAAAAGAATGAGGTCTCGTGAAGGACAATCATTCCTCATGTAAGGAACCTAAAACCAAGATAAAGAGCAGTAGAGGAAGATGAGGGAACAAGGCATGCAAACAAATCTAGGAGAGGAACCAAATGGCAAACAATTTGAAACCAAGCATGGAACAGCCAAAGAAGACAATGGAGCTCTGATTTTGAACCTAATTGTGTTTTGACATGTGTGAATGCAGGTTGTAGTAGTCATTTTTCAAGAATGAACATGAATAGTCAAATATGGGACAAAGAAGTGTTCTTAGGGACCTCTAAAAGTCTGAAAATATTTTTTAAGAGGCTAAAACATACAAAATGAAGGAAAATTATAGTCAAGGTATGGTGGAGTCAAAATAAGAAGAAGACTCAAATGACATGACCTCATGGAGTATGACACAAGACCAAGAATTAGTGAGAGATTTTGGGGAGACTAAGCATTCTACATGGTTGAAGGAAAACAAAATCAAGTTGCCAAGCAAGAGGGAGATATATATAGGCCAATGGGATGGAGAACAAAGCTTAGCACAATCGGGTAAGTTTATATAGAGCCAAACTAGACCTCTAACTCAAAAGAGGTACAAATGAGGATTCTTTTATGCATACTCTCAAGATTCAAAAGATTGCAAGGTATGTAACCATATGAAACACTTTGAAAAGGTTGCAAAGTCCTCTAAGGACAGTCATCAAAGGTAATGTATAGATCAACAATGATTATGCATAAGCATTGGTATCATGTAAGGGTTCTTCTTGTGAGTCTACTATACCAACATTAGTTGAGGAAGAAAAAATGTGTGAAATGGAGACTAAGTTGATGAGGACAGAGCATAAAGAGATCATAAGGAGTATTCTAAGACCACAAGGAGTGACCATATGCAAGGATGAACACATGACAGAGCAAAAATTAATTGGGAAAGGAGGTGTTACAGTCAAGAAATTAGTCCTTAGGACTAAGGGAGAGTCTAGTTCAGAGACAAGCCTATGGAACTTTACACTTTGTAATATATCACTAGTGGCTAGTATTAAAGAACCTCAAGGAGAAACCAAAAATAGTCACAAGAACCTACATTCCAGTCAAGGAAACAACCATTTGAAGAGCATGTTTGTTCCAATAGGAAGTCAAAACCAGAGAGAGGAAATCAGTGATACTCTCACGTTGCAGCAATCAAGACATGGGCAAAGGGAGTTGTTGGGTGTACAAGGAAAATAATGTATTCTTGAAGAAAAAGCATTAGTATGTTACAAGAATCCTAAAGAGAGCCTTAATCCAAACAATGAAGAACATAATAAGAGTATTAACATGTCATAAATGGTTGAAAAGGACAAAAGACTACAAGATAAGTTTGAGATTGGCAGTAGAGGAGTTCATGGTAACTTAAATACAACAAAGAATGAGGCAAAATGAGTAAGTCCAATAACAAATGATTGTGGACATCTAGAAGCCCATTGTGGAAACATAAGAGAATAAGCTCATGCAAGGAACTTGAGTAAAGAAGATAGTGAAGGAGAGGAAAAATAGATACAAGGGTGTGAGATGACATTTGAGGAGGTATATGAACTCCCTAGGCATGAAAAGGAGTTGATTTCAACATTGAGGACTCGCACTTTATTTGCAAAGTAAAGCAAGCCTATAAAGAGGTTAAATGGGAACATGAGAAGAAGAAAGTGATAGAACAAGCTAAGAAAGCACTTAATACTTGTGATTGGATGCTTAATATTGCTTTAGGTGTCATGATTGCAAGTGGCCATGAAGACAATAGGGTAGACGCTCAATGGAGGTGCATGGTTAAGAAGATTGAACAAGAACAAGAGATAAACAAAAAAGCAAGGTACATAAAGAAGAAGTACAAGTTCAAAGTGGTGGTTAGGAGGCAAAGAGTACAAGCAAGAAAGGAGGTATAATCCAATCACGGCGCCATTGAAAGGACAAGGAATTGGAAGACAAGGAAGAGGAAGACATCTATAGTGCATTTGAGCAGGAGCTCAAATTTTTCTTACAAGGATACTCTGATGCAGGAGCATCAAGAACCAAGTGTCATAAGGTCATATGAGACCATTTGAACGTGTTTTCTAGGTGTATATGAGTGATTTCACTTGAGTAAATGAATGTCAAAGTTGAATATGTTGTAAAAGTGAAATTGAGTGTGTGAAAGAAAGATTCAAAGGGTGGTATTAGTTTTCATAAGCCTAACTAAGGTTATTTTTAGGTGTGCCATATGATAAAGATGATTTGAAACGAGCTTGAGAAAGTTATAGGATATATTTTCATGATATTACAAGTTTAGATAAGATGTTGAGTTCATGTAGGGGCTTGAGAGAGCATTTAGGAGAAATTGTTGAATAGTATGTGTGTGTTCCATAAAAGGAAACAAGAAAAAAATGTAAGAAAGAACATGTGATGGAGGTGTCCAAGGATTAATAAGGATATTTTAGTGGTGTTACGGGTATATTTTTGTTCATTTTATATAGCATGTTTCAAATGTGTTTTGTGAATCGTATAAGAACACCCATGTTCCGGGCATCGAGAGAAGGAAGTGAGAAAGTCACCATGAGAGAGTTTCTTGAAACTATGAAGGTGGGAATATGTGGGCAGAGTTCCAAGGAGACCCATAGAGTTTTCTTAGCTCATGAAACTTATTTCAATTGCATGTAGGTCATTTTGTTTGCTCTCGGACCCTAACTAGGGCCTCTTATATATTTTGATTGTACAGATGAATTTGGCTAAAACTCTCAGATTATCTTTGTCCTAACATGAGTGAGAGATCCTCAAAGTTTCATTGTGATAGAAGAAGCACGGTTTGAGAGATTGATCTCGAAGATTCGAGCTCTAATGAAGGAAATACAATGTACAATGGAGAGAATAAATGAAGTGCATGGAGGGAAAAACCATGGAGTTAAGTCACCAAACTTGGTGAGGATTATGTTATCATCATTACGGAAGTGGATCCATCACTATCCAGTGATTCCATTGCCCAAATGTCCATTGTCATACCTATAGGTAAAAAGAGACCTAATTAGCACCCCACTTTACAAAGGAAGTACCATTTGGTACAAAGTAATAGTATTTGAAAATTTGGCATGAGTGAGAGTCTGATAAAGGGTCTTAGAATCATCATTCATGCTATGATGTTTATTTGTGATAAAGTGAGATATCAGAGCATTTGTGTGTAAAGAAGGCTAGAAGGCTATTAGGCCTTAGTTAGAGAACTAGCATGCATGGAAGGAAGGAAGTTGTATGAAGGGTCTAGACACCTTGAAATAGGTCAGACAAGTGTCCCATGAGTGATTGAGGGTTGTGAGAAGTCTATCTTATGTTTTTGGGCATCTAGACCGGGGAAGAGGCCTATTTAGACCTAGGCTTGGGAGAAAGGAATAAGGTATGTTTTATGACCAGTTTGATGAATCGTGATATGTAGGATAGTAAGATTAGTCATAGATGATGATAATAAGGGGATGAGCATGTAAGAACAATGAAGATGCCAAGTAGGACAAGGTAAGCTCATGTTTCATGCCTATAGTGGCTAGATGAGAGCAAGCATTGTGATAGTGGTATAGAGCTAACATTTTTATTGAAGTGTATAAGAGTTGAAGTTTGGAGATAAGGTCCTCATTGTTGGGGATTGGGATGAGAACCACCAAAGGTCTAAGTTTTCATACAAGGGTTTGCATTCTTGAGGTAAGTATCCACCATTAAGACTAGTTAGAGAACAAATTGTGTAAAACCTATGCACCACCATGACTTGATCATGTGTGTAGAAAGTGGATTTGTCATAATTGTTCAGATCCGCTTCAATGGCGAATATGAGCAAAGAAATCTAGATTCAAAATGAACAACCTGTCTTGAAGGATATCATGTTTTCACCGCAACTCAAACAGCTTCCATGGCGGTCTGTATCGTATATCCCCCACTCCTCATAAGCCTTCCTCTGTATTCATTTTTCACGATATTCCACATTTTGGTTGTCATGCGGTCACCCTGTGCGCATCCTCTCTCGATCCCTTCATTGGTGAATCACAGGCTCGGTCATGTGGAGACGGATTGTAGCATTCAAATAATTTGCACATCCAAACCATAGGAAGATTTTTGTTGTTGGTCCAATAGGACCCACATTTTGGCTTGCGCTTCCATGTTTGGTTTTGTCTCGAAGACCCTATCCATCACGCAAGTTCGTGATGGAGTCGGGTAAAATGGAACCACGGACTGCGGGTTGTCGGTAAACCTACCTACCACTACGCCATAGTTATTCTTGCCATATGTAATTTAAAAATTTGAATTTATTTCTCACCGATAACTTACATGATACTTAGGCTAGTCGGGTTTGTCATCCAAATGAGTGCTTTTGTTCTTTGAAAAGGAGCTTAGACTTCGTCAGTGTCGATTGATTGCAATATATAGTTTCTTATAATAATTATTTATAGTGCGATTTTTATTCCTAATCAAGTTTTTAAATATATATGATGGTTTAAGCAATGTCTTCTCATATGTGCAATATTTTTGCATGAAAATAATTCGCGAGTTTATTGATTTGATTGAGTTTATGAGTTACTTTGGTTTTGCGAGGCAATGACAACAATGGGACTTTATGATTCAATTTATTAGTTGACTTGGCTTATGTGGGAGGGTGTACTTGCACTTGTGTCTTCAATATTGTTGATCCTTATTGGCATGATGTTCCCGTTCAATTTTTCCTCAAAAATGATTTTGGAGTTTTATTTTTCATGTTCTTTTTGTTTCAATCCAACATGGTAAAAATTCTACTTCTTAAAAAAATAAACCGAGGAATAACATTATTTGTATTTAGGACAGACAAGAGCAAAAAGAAAGTCATTATGCATTTTTAAGAGAAAATATAAATATAATAAACAAATAAAATACACAAATATTTCTCTCAACTCCAAGAAGAACATGTGGATAAGATGCACAGATCTCTAAAAGTTTTGTATCTTGCTCGATGGGATGGAGAAGACCCAGAGGTCGCAGGATTATGCACTAGAAAATTTTAAAATCTAAAGTACCTCTATGTCCCGAATGGATCACTAATGGAGCTGAAGAATCTTCCACGATTAGCAGTTTTTAAAGGCCGAATAAGGAGTGAGGACGACTTTACCCAGGCAAGTGTTTGAGCCTTATTTTATTTTATTTTGCCTTTCCAGATTTATTTTTCTTGCAGAAGCTGATTTGAAAAATCAACCAAATCTGCAACTACCTGATTGTCTTCGTATTTTGAAAGTGTGGAATTTTGATTCTCTTGGGTTGCCTAAAAAATTTATCGAACTATCCAATATGGAAGAGCTGCATTTAAATCAAGGGAATCTGGAGAGCTTACCAGAGAGCTTTGGTCAACTTAAGTCTCTGCGTCTCTTGAGTTTGTTTGGGTTTCACGAGCTCACTTGCTTGCCTGAAAGCTTTGGGAACCTCAAGTCGTTGCTTAAGCTGAGGATAACATATTGTAGTAGACTGGAGAGCCTTCCAACAGAGATCGGCCAACTCAAGTATTTGGAGATGTTGCAGTTGATCGAATGCAGGGCGTTGAGGAGTCTTCCCTACACCCTTGGTCAACTCAGCTCTTTGAAGGAATCAAGGACTGACACCCTTTGCTGGTACACAATGGGTTTTTCGTTTCTAGGATGCAATGTGGATGACATTATTTGACAAGGAGGGCCACAGAAAATACATATAAGAACATAATTTTTTTACGCCGAAGGAGTTTTCCTAGCAAGAACCATTGGAGGCTTATGTCACGTCGTACCATCACGCATTGACCTAAACCATTTGCTTCATATTTTGTATCTTCAACCTCAAATTACTCTTCAGTGTCCATGTGTATAGTTGTTTTTGTATGTGGCTAGCGTGGTGATTGATAAGACATGACTATGGTTGTGGACGTTTTTACTATGTCCCCAAAAACTGGTGATACACCTTTTGACATTTACATGCATAGGAAAATAAGGCATTACAAAATCCTATCAAATCTCTTGTAAGGACTTGCAATTTCCAAAGATACATCAAAAATTCCACATGTAGCAAATTTGCATGATGAGATCAAATCGGCACATAGCAAATCTACACGATGAGATCAAATCGTATATGTACGCATGCATTTGTTAATGTCATACTTAGGAGATTGAACTTCAAATTTTACGATTTTAGGTATTTAGACTGTAATCAACTCACTCCTAATTCACCATGTTGTTTCGTAATGCCTACGGTGTATCGACGCGATTTCACAATATCATGTTATCTATTAAATAAAAAGGCATTTTTTCATTCAAGTAGCCACTTATTTTTAGTAAGAGTCCATAAATATCATTTGTCCACATGCTTACAAATTTGATTCCATGCATGCTTCATACATGCTTTTTTTCGTCCTTTTTCCACAATTTTTTAAAGGATTTTTTGAATTTTTATTAGAGTTATAAGGACAACTAATAAAATTTAAAAAAATAGTTTGGTTTTTGTGCAAATCATTTTTTGAAATCATCTATATTCTCGGCTTGAATTACATGTTTTTCTAAAACATTGCAAACCAAGGAGTCCATGCTACAAACCAACGAGTCTGTGTTTCAAAGTCTCATTCCTAATTTAGCTTGTTTTTACATCATCCATAAAGCTTATTATGCGGAGGGTGTTCTTTACAATGGGAAACACTGAGGGCCATCCGCAATGCACATCTGTATTAACGGTTGTAGATTGTTGTGTGCATGGACATCAATCAATTTTTTTCAAACCGTTGATCATTATATGTCACACTAGCATATGCATGTTCGGTGTTTGTATGTGTGTGGTGACTTTGCAATACAAGTGTATTAAAAAAATACTCAAGGAATGAGGATGGCTCTCTTACAAGACAAGTGTATTAAATAAAATACTCACACTTTGACATATATTAGGGCCGATTCACACCATCACCCTTCTCAGAAGGATGGGGTCTTAAATACTTTGTTCTGCAAGAGCCATGAGAATTTTGGATAATAATCACTTACACTCAGAAGAAAAATATCTCACCAACGTTCTCACAAGGAATGGTTTCCAGAAAAGAAAATTTGGGTTTATCTAGGTCTCCTCGATCTTCATCTCTATGCATTGGGGGTAACAATAAAGCTTTCCTACCCTACATTTTTGGGACTACTGATAAGATTTCCAGGATATTAAAAAGAAAGGGTATTAAAAATAAAATGAGGATTGAATGGTGGTGGATAGGAGAAAGAAAGGACACATCAATCAAAACCAACACCGTTTCAAACAAGATTTGAGTCTTGTCGTGTCTTTTCTCTTATTGATATATCCGGGTTGGAGGCCTATTGTTTTTATGTTGAGTTCGAGACTCACAGGATGACAACGGGTTATCTGCAAGTCCTGCTCTGTTCTTTTGTGTTTGTTGGGAAACTTGGTTGCCTTTTCTTTGTCCTTCATTGCTTATATGGGTTCTTAGACCCTCTTCCTTATGCTCTTTATTGTAATATCTCGGGTTTTGACCCTTTTTGTTGTTTGTGGGGTATGGTCCCCTTTCCAAAACCATTTACCAATAGTAAAATAAACTTGTTTCAAACCAATTAAAACCCATTAGAAACAAGCTTAAAAACCCTAAAGACTGGTTTGTCCTAATTTAAGAAAAGGGGTTTACTCCATATCGTGTGTATGTGGAAAAACATACATCGGTGAAACAAGGAGATCACTAAAAACGAGACTTCATGAACATTGTAAAGATTTGGAATTTACCCGGGTTGGTAAATCGGCTCTGACAGAACACAAAGACATAACAAAACGCATTATTTGTATTAACAACGCAAAACTAATTACTTTGCGCAAAATCAGATTACGTAAACAAAAATTGTGTGAGGTTGTTGAAATTGAAAAACACTTGAACAACCTAAATCGCGACGATGGGTGGAAGCTCAGTCAATCTTGGAAACCCCTTTTGCATAAGCTAACCCCTACACCCCCTGCTCTTGCGTATTAATTTGCTCGGTGCTTGGTCTCTTTCTTAGTTGGCCCCCTTTTTTGCTCGTTTTACACCTCCATTGTTTCCCTCTTCTTCGTGCTTTCCTCTTTAATTCCCCCTTCCTCTTTGTGTTTTTCTTCTCTTTCTTTTCTTTTTAATTTTAATTATTTTCCTTTTATTATTTTTCTTTTTCTTTTTTACCTTATTCTTCTTCACATCTCTTCCGAACATCATGTCTCTTGGTCGAATTAAGTATTTATTCTTGGTCACTTTTCATTCCTGCTCTCAAGAAAATGCTCACCCTGATGATGGTTCCAGTAAGGGAATCAAACGTTGGTGCTAATCCTCTCTACGCAATGTATCCAAAAGCCTCTTTCTGCATTTAACCTACGATATGAATTTAAAATCTTTGTATTTGAGATTGTTTTGTCAACGAACAAGTATGTTGTATGTTTTGGAGAAGAAATATATTGGAGACTGCTTTGTTAAGTGACAAGTGTGTTATGTGCTTTGCCGAAGAAAGACTATAGTGACAAAAACCCCATGTGAGGGAAGGAAAATAGGTGATGGTATGGGTGCTCACCATGTCTTATGTGGCTACCAATGACCTCTATAGTTATGGTCAAATTCATATTTGAAGGGGACGTTGACTCGAGAGATTTATGTAGACCATCCACATGTCTCCAGTCAGGAGTAAACCCTAATCTCTAAAAAAATGGTGATAAAAGGTAAGATGTTTATGATTATTTGCATTACATCAGCATGACGATGACGAATCCGATTACACAATGATGCAAAAAAACCAAGGCACCGAATGGAAATGGGCCATCGATGAGGAGCCCTATGAAAGTAAACAATAAAACATAGCCGCCACCACCTAAGTATGGTCATATGCAATGGACATGGAAGAGTGTGTCGTGTATTTCTATCTGTTATGGATGCCCTTACCAAAACACACACACTTTTTTTAAATTTCTCCACACAATCATATCTTTTGGTTCATGTCTATGTTTGTGCTTGTGACTATCATGAACCCACAACCTTCACGTAATAGGTGCATCATGCATCATGAATAGGACACTACAGACAAATATACGAAGGAATTTTTCATGTTTTCTCACTCGAATTTATTGCTAGGTGCTGCAATTTACAAAGCCCGCTCCAAATTTCATCCACAAGCCAAGAATTTTTGTTGTGAAATCGCCGATGTGGACATATAAATGTTTTGTAGATATGTTTTCATTTTGGTCAAATCCATAAGTTTTTTGGACATGGAAGAGATTTAGGGATAATGTTACTTTGTTGTTGTGTATTGAAATTTTGAATATCATGACTCTTGAAATTGTTTTTCGCATCAACTTTCATGTGTCAAGTACTATTTTGCATTTTAATGTAATAACTATGCCTCAATTTTAGCATTTCGATGGAATTACTAATCGCCACAAAAATCTAATAATTTGTCATTGAAGGCCATCACTTACTTTTTTACAATTCCTTACCATTTTGCAAACATCTTATGAATAAGTTTGAGACCCTAAATTTGTTTTACAAGGAGGCTATCTACCTCAAGTTGTTCCTCTCATAACGGTTCTAATCAATGTTGTATTATTTTCCTTTTTATTTGTAGTAGGAGAGAATATACATATCTTTGTAACTTTGATCTAAAATAATATTTATGTAGCCTCTTGCGGAAAAGAATATGTATGCATGTTGTTCCTTGTGAATCTTTAAGTAATGTTGAAGATTTAATACTATAAATATTGCAGTTCCATCATTTTTTTAACTTGGCTTTGTTGGGAGTTTTTGTCCCCTAAATAACGATGATTCTAACATATTTAATAAATTGTATTTAAAGTTGTGAAATTTGTTACGGCCCTTACAACACATGTCAAAATTTATTTTTGATATACCATGTTTTCTTTTCTAAAGTATATTTTATTTTCATTGCATTTAATTTTTTTCTCTATTAACATGAGTTTGAGAACGACCAACTAATATCAAAATTAATAGGAATGAAAATGTTAAAATGAAAATAAAGACATGAAGTTTTCATATTCTATTATGATTTAGGTGTGAATTTTTTCTCGCTTATTTATACAACGGCCCATCAAAATTAGATGTTTTTTCTTACAAAAGTTCATTCCTATTGTTAAACGACTATTAAAATAACATTATATTTAAATTTATTATAATATGATTAAGATGATGTAGTGCCGGAAATGATCAAGTCACGTCTTCGTCGTATCTAAGAATTAAACGTCACCAAGGAAACACCTTGACATCGTAGAAAATAAAAATAAAAAATAGTGAAACATTTTTTCCATGTTTTCTCAAAATTTTCCATTCCTTTCAGTTGTGTAAGTGTCATTTGTCATCACCCTTGAACTGACAATAAGTTAATTCCACTGACTACATAAGCCTTTTATATGGATAAAAATAAATTCATTACAACATTATTCTTAGGATCGTTACTATTTTTGTAACTCATGCTACTCAATACCTTTTTCAGCATATTTACGCACTCCCCTAGAAATATTCTCCTTGGCTTCTCCTCAATCTACAACATATTTAAATCATACTTTCTACATATATTTCAAAATATCTTTGCAAATTTGTCACCTCTCAAACCTTTATAATATTAATAACTAGATCAACTTATCAAAGTTATTATATCTCGTGTATATCGCATGGACCACTTCATAATTAACTTTCTAAAATAATGACAATGTTGTGTTGTACAAGTTCAAACATCATCTCTTGTTTCCATAAATATTGCAATGAATGGACCCACCATAGTGTATTACTATTGACGTTGGCCTACATACCCAAAAGCCTTAGAAAAACAACAATAAAATTTCCTTGCTTTGGGTATCTTTATTTCATTAATAAAATAATGCATTCTGATGACTACACTTATTCAACAAGGTTTTCATGCTAAAAAACAAAACATGTGCCGCTCTAAAATGGTATTCAAGAAAAGTTAATTTTAGTTATTCATTACAACTACAAATTGCACCTATATGATGCATAGGACCGGTTGATAAGGGGTCATTAAAGAAGTTAAAGTTGAAGGACTGAAAGTGAAACATTGGCAACGAGAAGAGTCATGATGAAGAAGGGTTTGAGGGAGCAAAATTTTTAGGTATGGAATCAAGTCATTATGTTTTTGTTCAATAATGAATATGTCTTGATCATTGCCAACATGAAAAGCCCTATTTTTATTCGATTTTTAACTTTTACATATAGTTGCAATCACATTTTTATGTGTCTTAGTAACATATATGCTTGAAAGGTAAAGAAATAACAAGGTAACACAAGAGAAAACATGGTATATACTCTGCGTAGGTGTCTAAAGTACCTTTCATTGAGATGTCACCCCTTTCTCCTTCACATGATTGACACAAATGAGATGATCTCCATATACGCTTAGTAAGTAAGAAATCGAGTTTTTATTTTCTTCCCCCAGGACATTTTCCCCTCATTTGACTTCTCCTCCCTTAAAACCCTTCTTCACTACAAATCCTACTCTGTCCATTTTTCACTCCCTCCTGTAACTTTTTTTTGATGCATCTCCTTCAAGGCGTTTTCATCACACACTTCACGTGTGATTGCTAGTATAGGGAATTTTATTTTCTTAGACCGTAGATATATGGAGGATGATGTTTTTATCTATTTTATGTTCTTAATTTTATGTAGAATTCTACAATTATATTTGTTAGATTTAAATAAAAGTAATATTTTAATAAAAATTGATTTTTGAATCGAAAAAATTAATAGAATTGTTATCTTAGTCTATTAAGAGAGGCTAAGGATTGAATTTAACGGCATGCCTAGGAGTCTTACCCTATACCTTAATTTTATATGCATTAATACTTAAATTTGTTAAACATTGGAAGGACAATAGTTTATTTAGCTTTTTTAATAGTGTATACTTAATTTATTCTTGCTAGATGAAGTGTAATTATTTATATTAACTTTTCACCATGGAAAGGTTGACAAATATATACCCTTCACATTAAAATTAAGACTAGACTTTCAAATTATATCATTGATGGCGGCAACTATATTATCAAGTTGTTGAGATTAACATATTTCTCACTAAGTAAACCCTATAAAAATATGTATTTTTTCCTTTTTAAATTGTTTCCACCACAATTTTAGTTTGTAAACCCGATCAAAGTGTGCATTTTTATTTTTGAATTATTTTCACCACAAGTTTAGTTTGTAAACCCTATCCAAGTGTGCATTTTTTCTTTTTAAATTGTTTCCACCACAATTTTAGTTTGTAAACCCTATCAATGTTACATTTTTTTTTCTTTTTAAACTATCTCCACCACAATTTTAGTTTGTAAACCCTATTGAAATGTGCATTTTTTTCTTTAAATTGTTTCCACCACAATTTTAGTTTGGGCTTTCTTTTTTAAAAACTTGAGTAGGTATTATCATGTATTGGGTAGATAGTGTAAACACTTGAAAATGGTCCTTTTGGCATTTATTTCTCAAAGCACAACACATACTCCTTTCCGGGGAATAATCTCGATCCCCTTATCGGACATCCGAGGTAGCCCGTAGATTCGTTGATCCAAAAATCGATGCAACCCATTCTTCAGTATCCATTTCACCTTGAAATTCATTTGTCCTACACCGCGTCTTACAAGAGTTTAAATGACCACAACACGCCTCACCCGGCAACAAAAGGTCCACACTCAAATTGTGCATCTTACGGGATTCAGAGAAATGGAAGGATGTAAATGAAATGAAGAATAAGATGAATCTAAGCAAGAAAACAAGAATAACAACCGGCTCTGATACCAATTCGAACTAACATGATCTTTAATTCAACAAAACAACGGTGATTATATTTATGTAAGAGCAAAACTCAATTACAATATTCTTGTATATGACAAACAGATTGAAGCAACAAACACGGATGCTTGAAACGACAAACTACAAAGGTATTACAAACTTTTTCCTAAGACACTCTAAGCGAAACTCTATCCGAAAAATCCGATGTAGTGAATGAGTCTCTACGTCTCCTTATATAGGAAAAGAGAGAGGCTTTTCACCGGATTAAGGGATGACCTAAAGACCAAGAACCGGTAACCTAAGTCACCAAAAGATTCCCACTAAGACAGATAAGCACATGCCGCTCATCATAACACCTTTTATAAGTGGGGAGGTCCACTACTTTACATAAAGTAAAGTCATATCACTCTTTTACAAGGATGACAACAAGCCTGTCATCATAGCTTTATGGACTGTATTGGACGTTGGAGTCAGCGTCCTCATTTGATGAATCGAAAGATTCTTCCCATTCTTGTCGTTCTGCAAAGTGGATGTCACAAGTATTCCTTTTGTACCATAATCTAGATAAGGATCTAGATCCATCGTTATCTCTTTGAAGATACCCTCTTGTTGGGAATAGGTGCGATCGGAATCGGAGAAAATGACTCACAGTGCAGGAGGAGGTACATTCATTGTATGATGGATGAAAATCTTTCGCCAAAGTTGTCCGTTTGGATTGGTATGATGTCCCTGCATAGGATTAGTTCGACATAATAGCACATCTTAACATACCAAGGGATTTTATAGTTTATCAAAATATTTCTAACAGTGTCACAGCTGACATTGATTAACGGACTGTCAGAAATTTTGGTAGGCAGAAATTTAGACAAAAAATATTTGAAATGGTTAGCAATATACTGCCTATCACTAGGAATGCTAGGATGATTCCATGCATCATTTTCCAAAGGATGACCTTCAGGCCAAAGTCTAGAAAATTCAAACCTCCATAGAGTGTTTGGTCTGGGACCAATTTTCTGAGACATCGTCCTTCTACTGGAATATCATCAGATGGGGTTCAACATATCTGAAGTGTCTCCACTGCCATTGTAGAGTACAAAACACCATAGGTTCATGCCTGGAGTGAAATTCAGTAGGAATTTCTGGATCAACGAATCTACAGGCTACCTCAGATGTCTGATAAGGGGATACTAAGATAATTCCCCTGGAAAGGAGTATGTGTTGTGCTTCACATGACATCTGGTTGTCATTTCTTTCTAGAGACTTCAGATAATTTTGACAAGTTGAAACATTCCATATAGGTTCTACAATTCATGAAACACCTGAGTGATATTCACATGTTTGGACTGAGTGAGTTCTCTGCTGGCAAAATCAGCAAGAGCATTTTTCTTTCCAGAGATATGTTCGACATCGAACTCATATCCATCAAACCATTGTGCCCATCTCTGGAGACGACCATAGGTAGTCTTATTGGTTGGGTCACCTTTGTAAAGCCTACCTTTGAAATGTTGCATAAGTCAGTTCGGAGAAGAAATTTCTCATGTTGTAGGAAAAACAAGAAAGCTTGGATAGCTTTCTTTGCAGCAAGTATTTCTTTATGGCTGGAGTGATATTTAAGCTCGGCCCTTTAAAAAACCAAGCATATCTGCAAAATTTTTCAATATCATTCTCCATCCTTTCTTTGAGTACTGCTCCCCAGTGCTCGTCTGAAGCGTCTGTCTCAACAATTTTAAGACCAGTCCCTGGAAGGGACATAGGAGGAAGAGTTTGACAACTCTGCTTGATTCTTGAACAGCTTTGGTCATATCTGAATTCCAAGCTGGAGCATTAGAGTGAAGCCTCTTATTGAGCAGTAGTCATCGGCAGCAACATTTTTATAAAATCCTGCAATATAATTTACACAACCCAGAAATCTCTGAAGTTGAGTTTTATCAGTGATTTCATCAGGAAACAGACTAATCTTGGAGACTATATGATCTTGCATCAAAATAGTTCCATCCTTAAGAGTAATGCCTAGGAACTGGATAGAATCTTTGAATGTCTCCATCTTTGTAGGGCTGAGACAAAGTCCATTGGCATAAACAACTTGATAAAATTTCTCAAGATGCTCTATGTGATCTTTTGTATTTTGAGAAAAGATCAAAATGTCATCAATATAAACAATTAAAAATTTATCAAGGTGACCAAAGATCTGATCCATTTTCTTTTGGAAAATGGAGGGTGCAGTTTTAAGACCAAAAGGTAAAACCTTCCATTCATACTGACCACCTGGAATACTGAAGGTTGTCTTATAAGTATCCTCTTTGTTCAGGAAGATTTTCCAAAAACCAGATTTAAGATCAAACTTACTGTAAATTTTACTGCCACTAATACGTGTTAACAAATCATCTCTGCTTGGAATGGGATGTTGGACAGGTAGTATATATTTATTAAGTGGCTTGTAATTGACCACTAACCTCTTCTTGCCATGAACTATCTCACTTTGTTTATTCACATAAAAAGCAGGGCAAGTCCAGGGACTTGGAAGGTTGGATAAATCCTCCTTTAAGTAGATTGTTTATCTCTTCCCGGCATTCACTTTTTTTCTCGAGGGAGGCATCCTATGTGATGAGCTTTAAATTTGGGAGAAGTGGTAGTTTGGAATTCTAACTGACAAAAATGCTTTTTCCTATGGATAAAGGCATGGGGATTATCGAGATGTGCGATCGAGTCTTTATTTTATTGATGATTGCATCAATGGAAGAGGTATTGAGAGAAATAGACTTATGCAGCCAGTCAAGATTGGAAGTTTTATGGGGCTTTGGTGTCTTTGAAGGAACAATAGATGGTAGGTCTGCGAAGTCTTGGTATAGATCCTTGAGGAAAACGGATCTCATCTTGACTAATAGTGTATGGCATGCAATTATTGAGATTATCAGATCCAAGAAGCATGTCATAATGCAGAAGGTCAAACTGGTGTACCTTGAAGGTAGTCTGCATTTGTCCTAGCTTGACAGGAATGAAGGCAGAATAGGAGAGAACACTTTTTAGAATCAAAACTAATTTGGAGGGTTACGTGTCCCAACAGTCTCTAGGAATAGCATTGGCTTTTAACAAACTAATTTCAGCACCAGTATCTATCATAGCATCTAGAGAATATGGTTTAATGTTGGGAATGTAGAGCTGAATCCTACAAAAAGGATTGCAAGAGGTTTTTACAACACTTACCTCTGCTTCATGTTCTGCTTCATATTGATCATAGGCTTTTTCCATGATTAGCCTATCAATTGCTTCTTCATCAGCATCTGGGCTAGGAGCTAATTCTTCTTCTAGGAGCAATATTTGGAATTCTTCTGTAGCTTTCTGAATTGCTCGTTCAAGAAGAGAGAGACGTTGTTGTCACCAGATTCTTCTTTCTGGTGTTCCAAGATCAGGAACTAGAGTTGGAGGTACTGGGACCTAAGGGGCTGGTACTTTGGATTCTTCTTCTTCAGGGAATAGGAAGGTAAAATGTCAAGATGGAAAATGTCCCGGTGGTGGTGGTATAAGATCCCGACCAAGGCTCGGAAGAAGGATGGTCACGATGGTCTCTTCCTCGACCTCTACCTGGGGAAAGAGAAAAATGATACGGATCATTTTGGAATGTGGGTGGAGCGCGTTGAGCAAGGCGCGCAATCTTGACATTTTCTGTTGGATTTTAGCTTGCTTGATCGAAGATCGTGGAGCCGAGATTGGAGAGAACAATGACCGTGAACCATATGAGGAGGACATTCAAGAAAGATCACACTTGACATGATCCACCTTTGTTTGAGAACAATGGAGCTAGGAGGAATGAACGGATGTTCATAGGAGCTTCAATCATGTTGCAGTGGAATGATGGCAAAGAATCATAACCAGATGTCGAATCGAATAGCTAGCTTTAGAAGATGACTCGTAAAATCAGTTAAGCTACTACTACGAGTTCGAATATTCAATATCTAATATATAACTTTCCTCATTAGATATGAGGACATAATCATCTTCATCAAGATGATGCTCCTGTACAAAATTTACTTTGGCCTTAGCTTTGGCTGCTTTGTCCTTTATGTGGACAGTTTCTACTATAATGATTTCCCTTACAAATGAAACATTCAATAGATTTGTTTTTGGGGAAATATTTCTTTCTCTGAAAAACTTTCTTCTAGGTTTGACAGATGGTTGAGACATACAATCAAGGCACTTCTTTTTACCTTTGAACTTCTTCTGGAACCTTTTGTGCTTGGGGTATTTTTGTGGAAAACATCCAAACTGATTTTAGACCTGAAGTTTACAAAACTTAACCCCTAAAGCTTTTTCAGCTTTCAAGGCTTCTTTTTTATGTTTCTTTTCAAGACAAAGACGCTTATTAGCCTCATTGATAATTTGATTGACACGACCAAAAGTTATATACGCTTGAAGAAAGCCCATGCGTAGCCTTTTTATATTCATCAAAGCAAAATATTGTGGATAAGATTCCACATACCTGAGCTTCATAGTGGAATCAAAGGGCATACCTGTGTTATAGAACAACTTCTGCATATAGCACTGATATTCAGGTACTTTTGTCATGTCACAGAGTTGTGCTCTCAAGAATTCAGTGATGTTGAGTCGCTTCTCATCACTAATTGTGCCAATGAATTCAACAATAATGGCAGTAGTCAGACTGGAAATTCCTCCACGAGTATGATCATTACCTTGTCCTTCACCATTAATAATGGTGTCTTTCTGTTGCTCGGGATGGCATCCCACCATTCTTTGAGAATACCTACAAATCCATTAGTAATAATGCTTGCAACATCTTTATCATGTTTATTGAATTGCAGGACTTGGGTATTGGCCCAACCTATCATACCATGTAGCATCTCCTTAATTTCTTCAGGAGATTTACATTCAATTTTATAATAATTGGGCTGGAAATTCTGGGTGCGCATTGTAGAATAAAGAGGTGGTGCAGAGCTATCCTACATGCCTACATCCATGACACTTTCGGCTTCTTCAGCTGTGAGCCGTGCCATACCAATCTTCTTCTCCTTACTAAGAGGAGACTTCATTGCGCAGCAACTTGAGCCCAAGTAATTGCTTTTGACCAATCAGGATTAGAACTTTGAGAGCTCGAAGAAATACTACTTTTATCTGACTGTGAGCTTTCTAATTTGTTAACAACACTTGTTAGAGCAGGAAAATTCTGCTCAAGCTCAGAGATTGAAAAACAAAGATTATTTACCTTATCATTGACATTCGATACATCACAATGACCTTCTTTCTATTCCTTCGAGAGACAAAGCATGTATAGATTGTTGGATACGTGATGAGACTGTCATTCTTGACTTGATCTGGAACTTTTTGTAAAGTAGTAGACATCTCGATGGACATTGGAAGATAGATTATCTACCTTCTTATTTAACAAGAGAATAGCAGAATGAATATCCCCGATGAAGCTCAATGGATTTCAAAGTATCTTGCATACACTTGAGCTTTTCATTGTGAGAGGAGATGGTCATTAATGACCTTGGTGGCCTTGTTGTTCCAATTCAGCATGCGAGCTGATTCAGACTGTTCTATTTTGGAATCTAACTGACGTTGATACCAATATTGTCAACGTTGTTGTCGATCATCAGTATAGACTTTGAAATCTTTAGCATGAGGGAAGTCTGTGTTGTCAGCTTGTGAGGAGGTAGCCTCTTGAGAATCCATAGAGATTTTGGCTCTTCTAGGCAAAGACTTGGCCTGATTTAAAGTCTAATAATAATGGGAATGGGAACAACTATTTGTATTTATATGGGGGCCATTTTTTGGAATATATTTTTGTTGGACTAAAACTTGGCAGTGTTCACACCAGAGATAGTCAGTATTGGGATCATGAACTAAAGATGGATGGCTACACTTAGGAAGATCTTCTTCAGGACTCTTCTCTTTGTCAGACAAGAAAGACTGAGTAGAAGAAGAGGTAGATAAGCGAGGCTTTACAGAGCTATATTTCCTGAAAGATATAGTAGCCTTTCCTTCTTCAATAACCTTGGAGGCAGACTGGAATGACGAGGTAGTGTTTGAGACACACTTTGTAGAGATAGTCCATTCTCGGGGTACTCTGATCTTGTCCCAAGTAACAACTTCTGGTTCAATTTTTTGAGCAGTTAAATTGGTATGCATTACAACATTGCTTCCCTTAGAGGGGCCATGTTTAATAGCAGGATGTGATGTATTTGTCAATCGGAAAATGATCCGATAAAAAATAGCTAATGGGAATGACCCTGGCTTCATATTAAGACCTGTTGTTTGCAGATGGAGCTTTAAAACCTTTAACTAACAATTGCAATCAAGTTGTAATGGGTATGTTAATGATGACATTATGTCAATGTCTAGATAACACTCAACATACATCCGCATATCATCTATGTCATTCAACTATACACATAACATACACGGTTTTTCTTTCAAGAACGACAGAGATGATATCACGGCAAATCTTGACGATGGCGGGAAAATTAGCTTTACTGAGTTGGTAGCCATCCTTACGTTTGTGTATACAGATTACTTTAAAGGCTCACATCACTTGAACTAATTGTTAACGGAGATGGAGATCTAATGTTGTGCTTTGAGCTCTCTGTTAATGGAGATGGAGATCTAAAGATGTATTTGATGCATGTGTATCGATTAACCATACTTGACTTTGAGGTTGTATTTTTTCGTGGTTTTGCTTGGATCGGGAATAACCGTGCTTAATGGATGGTTTGTCATTGAGCTAAACAATCCTTTTGTTCGAGTGTCGAATGTGGTGGCTATGAATGGCACTTTGTTAACCATGGTTAGGATCAAAGGTTATAATTATTGTTTATTATATCATTTGCTTGGTAAATTGTGGTTCATTGCATTTACATTATCATTTAAGAGGCCATTTTGGTTCATTTGAAAATGGGTTTCTTCTTTTCTCTTTCTTTTAATCGCGCCAAAAGGTGTTTTCCAAGTAAGAAATGCGAGGGGTCGACTCGATAATTGTCGGAGATGTGAGCGACCATGATGCACTTGGTCGTTGATACTCGTTCATATAGTAGTCATCCACGTTGGAACACAATCACATCTTTAAAATGGGTTTCTTCTTTTCTTTCTTTCTTTTAATTATGTCGGAAGGCTTTTTCCATATAAGAAATGCGGGGGCTAATTCGACCATTGTTAGAGACATGAATGATCGTGATGCATTTGGTCATTAATGCACAAATGTATCGTAATCATCCACGTTGTAACATAATTACATCATCTCATTTTCCGGAGGTCCAAGTCATAATTATCAAAACACAAGGAGGGTATGTTCTTAGTGGTGAGAACCATTGATGTGACCGACATAGTTGACATGACATCGAATCAATGTTACCCTTTAGCATGGAGTACTCCAACAGAGCAATCTTTTGTAGTTGTGGTAGTAGGCGAACAATCGACGTGGCATAGCAATTCAAGGAAGAAGCTCGGGATTTGGGCATGGTGACACTTTAGGAGGCCCTCAACTTCGACGCAAATACATATGAGATTCAACCTCATAACTTGTTCTTTATTTAGCATTCGCACGTGTACGAGTTGGGGTGGCGTCAAAAGCGCACAAGTTGCTTGAAAAGAGTGTTAACCATGGAAGAAGGGCACAAGCCTTCCAATTTCCTCATACACTCGTAAATCTATAGTATGTCGTTGAGCAAAGCTTGCCCCGCATTCATGGCATCTACCATTGAATTATCTCTCTCCTTCTCCATAGTATTAGTTATCTTGGATTATGTGGCTTTTGATGATTGTATTTGTGCATGTGACACATGGGTTAAATTTGAGAGCCACCTATGTCTATTCAACATTTTTATGTGACATTAATTTTTAATAGTGCCCTTCAAAACGGAAAAGAATGTTATTCGTACACTACAAACAATATATATAAGATTATTTTATATTTATTTAGTTATTTTTAATATAGATTTATGTATATTAATATAGTTTACATATAAGTTTGTATAAGAAATTGTGGTTATATTTAAAATATGCAAGGCACGGGAGACAGTTATTTCAAATATTTATTAGTATTTATGGTTGAAATCATGAAAAAGGTATAACCAATCATCAAATTTAACCTCCGACGAGACATTGATTTTAAAATAATGCATTGGATTGCAAGGCAAGTGAGTTTGGGCCTTAATCGGTGTATCTCATTGAAAATGTTTTTCATTTGGGCCAAAAGATAATATGACAACAAAACATTCAAGTCGTTCTTAATGTAACTATGCTAATAGAAAACATAATATTTACATTGAAAGGTGTGTTCCAAATAAGATTTGTAGAGGGATAATATTGACAGAAAGAAGTTGATGGTTAAAATTTATGTGGTCTTTGACATGCTACCTTATACACAATAAGAAGGTAGAGCAATACCGATATCTACATCTAGTATCCATAGTCGTCTCTCAAAGGGAGAGTGGAAATGAAAGGGAGTGGCCCGATCTCCGTTCCCCCAAAACATGGAAGGGGAGGGGATCGAGCAAGACTTCCTAAAGCCAAGCCCCACCTCCTTCGTACACCTATCCAAATCTCGTCTAGGGAAAAGAGGAGAGAAACAAGACAGAATCTTCTCCTCTCCCCTAAATTACGCCCCCCACCCCCCCTGTAACAACTCCTTCCAATACATTCTTATCACCATGGGTCGCATAGTCATTCATGTTGGATGCCACACGAATTAACCTCTAGCACCCAATCATCCATGTTGTATGCCATGCAATGTAACCCTATCACTCTATACCAATCATATTTATATTTGCTAATATACTTTGGACTTTCTTCTAACGTTGGTGTCATGCATGGACAACTTCGGTCTCGATGCGACTTCCCTATAATTTTTTTCTAGTCAATGGAGTTGCATGAGGGATGTGTTATTTTTGGAAAATCCTTAAATATATTTTTAGCAAGTTTTTGACAACTTCTAATATTTTACATTTTTAGGGTCTTCAAAGCATTTCTTCGCATTGATATGTATGAGACTAGCCAAAGTATTATCAACATAGTGGCTTTTTTAGTTCACTCCATCTTTCTACCAAGTAAGGTGGATACGTTTGGTCTCCACATAAGATGACCTTTTGGTTACATCCAAAACCCTTCATATTTTATTTTTAATCATATTTCATTTTCTCCATTATATAGTTATAAGCATCTTGTTTTGAATAAAGAGATGGATCTTTGAACACACGTCTCTTATGGAGTGCCAAATTGCATACATTTTGAATTGTAAAAAAATAGTTTGTTTTTATAGCTCTTTTGTTGTGACTCAATTGTTATAACATACTAAGCATCATCGTTAGTGTGTTACCCACCAAGTTGCAACTCAATCTAGATTAGTGTGCAAGTTGTAGATAGCCAATATTACCCCCCTCGTAAACAAGTCGTGATAACAAATTCACCAAGGAAGCTCCTTTATCGCCTATGTGGAATCTCTTTTCATTGGAATTCGAGGGTGGTCTTAAGTTGTGTTTCAAACAAGTGGGGACAGCGTGTTTCAAATTCCTCAACAATGGCACCCACACCACAATGGTAGCTTTGGAATGGATCATGGCACAATATTGTGTGCATCCTCAAGATTCATTGTTGTATCATTTCCCCTCACTACCTCATCTACAACATCCCACCGATTAGATTGAGGTCCTCAAAGTGTCTTATGAGATGACATTCACATAAGGTATGTTCATGCATATGTGGAAGAGCCATGCATGCAATATTTAAGTGAAAGGGAAACCCACCAGATGATCCTTGAAATTGGGGTGTGTATTTAATACAATCCCATGTGCCTTGTTGACAAGGATATATAACATGTAAGACGCTATAATTAAAAGTTGCCATTACCTATTTCAATTTGTAAATTTAACCCAAAAATTAAACCTAGTGGGTGAATGGGCATATCAGATCTTACATGGCTTAAAATTAGGGACATCCTCTATGTAAAGCGATGAATGATATACACACATAGTTTTCCTTTTTAATCTTTAAGCAACATTTAAAAAAGCAAGCAAGGATATTCATAAACGGCCCCCAAGTCTATAGGCTAGGCGTGCAGCACAATGGAATGGAAAGAAGGCGGGCCTAAACACAGCACAAATGGCTTTCTACACCCGATCGCTCTGTATTTATCACAGTAGCCCACTCTATTCTAACCGTTAGTCCCAACCCAATATTCTACTATCAGCCATGGCCCCTATAAAGTATAGATCTCAGTTAGCCAAGATAAGATATAGAGGGGGGATCAGGATAAGAGGGCCCCCTAGATATAAAAGTAACGGAGAGATGGATACGAGAAGGGCCAGCCCCTCCCTATCTCGGTTAGGGATGCCAATCATTTATGTAAATATTGCACCAACATTTATACATTTTTACTTTTGTAACTAAAGCAATTTTTTGATTAATTGTGTCACAAGTTAATGTTGAATTTGTTATGCCTCTTAAAATGTGTTGCAATGTATTCTTAATATACCATATTGTTTCAGTTTTGAAGTATTTATATTTTCAATACTAAATTATTAAAATGCATGATAATGTTAAGTTTTTAGTTGCATTAGTTCCACACTTATATTATTGAAACGCATGATAATGTAATTGTCACAATCCCAAAAATTACGAATCCATTAACAAGGCAGGGTTTCTAATCAAAGGCGCATAGATGACTCCCAAATCCTATTGCATTATCAACCAAAACTAGATGTCAACCAAACATTCTTGTTATCAAAATTAAGTGCAAGCAATAGTTTACTTACTGGGGAGAACCAATGATGTGAATGATAGAGGTCTGAGTCCATGCTGGCTAGTTGGCATGGCTCCGAAATGATGCGAATGATAGAGGTCTCAAGTCCATGATGGCTAGTTGACACGGCTCCAAAATGGCAACCCTTCAACATGGAGTACTCTCACTGGGCAAGCTTTTTGTAGTTGTGGTAGTTGGGGAATGATCGGGGAGTTCAACAAGAAGTTTACTGTGACCAAATAGAAATGGTATCTCTGTATGTCTATTGCAATAGATTTATTAAAGTTTATTCCTATACTGAATATAAACTCAAAGACAATTTGTGTCCAATTAATCACCCACCCAAAACACACAGATTGCTAGCATGCCAAATTCACAGCAAAACAAAACAATGAAAATGTGCAAGGAGTTGAAATACATGAACAGGTCCTAGAGCAACGCAGCACGGGAGAAAAGAAACCAGCCTATCTTTATAATCCAGTCCAGAAATAACTATTCATCTCTGTCTCTTGTCCTTTTGTTCTCAGAGGCTGGCTCAAGTCCCTGAAGGTAACTAACAAGTTAGCGACCTTCAAAACATGTGATTAGGGGCCATAAATCAGACCATATAACTTCTTAACAAGATGCAAGAACTTGCTCAAGGAAAAAATGGAGTATATCAAAAGTACAAACTTACATAATATAAATGCCAAATCTCGCAGAAACTCTGCAGAGTGGGCCTGCTACATCAGTTCACATCTTTTCACCAATTTTTACTGTTCTTGAAAGATGAAACTAAGAACCTTACACTTCCTCCCACTTTTTATTGCAGCCAAGGTGGTAACCACCATTGCAAAAATGAAATAAAACACTGAAAATGCTAGCATACAAAATTAACAGCAAAACAAAACAATAAAAATGAGCAAGAAGTTGAAATACAAGTTTTCTTCGACCATAAATGGCAAATCCAAATGTCTATTGCAATAGATCTATAAAAGGGTATTTTATGAAAAAGCTATTCCAATACTGTGTATAGCCTGAAGACAATTCAGGTCTAATCATTTGCAACCCAAAAACACCGATATTGATAGCATGCCAAATTAACAATACAAAACAAACCAATGAAAATGGCGAGGAGTTTAAATACAAATTTACTTTGACCAAATATAAATTGTCCCTCTGAATGTCTATAGCGATAGAGATTTATAAATACTAGGAGTTTAAAGACAAGTTTACTTTGACCAAATATATATCGTGTCTCTAAATGTCTATTGCAATAGATTTATAAATAGGGAATTCCTTTATTGTATATAAACTCAAGACAACTGGGGTCCAAACAATTGCCACCCACACTACCCACAGATGAACCCGATGTGTAAGATGCATATAAGAATGCACATCTGTAAATATAATTGTAAGGCCACCTCCACCACAAGTGAAACTTTTAGCAGCATATTAACGCACACTTCTACAATGGATTGTATCATATGAACTGCAAATAATTTAAATGTAGGCACACTTTTGAAAATAAATGCTAGTAACTTCAAATGCAAGCTTACAACAATTTCATTTCCAAATCTCTCTTACATGAAAACATAACAAAAAAAAAAAAAAATAGCAGCAGCCGCCCATTGTTATATTTCTATAGATGAAAGAAAGAAACCAAGGCACGCTATATTAACCATCTCAAATCATTAAAACCCTAGCGGTGTTGTTATATTATGGAACAGAAAATCTTGATTAACTTGTCAATAATCCAATGAACATAAAAAATGACATTGATTTTGCCTCTCAACTGAAAAACACAAGGCATACATCTGGAATAAAGTTGAAAATCAACATTCTAAGAGCTCAAATCAAATAGGAAGAAATAAGAAACAACTCCCTACACATGCCTCCTCAAAAAAATTGATTCTTTGCTAAAGTTTCAGAAAATTGGTATGACATTCCAGAAGATCTTTGTTTACCTGTAGAAGATAGCAGGCATTTTCAATATGCGACTTCTTCTAAGAGCTGGTATATAAAATTAAAAAGTCCTTGTACAAAAAGGATTGCAAAATTTCAAGTACTTCAATAGTTTCGGCAAATTGTCCTATGATAAAGGAAACATTGAAATCTATATACATGAATAAAATAATATAATAGTTCCTTGCAGGAAGAACATAAAATTTCAAGATCTAGGTGACAAGGACCCAAGCACCACTACACTTAAACGTCCACATAGAGCTTCTACTTGGAAAATACTAATAGCAAATTGAGTAAAATCCAAAGAAAGCAAATTGGATGGATCAGGGTCCCCACAACATCATTGTGAAGAGCCAAAAAGGTAAAAATTACAGTAGACCGAGCAGTATTGTCCATCCATATGCGATCTCCATACGTAATGGTCTGCTTTGCCCTCAAAGAAACCAAATAATGAAATTTCACAAGAATTGTAAACTGGTACAATGCTTGTTCTTTCCGGGAAGCCCAATCACAGTTCAAAAGCAGAATTTGCAAACATGTAAATGTAAATGCTTTAAAATAAAATTATCAACCATTATCTGGACCACCATCTAGAGGGACCACTGCTGCTTGAAGAGGATTCGAATTGGAATTGGATGATCGGAATGGCCACAGAAAAGACAGAGGATTAGTGCGCCTACTTTGACCTTGATTCTCTGCTCTGATGCCCAAATCTGAAACAAACCCACCTCTTCTAATTACTACAGAGGGATTTCTGGAGGAGCTAGCATCGTTTGGGCTGGTGCTGCCACGGGGCTAGAGAATCTGCCAACAGCAAAACCCCCGCCAGGGAGGCCCCATATGGTCAGACCCCCATGATCTTCAGAAGACGAGTGTTGGAACTTTCACTGTTCCCTCGGCCATTTGTCTCCTCCTCTGCTGGCAATTCGTGGCGACAAACAGGGCAAGAATTGTGCTGTGCAAGCCACGGAAGAATGCAGTCACCATGGTATATATGCTTACATGGCATCTCCCTTGCTTCTCCTCCAATCTCAAACTGATCAGTGCAGACCGCACAGTGAGAGTCAATGCTCAGGTGCTTCTGAAAAAGGTAGGGTTTCAGTCCACATTAATTCCCTTGTAAAGGATTTTATTTCACAGTAATATTTAAAAAAACTAATGTCTGAAGAAAAACGAAAAAAAGACAGAATTTCATTTTTGCAGGGTGCATATATTTTGTTAGATTTTTTTGTCTGATGATTTGAGAGGGGTCACCTCACTCATCATACCTGTCAATATGTCAAACTAAACTATCTGACACAAATCAATTGGGCATAACTTGTAAGAAGAAAGAAGAAGAGGAAAAAGGATCACGACATGTGATTTTATCAATAATTTTGAGACAAGTAAAAATTAGGTGCTAATGACAGTTATGTGAGCCAAAGAAGGCTTTTTAAATCTTGAGCTGATTAAGGCTCAGGGCTCTGTTGAAGCATATTACAGTTTACCTCATTCAGATTCAAGCCTAGCTATCAATGTCAAACTAAACTCTGAAACAATTTACTTAGGAACAAATTGCAAAAAGAAAGACGAATAGAAAAAGAGTCAGGATATGTGATTTTATCAAAAATGGTGAGACAAATAAATGTTAGGCACTGATGGAAATAATGTGAGCCAAAGGTGGTTTTTATTTTGAGCTGGTTAGGCTCAGGGCTCTCTTGAAGCATATATTATCTTCTCCAGGTTCAAAACCTGGCTACCGTAAAATGATCTAGGTGCTACCACATTCCCAGCCAACCTCCACAAGGTAGATGTACACTTCTTTCCAGAAGATTCTCTTATTGATGCACTGCATACAATCTAACCTTTTATCAATATTTGTGAGACAAATTAAAGTTAGGCACCGGTGACAATAATGTGAGCCAAAGAAGGTTTTTTTAGTTTGAGCAGGTCAGGCTCAGGACTCTCTTGAAGTATATTAAAATTATGTAGGTTTTACCACATTCCCAGCCAACCTCCACAAGGTGTATGTACACTTTTTCCCAAAAATTCTCTTACTATTGCACTGCGTACAATCTAACCTTATATCGAAAGTGCATATGGGCCGATACCTTGCAAGCCATTTCAGTTTACCAGAGAACGATCCAAACCACAGAAATCAGAGAAGGGGGATAAGACAATGACACGGCACTATAAGATAAAACTAGTTACACAGAGAAGGGGTTATGGATCAACGAGAAGGTTTGTAAATCAGCTAACCTTTAAAAACCAGTGATATGAAAAATGTAGAAAAGGCTGATACGGCACTATTTTTTAGCAAAAATAAAGATTGTGAGACAGAGAAGGTTTATAAATCAATAATTATGAAACCACGAAAGGCTTACAAGACATTACCTGAGTGATTTTCACAGTGGGCATAGCTTCAACGGCACTGCGTGCAGCGGGAGGAGGTCCACACCTGGTCATATCACTCTGGCTACCGCTAACACTAGCACTGGCCAGGTGCTGAATCAGCTGATCAAGGCCGTAATCCGCCATGTGACCGTGACCATGGCTTCTGTGCCGCAATCCAAAACCAGATCTTCCATGATGGTGGTGGTGGTGGTGGTGGTGGTGGTGATGATGATCAAAGAAAAACTCAACACCCCCTTCCTCATCCATGAGTCCATGAGCCAATCCGCGAACGAGCACCATCGGATCAGACGAAGAAGAGGGCGGAGGGCCATGCCTGAGGCGAACAATTCTCCCAGAGCCATTACTCTCGCCACCGCCGCCTCCGCTCATAAGCGCATTCATCGTCTCCATCATATGCATCTCCACAGAATGCGCCGGCGGTTGCGGAGCGTGGCGGAAACGCCGCTCCCTCATCCACCGCCGCCCTCCCCACCTCATCATCATTGTCGGAGCGTGACGAGCAGGAAGCTCGCCGCCACTAAAACCATCCCCTCCTATCTCTTCCACGAAACCCTCGTCGCAAATAGGACACACCAATCTTTCTTCATCCCTCCCGCCTCTCGCTCTCACCCTCACCTCACAGTTACACTGGTGACACCAACACACTATCATAGCCATATTCGCTACCTGCTTCTTCTTCTTCCACAATATGTAGCCCTTTTACTTCCCCGATTCGGCCCGTATATTTATCCGATTCAACCCTCTCCTTAGCAGATACTCGGCCGATTCAACCGCTCCTGATCTGCAACAAATATTCCGATGAAATGAAACCCTGGTGTGCATAAATAATAAAGATACGGGAAAACACACCCACCACACACGACGCAGTCAAATGGGGCGTCCACCTCACTCTTTCCACGAAAACCCGCGGAAGAAACCCCAAATGCTTTTATGGCCGAAAATGGTCGCGGACAAATAATGTAAGCAAGAACAGGAAATTTACTCCCGCGTGCGGCAAAAATGAAAGGATTTTTACAGGTGACCTGTCGGAAACATCCCCATCTGTGCCGTGGACCCTCTTCATTTTCCACCCTTTTTTTAATTCCTGCCGACAATTTTTTAACAGCTAAAAAAATATGAATAATAACGGAGGCAACGTGCAATTATTGTTAATGAGCGTGTCATTGAAACTCCCGATATTATTTTTAACAAATAATATTTACAAAGTTGTTTACAAATTCCCGTATTAACGCGTGGGTTTGTACTTTTCTTCGCGGTGTTTACAAAGTTGTATTTGGTTGGAAATTTGTTTTTTTATTTGTTTTTTCCACAACAAAGCTGGCATTGACATTGCTAATTTTATCAACGATGGCGACGACTATATTTTAATATTATTAAGTTGCTGAGAAGGTCTGGAAATTGACAGGCTGTGGGGCGTTTTTTTGTGATTTTAATCGTATATTATCGGTAAAAAAATTAGGTATCCGTAGAGAATGATAAGTTGAAAATTTAGAAAACCGTATTATTTTTTAAGTAATTTTCTGTAAATATATATAAAATACTTGAAATTATACAATAGAAATCATAGAAAGTTGAGATTAACATGTTTATCATTAAGTGTTTGAACCTATCAAAGTGTGCATTTGTTTTCTTTTTAAATTGTTTTCCACCACAACTTTATTTTGGGTTTTGTTTTTAAGGAAGCATGAGTAGGTAGTATCATGTATGGGGTTGGTAGAGTAAACACTCCAAAATGGTCATTTGGCATTTATTTCTCATTATTTGACTTTAACTAGCAACTACAATCAAAGTTGTAATAGGTATGTTAAACGGGATTTTAAATGTGTCTTTTCAAGGTGGTTCAACTCTTGTTCCTAAAAGTGTAACTTCTATTTTCCTGTAAAAAACTTGATGTTTTATATTTACTTGTTATTTGTGAACGATTTTTAATGCCAAAAGGCGTTCTCTAAATAAGAAATGTGGGGCTACTTACTCACAATTGTCGGAGACATGAACGGGTATAGTATATTTGGTCGTTAATGTACAATCATATCGCAACCGCCCAAATTGGAATGCATTTAATTAAAGTTGGAATTCGTGGAGTTCATTGTCATCAATAGCCCTTGACGTGGTTGGCGGCGTAGTGGTCTATAATAACCACAAAAAATTGCTCGAGCTCTTTCATGCCTTCGACAAGGACGGTAATGGCTACATAACAATGGTTGCGTGACACGCTCTATGGGCCAAACCGGACATGTGCTTTCTTTGAAGGAACTGGGGAGATGATAACGGAGGCGGATATCGACATTGGTGAAAAATAATTTTGATGCGTTTGCATATGTGGATTACTTGAAAGGATCGCATCTTTGAATTGTATGTTAATAAAGACGAGGATCTAATATTGGGCTTTGAGCTCTCTATTAATAGAGATGGAGATCTAAAGATGTATTTGGTATGTGTATATCTAATTAAACATTGGTATCGAGAAAAGGTTCATGCTCTCAAACCACCATGAAAGTTGGTGTTGTGATGGTTATTCATTATGGCGGAGGAGTTAGAAATGTGATTTAACAAATATTGAAATTTGTAAAACCACTGATTGCAGAGTCACAACATAATAGATAATAAATAAAGTATAGATTTGACCTAAGCAATAGGAAAATGGAAACTTGAAACCCTAAGTGCAAGAGATGGAAAAAGAGACTTAGTTGATTTCGCAATAACCCCGAAGATATACTAAGCTAGAAAACGATGAAACAAGAGGATAGAATGTCACAACCGAGTCCGAAAATTACAGAACTATCAAAAACGCTCGGGACTAGGCGCCTGGCAGCACTTTGTAGATTGCTTCAGGCACCCATGACTGCGAAAAACCTCATAAACTAATTTTTATTATGTCACAAGATGTTCGTCAACCTTCGTTGTTGATCGTCTGCGTGTTGCACTATTTCCGTAGAATTCGCATGTAACCTAACCTGCAAAGAGAAAGAGCACCTGCAAAACCTCAAAAAGCATCAAATCCTAAAAAGAAAAAGATGCAAATGGGGAGTTGGACTGACCCCGAAACGGTCAATGTACGATGGAAAAGTGACATGCAAGCATGGGAATCTACAAGTAACTCTTCCTCGTACCTGACCTCCCGAGGTCATGCCGAGACGGCCATGAATGTGGAATATGTACGGATATAGACAAACTAGTTGGGCAATCTTATATCCTCAACACGCAATAGTGGAATCTGCGAATCTAAGGCGTAGAAGGCCCTCCTAACCTGAATTGGCATAATGGATCGCTCGGATATAATAGTTGTTCGAGGCTCCAGTCAATGTCGAGCTCTACCGAGATCCTATTTATTGGTTGTTGGATATGTGGGAAGTGACCTGTAGGTGCTTCATGTATGTTTCCAGACAAGGTCATGAAAATGGTGATGAGAGGTGTAGTGGATCCTCCGGAGTTTTATGGACGATTCTCTGGTCTAGTCCAGAAATCCCTAGCTTGATTGTTCTTATGTTTAATATGGAGAATTGTGTAATGATGTCTGGTGGAAGTGGTGAGGATCTAAATATTAGTGTGCGCAAACTAGCATCAATGTCTGATTAATTGGTAGGCCCGTTGGGTTGTGGGACCTGTGGATCACAACCGTAAGTTCATGGTTATGGCGGACCTCCTATGGTCATATGAGGAGTTGATTTCTCCTTCCGATTATCTAATAATCGTATGCCTTCTCAGCCTTTTTATGTTTAGAACTAGAAGTTGTGTAATTTTCTCAGAATACCTTACAGGTGTTCTGGCAACTTGAATGCGTAAGCTAGTATCTATGTCAATGAGGAGGTCTCCTGCGTTAGGTTGTGGAACTAAAGGATCGCAACCAAATACTTGTTCTCTTTCGAGTCCTTGTACAGTCATGCGGACATCCTATCAAGGCAGTCTGTAATTAGGGTGATTTGACCAAAATGTGTATGCCTTGTCGTCTTCAATATTTAACTCTCTCAATTGTTCACTAATTGTTCATAGGTCTACCATTATTCGAAAAACCTGAATCCTAAGGTCTTGATCTATATCAGCTAGTGTTGTGGGGAGATTTGGTTGAGGCACTATTGGTTCAAACACATATTCCCTGAATTCCCTAGGTCCCGTGATTGTCATGCAAAAATGATTCAACTTTAACTAAAACTAATAAACTAATTATGAAAGATGTATCTACACTATGCATGTATTCTTTTATCTTTGTATTTTCGATGAAGTATTTTAAAGGAATTAAAAGAGCATCTATTCTAATATATTCAGAAAATGGACAATTAATCTAGTAATAAAATCAAAATAAACAAAGTAGCCTGGTGTAGCTATTTACCTGTGCAGTTGTGAATTTATCCTAAATATCTAAACAACTAATTAATTTAAATCGAAAGACTCTCAATCCTACCTCAGAAGTGAGGAATGAATCATAGTTTCTCAGAAACTATCAATCCCCACAGCTTCCCTGGCGATATCGAGAGTGAGCTTTGACTGAAATGAAATAATTTACTACTCTATTTGATATGTTATAACTAGAACTTTGACAACTCAAACCTGGAGTTTACAGAACAATGGTAAATCCAGTTGTGTGTGACTTTGTCCCCTCAGTGTGATCTCCTGTTCCTTTGTGTTCTCGTGAATCCAGAAAAGCATGTATATGATAGCATCAGCAGAAGAAGGTACTCGAACAATGGCAGCTTTGGATATAGACTGAATACAATGCGAGTAAGAGAGGGATAGTGCAAGTGAACAGAGCTTGACTATGTAATTCCTAGCAGGATTTATTGTGGGAATACAACACAAATACACCAAGAGTTCTAGAAACTATCTTTTGTGACCAAACAAAACCTGCAACTCTAAATGGATTCCAACCTAAGAATGAAACTATCTTATTCTAAACTGATTTGCATGGAACAACAATGAAGCAAGATTGAAACAAGAAGATCAAATGACCTCTAGACAAAGAGAAAGCTAACAATGGATGTAAAACATGAAACTATTGGAATTCTAAGCAAGAAACTCAAAAGACTGAATGATTAAACAGAGAAGGAGAGGGGCCTCTTGTTTGAAAACAAGTTGGCTATTTATAACAAATGCATTCACTAGAAGGTAACTTGGAATGGAACTCTTTTACCATTAAACAAAGAGAAAACACTATTCACAGGCGGCCAAAACATAAATGCAAAGCAAAGTAGCTGAAGAATGTGGATAGAAATTGAATTTTATGTTTGACGAGATCATCGAAACATTCGGAAAATGCGCACATGACCACCGCCCTGTGCAGGGTGGCGGTTATAGGACCGCCGCCCTGTCCTAGGCGGTGGTCACGGGACCGCCGCCCAGGCAGGGCGGCGGTCTCATCACTTAAGACCAAAATGCAAGGAAAAAGGGGGACAGAGGGCATAACAAAGCACGTGGAGGCCGAGATGAGGCATACGGGATACAAATGTATACTTGGCGAGCTTTTCTGGATCCCGAACACCTTGTGAGGAGACTGTATATCATCATTGGGGTATGTGTAACCTCTTTCAGCGGTGCAGTACCCTACAATTTTGGGTACGTATAATCACCTAACAGAGTGAACATATGACCAGAGCATTTCCTTACATTTAAGACTCCATGTAGGTCTCGTGTGTGTGTGTGTGTGTGTGTGTGTGTGTGTGTGTGTCGTGCCTTAGGTGGCTCTTGTGCAAGATGCACTTGAATAACAAGTAATAGCTAGATGTAGCAATGTAAGTAGATGTGTGGATGGAAAAATAAACTTCCCCTCCTATGCGTGTATGCATAAAATGTAGTCCCTTGTCCCTTGAATGATAGCTAAAAGGGTGTTTTAATGCTCTTAGAATGACTTTGATGCAACCTTAGGTGGTGGTAATAGATTCTTAGAGCTTGGTCCTTTATTATGGTCACATAGCTTTATATTTATATGATTCCCTTGTTTGAATTTCACAATTAACAACTAAAAGGCTGACCCATAAGAAAACAAGAGGCCCAAAAGATTAAAAAGGTCCAAAAGGGGTGAGTAATATACAAAGACATCGGGGCACCCAAGAGGACGAGGGCACCTAGGCTTTGACATCTTGGTTGGGCACTGGTGTCCAGAGTGATAAAGATGAAATAATGAAGCATTGTCTAGGCTATAGGGTGTAAGAGACCAAGAAGAAAACATGAAAAAAAGACAAAATGGCCAAAGATAGTTGTTAATTGCTAGTTTTCTCACTTAGGAATCATATGAATAGTAGTATGTGATTAGGACCTAGAAATGTACCCAAAGTGCATGATTTAGTGTCTACATTTTCCCCCACTTTATATTGTTGAGTGAATACTCGATAACATAAAGTAGATAAGAGATGTGTACCTAATAACCATGTAGATTGATGGTGAAAGTGTCTTTGAGAGAGACAAGAAAAAGTGTGGAGTGATAAAAATGAAGCGTGGAAGCTAAAAAAGAGGAAGTGACCATAGGGGTGAAAACATATGTGTTATGTCGCATTGTACTTGTTGTCGTTGTCACTTGATGTGTTTGATGATGTGATTGTTGCTTCCCATAAGACAGACCTACAAAAAGAAGAGCAAAAGAGTAGTCAAATATGTGTATATGAAAATTTTGATCCAAATATGTAAAAAGTATGCAAAAGTATGTAAAAATGTGAAAAGGAACATGTGCACTGATCTATGACAAGTGAAGAGTGTAGAAAGGATCCCAAAAAATGTTGTAGAAGGACAAGTTTTCTAGCCAATCTCATGCCAAGAACGAGGTTTTCGGGCCATCTCACCCAAGTGTGAATTTTTGGGTGATCTCACGCCACAATGAGAAAAAGTGTTGGGGAAAAGGTCTAGTGTTATTCTTCAACCCCGACTACTTCCCAACGATTTATACACATTTATAGATGGTGTGATCCTACTTTTCTTAAGTTCAATCAAGTTCGACTCTAGTTTGATCACATGTAAAAATAGAAAAGGAAATAGCATACATGTTGATTCTTCAAGGATTGTGCTGTTGAATGAAAAAACAGTGTAAAATATTTTGAAAAATGTGCCAATATGAGAAAAATATTGTAATTACCCCTAGTCATAGGCATCCGGGAAAGGTCAGGAGCACCCAGGAACTCATGTCTAGATCTCAAGCGTTAGGTGATTAAGCAAAATGTGAATAAATATGATAAAATGCTTAATCTTATTACTATTGTAGAAATAAAATGAATATGCAATAAAAATAAATCGACCCAAGAAATCTAAGATAGAAAATATTGAAACCCTTATTCTGAAAAGAAATGATAAAATGACTTAGTTGGTTTACAGAGATCTCGAAGGTGCATAGAGCTGGAAAACTAGAAAATCCGAAGCATGGATCACACACCAAAGCTCATAAAAATGCAAATATGGAGGAATATGTTGGACAAGGGCTCTGCGCAGCACCATACACCTGAAGTAGGCACATGTGATTGTGAAAATGCTCAAAAATAATCTTTCACTAGTCGCAAGGTGTTCATTGTCCTTCACCTTTGATCATTATGAGATCACACAATGATCGCCGAGGTCGTTGGAAACCTGCAATGAAATAATGACCTACAAAACCCTCAAAGAGACATCAAATCCTAAAAAGAAAGATGTAAAATGAGGGGTCGACTGTCCTCATTTGTCATATAAGTGATCTTACGACTAAGTACTACACTAAATTTCATACCTAATGTAGCACTATCTGTGTGTGTGCGAATCGTGCCCTAGGTGGCTCTTGTGTGTGTCACACTTGATAGCGAACAAAGTAGCTAGATGTAGAGAAATGTAATAGATGTGTGCATGGAATAAAATAGACTCCCCTCCTATGAAGTGTATGCAGAATAATGCAGTCCCTTTCCCTTGAATGGATGCTAGAATGGATGTTTGAATGCTCTTGAATAGCCTTTGGATGCAACCTTAGGTGGTGATAGCTAATGCTTAGTGATTTGGTCCTTTATTATGATCACATAAATTTATATTTATATGATTCCCTTGCTTAAATTTCATAATTAACCCCAAAAGGCCGACTACCAAAAAGATAAGATGCTCAAATGACTAGAAAGGACCCAAAATATGTGAGTAAAGTATAAAGAGGTCAAGGGCACCCAAAGGGGATAGGCGCGCCCCACTGCATCCTGACTTGGCGTTGGTGTCTAAACTTAGAGAAATTGAAGGGTTAGAGGTCAAATTGAGCAAGAAGGTGTGCAAGACCAAAAGTGGCAATAGAAAGAAAGCAAAGATGGCCAAAGACATGGGTTAATTAATACTTTTCTTACTTAGGAATCATATGAATAGTAGTATGCAATCATGGACTAGATAATTACCCAAAGTGCATGATTTTGTGTCTACATTTTCCCCCACTTTATGTTGTTGAGAGAAATCTCAATAACATAAAGTAGATAGAGATGTGTACCTGATAACCATGTAGATCGATGGCGAGAAGTGTGTCGAGAGACAAGGAAAAGCGTGGAGTGATAAAAAGGTGGAATGTGGAGACTAAAGATGAGAAAGTGCAAAAAGTGATGAGATGTTGACCCTAGGGCAAAAACACATGTTGTAGATGTCACCAATGTGCTTGTTGTTGATGTCGATGTTGATGTGTGTGATGTTTTGTTGATGTTGTTGTTGAATGATGTTGAGTGATGTTGACTATCGCTTCCCATACGGATGGACCTACAAAAGAGAAGAATGAACAAGTAGTCAAATACACATGTATATGTGTAAAAGTATGTAATGAAGTATGCGAAAATATAATTTTGAAAAAGAACATGTGCACCTGATCCGTGATGAGGAAAGAGTGTAGAAAGGATCATGTAGATGTTGTAGAAGACCAAGTTTTTGGGCAATCTCACACTGATTTGATTATGTCGTCGATTGCGAGTTTTGGGCGATCTCACGCTAATGATCATGTAATAAGTGTAAGGAGAAAATTATGGTGTCATCCTCCAACCTTTAACTACTTCCCATAATATGGAACACCACTTGCAGATGGTGTGTAAAAATTGATCCAGTTTGACCAATTCTGATCCAATGTTGAATGTTGTATGTATGGTGGGTGCTAAGGACTACCTACTCTATAAAAGTCGTTTTGTGGAGTGTTGTATACTATGTTCTGCTAAAGAATTTTGTGTAACTTCCCCTAGTCACAGAAATCCAAGAAGGTTCAAGAGCACCCAAGCACTACTGTCCTGGTTTGGGCGTTGGTGTTTGTGTTGTGTGTCAAGACCCAAGTCGAGGATTTGAGCCACGTCCCAATGCTAATGATTGTGTTGTATCGGTATTGTGTTGTGTTGAACTATGTTTGTAGACTATTGTATTGGGTGACTAATTCACCCAAATTATGCCCCCCTCATTTGGGGTGCATGTGACGTTGCTGAGGAGAATGAGGCCCAAAAGAGGACCAACCGTGGTGTTGAAATTGTATCCTACATGGGGGGAGGGAGTGTGCTTGGTAGAAACCAAGGAACACGTAAACAAAGTGGCTAGGAGACAAGTGTTATTACAAGAAAACATGCATGTAAAATGTAAGCTAGTAAATAAGTAGACAATGTGTAATCTAAGATGTAAGAAGACAATGTAGACCATGAAAAGTGGGTTTCAAACATGGGATACCACTCACGATGTCGCAAGAAAATCAAGGCCATAGTGGTCCAAGCAGAGACAAGTGTGCACACACGATAAAGGGACAAAGCCCACAAAAGTGGCAAACAATGACTAGTAATGTAATAATACAACCATGAAAGCAAATAGTCTTGTAAGACAAATGTTGCACATGCACATGAAGCACCTGTTAGCATGTTAGAAAGATAAAAAGTATGTCAAAGCATGTATAATCTAATATAACAATGTGCTATATGAAACAATAAAACATGTAATGTACAAAAGTGGATGCCCCAGGAGCCGTTGTGGGACTAGTAATAGGTATTGAACCAAACATTTGTGCTACATGTATAGATCTGTAGAAATCTGTGATCACAACTAGAAAGCAAGTGAACGCGTATGTGTGTATGATAAAGATAATGACATACAAGATATTTATCTAGCATGTGTAATAAAGTGTACATGTAACAAGTAAATGTAAGAAAGATTAAATGCGACCAAGATATGCATAGTATGTTGTGGAGTGTAGATGGAATGAAATGTAGAGTGAGTGTGATAGGAGCCACGTGCCCCTCGAGTGAGTGTGGATGTGTATGCATGAGATGAGGTTCATTTATACATACCCCCTCAATAGTCAAGAATGAACCGTAAAGAAAGATTACGTCATAGGAAATGGTTTGAATTGTGCGTACTAAAAATGATGCAATCAATAAAGTGTAGAGTGTATAATGTGTGTGTGTGAGAGTGAGTGAGTGATTGAACACGTGAGTGTGGTGAGGTCCATTTGAGATGTAGACCCTCAATAGTTGAGTATGGACCATGGAACTAGAGAGTGTCATGTTGATTGTGTGAGAGATATGTGTAAATATGTAATGTGTTTCTTGTGTAGGTGTGTTGTTGTGAAGTTGTGTGTGAGGTTGTGTATGTGTATAGGATGCCCTCAACAATCAAGTATGAACCAAAGCACAAGAGTGTGTCATCATCGTAATGATGATACAACGCGTGTATCAAAATGTCTATGTTGTATGTATGTGAATTTTAGATGTGAAACGAGGAGAAAATAAGATGCGTGTTGGTGTTAGGGGGAGAAATAAGTATAATGCCCCCAAGTGTGTGGTGATAAGAGAGAGATCAAGTGACACTGTCTAAAATTTCATCATTGTCTTGATCGAAGCCAACTAGAGCAACATTAGAGATATGATAAGCAATAGTATCGGTGGATCATATAAAGAACCATTGTGGCATAGGGAGTGTATAGACGGTCATTACATATTATTCGTTGGTGAAAGGTGTTGGCGGACACCCGTGTGCATACCAACGAGTGAGATTTTGAGAATAGCTAGGAGATGAATCATTGCTAATAGAAATATGGTTGAATGTCATAGGAAAGGTGAGAGTGATTTATGATTGGATTCTAAAGTGCCCCTAATATAATCAATCCAAGATTTCCCAAGTGTCAATGGAGAAGTACGATGGGCACGTGCAACAAAAGCTACTAAATGGAACACACGAAGACCATAAGCAGCATAATGTGAAAATGTTCATGATATAGATGAGGTGAGTGTGGTGGTGGTAGGATATCATTAAGTGTCAATCCAAGTCTAGTTAAACCATCATGTGTGCAAATAGTATCAGAATAAGTACGATCCAATGAAATATGATGCCAATAAGAATTATTGATGAAAAGCGTGCATGTGAAAGGTGGTGTTACGATGCAAACTTTCCTATGTGAAGGTGAAACAATGTTCGAGGTGTGGAAAGACCCTTGATAAAGTACCATAACATTAGTATAAGGAGGGGTTTTGAATTTTTATTCACCAGGACCATTGAAAACAAAAGTGTCATTGAAATATGAGTCATCTATATCGATAGGAGTGAAATTAAGATTGCACAATTTTCATCAGTAAGTTCAATAATATCAACTTCATCATCGAATCATCATCATATGTGTCGACATTCTCATGTTAAATAGTTGTGTCAAGGATATTGCAAAGGAGGTGTATTAGATATAGGAGTGAGAGAAGCCTTAACAAGTAGAGCAAAGTAGTTCTTAGAGGAGCGGACAACTCGTGGGTGAAATGATGGTAGTAGTATGAGTAGAAATAGCTAGAGTGCTTGGAGCGGCAAAGAAGATTATGAAGCTCTGGATTAAACAATGTCATAGGTATCAATACTATTATATGGATTAGGCTGCGAGGAAAAAGCATAGCAATAATAAGGTCTATGCGACAAAATTTGAATGGATCAAGGTTTGCGGTAATAGTATGCTCATATCCATCATGTAGGAATTTGACGCATTGATGAACAATGGATGGAACTTCTTGTATTGCATGAATCCAAGGTCTATTGAGTAAAATATTGAATTGAAATGAAGTGTTGATAATGAAGAATTCCATAGGGATAGTCTTAGGCCCAAATTTGATATGTAATGTGATGGTTCCTAAGCATTTACGAGTAGTGGAATCATAACCACGAATGAGAGTAGAATTTTTAGAAATTAGATTGTCTAAAATGCCAAGTTGTTTTAGAAGAGAATGAGCACATAAATTAATGGCCGAGCCATTGTCAATGAGTACCCACTTGATACAAGTGGTGCCAATAATAACAATGATAAGCAAAGGTGTGCATGGATTGTCAAGAGCAAATGGCGATATGCCCTCATTAGTAAAGGATATAACATGCATAAAAATTTTAAGAGATTGAATGATGTGTGTAAATGCCACTAAAGAACTATCACTTTCAATGTGAATTAAATGAAGGGAGACTTCTAATGTATGATGACAATGTCAGTACATTCATTGTATAAGTCATAAAGAGATATTTTGGCCAGTGTATTCTTAAGTTGCTCAATGATATCATAGCCCTTAGGAGGAGGATCCGTAGAAGTGATAAGTGGTAGGATGGAAATGGGTGGAGTTGTATGAAAACAAGTGTGGAGATTAGTTACTACATTGATAGAAGGATCATCCATAGGCATAACAAAGTGAGGAGGATGTTGAGTACGAACTTGTATGAAATTAGCAAGATAGTAATAACCATGCCAAAAACCCTAGTGGGAGAAAAAGAAGGATAAGACGATTGATCCATGACTCGATAAGGTGAAGACATATTCAAAAGGAAGGGTTGGAATGGTCAGGTTCACCAAAATGATTAAACAAAATGTGAATAAATGTTATAAAAATGCTTAATCTAATTGTTATTATAGCAGTAAAATGAATATGTAATAAGAATAAATCCGACTCAAGCAATCTAAGCTAGAAAATATTGAAACCCTAGTTGCAAAGAAATGAGAGAATGACTTAGTTGGTTCATAGAGATCCCGAAGGTGCACAGAGTTGGAAAAATGGAAAATCCAAAGCATAGATTGTCACACCAAAGCTCAAAAAAATGCAGATATGGAGGAATATGTTGGACATGGGCACCTAGAAAGGGGCACAGGCACTGTGGGTGCCACAAACTTGTAGTAGGTGTATGTGACTATGAAAATGCTCAAAAAACCATCTTTCAATGGTCACAAGGTGTTTTCTATCTTTCACCTTTGATCACTATGAGATCGTCACAATGATTGTTGGAAACTTACAATGAAATAATGACCTACAAAACCCTCAAAGAGACATCAAATCCTAAAAATAAAGATGTAAAATGAGGGGTCGAAATGTCCTTAGTTGTCGGATAAGTGATCTTATGATGAACACTACACTACATTTCATACCCAATCTATTTTTATTTTTGTATGTGTGGAATCGTGCCCTAGGTGGCTCTTCTGCGTGTCAAACTTGATAAAGAAGCAAAATAGCTAGATGTAGAGAAATGTAATAGTTGTATGTATGGAATAGAATAGACTCCCCTCCTATAAAGAATAATGCAGTCCCTTTCCCTTGAATAGATGCTAGAATGGATGCTTGAATGCTCTTGAATAGCCTTTGGATGCAACCTTAGGTGGTGATAGCTAACACTTAGTGCTCTGTCCTTTATTATGATCATATAAATTTATATTTATATGATTACCTTGCTTGAATTTTGTAATTAACCTCAAAAAGGCTGACTACCAAAAAGATGAGATACTCAAATAACTAGAAAGGACCCAAAAGATGTGAGTAAAGTATAAAGATGTTAGGGGCACCCGGAGGGGATGGGCACACCTTCCACAAGCGTCCGGCTAGGCACTAATGTCTAGACTTAGAGAAACCGAAGGGTCGGATGTCATACTGAGCAAGAAGGTGTGCAAGACCAAAGGTGGCAACAGAAAGAAATCAAAGATGGCAAAAGACAAGGGTCAATTAGTAATTTTCTTGCTTGGGAATCATATGAATAGTAGTATACAATCAAGACTAGATAATTACCCAAAGTGCATGTTTTGTGTCTACAATGGCATTTATGTTGTGCTAAAAATCCAAGTCATATTTTGGGCCATTTTGAAACTATAAACTGTTACAGTATTATATGGAACTATGTCGTGATGTGTCTATGAAGCTGTTGTATGGGGTAACCGATTCACCCAATGTATGCCCCCTCATTTGGGGTGCATGCGACGTCATTAGGAGAATGCAGCCCAAAGGAGGACCCAATGTACATCTAAAACTGAATCCCTATAGGGGAGGGAATGTGCATGGTAGAAAATAAGTCACAAACAAAGTGGTTGGGAAACATGTGTCAAGATACAAACAAGACCAATACACATATAAAAGACAATATGTAAGCTAACACACAAGAAGACAAAGTAGACCATGAAAAGTGGGTTTCAAACATGGGACATCACTCACAATGTTGCAAGACAATTAGGGCCAAAGCAACCAAAAGCATACAATGTGCACACAAGACAAAGGGAAAATCCTGCAAACAATGGCGAGATAAAGGCAAACAATGAAAAACAAGAATAAGAAAAGGGACAGATAACCATGGTGGAAAATAGACCTGTAAAGAAAATGATGCACATGAAGCACCCATTAGCATGTTAGAAAGATAAGAAGTATGTCAAAGCATGTATAATATGATATAGTACTACGCTAGTAAGAAGATGAAGTAGTATAAAACAAAACAATAACACATGTCGTGTAATACGAAAGTAGATGCCCCGGGAGAGTTTGTTGTGGGGGGACCGGTAAGAGGTACAGATTCCCAAGCATTTGTGGTGCGTGTAATGATCTATGTAAAGGCTGCATTCACAACTAGAAGTAAAGTGAACGTGTATGTGTATATAGAAAGATAATGACATATGAAATATTTGACTAACATAGTAAACAAAGTGTACATATGAGTATAAGTAAGCAAGAACAATGTGCAACCAAGATATGTAACATGTTGTGAGTGTGAATGGAATGGAATGCAAAGTGAGTGTGATAGGATCAACATGCCCCCAAGCGTGTATGTAGAAAATGCAATCCCTTGTCCCTTAAATGATAGCTAGATGGATGTTTTGATGCTCTTAGAATGACTTTGGATGCAATCTTAGGTGGTAGTAGTAGATGCTTAGAGCTTGGTCCTTTATTATGGTCACATAGCTTTACATTTATATGATTCCCTTGTTTGAATTTCACAATTAACAACTAAAATGTTGACTCATAAGAAAACAAGATGCCCAAAAGATAAAAAAGCCCAAAAGAGGCAAGTAAGATGCAAAAAGGTCGGGGCGCTAGGAGGATGGGGGTGCACTGGTGTTGGCGTCTGGTGGGCGCTGGTGTCCAGAGTGATAAAATATGAAATAGTGAAGCATTGATTGGGTTGTAGGGTGTAAGAGGCCAAGAAGAAGACATGAAAAAGGCAAAAATGCCAAAGACAATTGTTAATTGTTAGTTTTCTCACTTAGGAATCATATGAATGGTAGTATGTGATTAGGACCTAGAAATGTACCCAAAGTGCGTGATTTAGTGTCTACAAAGTGTAATGCGATAATATGTTGTGATGTGACAAAATTGTAATTGTGATCATGTGAATGCACTTGTGCTTACCACTTAGTGTGGACTAACTGTGATGTTGATGTGTTTTGTGATGAGAGCTCTCTCTCTCTCTCTCTCTCTCTCATGGATTCAACGTGAATTTCTCATGTGTTAACACTTTTTGTGTGAAAACAATGTTATTGTGAATTATGAAAGTGTTGTAGCGTTTCATCATCTTATGAAATTATATATGTGTACTAATGTGTTACATAACAAAAATCACTTTGTAGTGAATTGTGTCCTACCGTGTTGTTGCCACCATGTTGGGGATGTATCATCATGTTCTGTCACCATGTTGTATTGTGTTTGTATATATGTAGTGATGTTAATCACTATATTCGTCATACATATGTATTATTGTGTTATGTGATAAAATTTGTGTTGTGAATTAGGGAATATGGTGATCATATGACCCCTATTGTATTGTACTTGCACTTTTGGTGCATTGTGTGGAAATGTTACACGTTGTAAGTTGTGGAATAATTATTATGTTCTACCCAGTAATAATACTATGTGCAAGACCTTATGGTTATTGTGTGTATACATCATTTTATTAGTAATGTAGTTATGTGTTATGTTGTGTACCCTACACTATTGATCCCTACGGGTAGCATCCAAAAGTGTATGTGTGGAGAGAGAAGGCATGAACCAATTTTCCATAACCTTGAGTCGAGTACAAGTTTGGAAGTGGAGTCTCATGTAGACTGAAAACCCACTTCTATATGTTTAGTATACTTTGATATTGCTCGGTATATTGTGGATGCACACCACCTTAGGCTTAACTTATGCAAACTAGATTCCCTTCTCTCTCCTATGTGGGTTGTCCATCGAACAATCCTATGTGATACTAACTATGTGGATCCTTGTATATGTGATTCGAGAGATATATAAAGATATGATTATTCTGGTTATATGTATTTTTCAAGTTAAGTCTCAATATATGAGTGTTAGCAAATCGATGAGTACCCCTTTGGTGGTTGCGGAAGGGCCACGTAGTGATCGTAATGTGATTTTTCTATGTTTGTATTTTATTCATAAATTGATCATTTTCTCTTTTTTTAAAGAACCAACAATTTTTTTAATGATGCATTCCTAAATTTTTGGGCATTTAATATGATTTTGTGCTAATAAGAGGCCTTTTCATTATTGTGGCTATTTAGCCATTTATTTCACTTAGTTTGAAAATTGCTTTTGTAATTTAAAAGTTTTCTAGCCCAACCCAAGGCTTGGGATTTGATGTCACTTGTAATTGAAATTGATTAATATGTTGGTTCTAATGTTGTGATGTGTTAGAATAGGGTCATGTGATTCACCATGAAGTGGTAGGACCTATGAACCCACTTCATTGTATGGGGGTATGCCCCAAGGGGTTATGGGGCTGTGTAGATTTAGAGCTGCAAGTTACTTATGCCACTTGGGTGGAGGTGACGGGGCTCTATGTGCCTAGGTCCATAGGGTGACATGGCCTCATTGAATAGAGAGATAAGGTGACGGGGATATTAGGTAGTGAACTATCCTGGACAATAAGGTGATGAAGTTCTTAGTGAGTGACCCGACCTAGAGAAATAAGGAGACGAGGCTCTTGGTGAGTGACTCACGGGGCTCTTGGTACAAGTGACCTGGCCTATTTTTAACACTATGATTCTTATGTTCGGTGATGGTGCTCTATGGTCATAACTGACATGGTTTGGGTATTATGATCCTTTTCTCTATTGGGAGGTATATGGACTTGTTTTGGGAGGCCTATGGAGATTTGGGAGGCATATGGAGTTGGTATGTATGATTCATGAGTTACTCTTGTGAGTCATGTTATGTATTGTGATGTTGAGGCTTGATGTTCCTCTTTGTTGACATATGTTATTAGATATTATCTTGTTATTATGCGAATACAATCATGGTTTTGAGTCATGTAAAACCTATTGAATATGTATTTTGTGATGTCTTATTGTATGTTGGGCACATGTGTGTGATGGATCTATTCCTAGGGCCTATGTGTTGAGTTCTATGTTGTGTGGACTACATGTTTCTTATCATGGTTTGGTTAGAGATCTTGTTGTGGTACAATCGTGAAAATGTGTTAAAAATGTGTTTTGTGGGTTGTTAGTGTTATGCTTTGGACCTTGTGTGACAGTGTGATGTCAAGTGTTTTAGGAAACCTACTGAAATTTGAAATTGAAATTATTAACAAGTGATAACATTGTGAACATTGAATAAGTGAATGGTGCAATTGGTAAAATTAATGAATTGTGAATACCCTTATGAGAAAACAAAAGCGAACGTGTTTCAAAATGATTATCAAATTTGGATTTGATACTTCGCATTGAGTTTCATTTTTTGTGGTTTTGCTCGGATCAAAGATAACCATGGTTAATTGATAGTTTTTTACTAGGCTAAACATGTGTTTGGTTTGAGTGTCAAAAGGCGTGGATTTGTAACGGATCTATGTTAACCATGATTAGGGTCAAAGGTTATAAATACTATTTGTTATGTCATTTGCTTCATAAATTGTGGTTAATTGTAATTACATTATCATTTAAGTGGGCATTTTAGTTCATTTTGAAATGGGTTTCTTCTTTTCTTTATTTTTTAAAATTATGTTGAAAGATGTTTTCCATATAATAAATGTGGGGGACTAATTACTGACGCTTTTCAAAGACTTGAAGGATTGTGATACATTTGGCCATTGACATATGGTCATGTCCACAACCGTCCATATTGGAACATAATTGCGCCATCTCATTTTTCAAGGGATCTAAGTCATAATTATCAAAACACATGGAGGATGTGTGCTTAGTGGTGAAAACCAATGATGTGAGTGGAAAAGGTCTTGATTCCATGAAGTCCAGTCAATGTGGAACCAAAATGGTGTTACCCTTCAAAGGTATGGAGTACTCCACCAAGTCAAGTTTTCTATAGTTGTGGTATTGGGGAACAATATGATGTGGCGGAGCGGGCTAGAGAAGCAACCCGAGAATTTGGGTGCAAAGGATCTCTAGGATGCCTCGATTCTTAATGGATGTAGATGAGATTTGAACTCATGTCCTATTGTTCTTTGTTTAGCAAACAACATGTCTGCGAGGTTGGTCGCAGAGTAAGAGCACATGAGCTACGTGAAAAGAGTGTTGACCAAGAAAAGGGCATTGACTTTTCAATTTCCTTGACCACTCATAAATATGTAGTATGACATTGAAAAAAGTGTGTTCTAAATTTGTGACATCTTCCACTCAATTATCTCTGCGCAATTTCCCATAGTATTAGTTACCTTGGATTATGTACCTTTTGACGTTTGTGTTTATGTATGTGATTCTAGGGTTAAATTTGATGGTTACCTATGTCTATCAAACATTTTTATGTGATATTAATTTTCTAATATTGCCCTTCAAAAGGGAAAACAATATTATTTATATATTACGAAAAAAAAAAAGAATTTTATGTTTATTTAATTATTTTAATATAGCTTTAAGTATATTGATATAGTTTACATATAAATCTATATAACAAAAATGTGGTCGTAATTTAACTATGCAATGCATATGAGACAATTCAAATATTTGCAAGTATTTTAAGGCTAAAATTATTTAAAAATATATCAACTCTTAATTAATTGCTATATATTAATCTAATTGATTTAATTAGGATTGAATAATGTATGTTACGGGGGAAAATAACACATTAATGGAAAGTAGGCTATTTGTAAGCATGTTCATTTTGATAAAACAATTAGAATTATAATGAGGCTTAAAAAGGTGGCTTAATTGATTCGAGATCACTTTGTGACTATGTCATTGTTAGATATGAGAAGTATGCAAAATTCTGAAGGTGCCCAAATCAATTGTTTCTTGTCAAAATTATGCAAGGTCATGACAAGATTCTATAAACCAAACTTATTCTACTATCCTCGATTGGTAGATAAAGCAAAGTCATGTTTTTGTCTCACTTCATTGTTGTTTGTATCACACTTTTTATATTCAAATTGACATATAACCCTAGGTTTTTACAACTAAACCTACAAAACAAACCTAGCTTCTTACAATAACCTCAAGTACCCATTATATCTAAAAATAAAAGATACAAATGCTTGATTCAGACTAACCTTGATGGTAACCCCATTTGTGAGTCATCAAGCATAACATTACATTTCAAACTCAATGTAGTTCTCTAGTGCATTATGCGACCGTGCATGTAATCTAAATCCCTTATCTAGCTTTACCCTTGTGCATCCACACCGATAGTGGTTTCTCGCTAATTTTCTCCCATATAAAACCATGTGTGCGGATGTGCAAAAAGAATTTATGCCCTCTTATGTTGTGATATGTAGTATGAAGATAGTACTCTTACTTTCTTAGTGTAGACACCTAAATCCGACTACGCAATTTTACTACTAAAATTTCACTAATTATCCTCTTTCCTGTCATTTCCATTATAATTAGTGATTTCTCGCTAATTAGCTAACATTCCCCTTCATTTTGGTCAATTAACAACACTTTGTTAATTAACTAGTCTTTCCTTCATTCGAATGCCAATTAACGACACTTCATTAGTTATAATCCTCTTCTAATCAATTAATTAACTATTTATTAGTTAATTAAGCCTTTTTAATATTCTATTTAATCAATAAACCTTCTTATTGGTTAAATCCCCCTCATAAATCCTCCATATTCTACTACTCTCCCTCTAAATCATCTCCAAATAGCTTTTTAAGCTTATTTTGGCCTATTAATTAATCCTAGTTGATTAATTAAATCATCTCTAACTCCCATGAGTTGTTAATCACTAATTAATTCCTTTTAATCATGTTTATCCCTTTCTAATTCTATTTTACCTTTATCCCACATTCTCTAGGTTTCTAGCTTCTCCCAAATTGGAAAGTTATATAAAGAACCTAGTACCTTCCTTCCAAACTTACACCACACTTATTACTAGTGTTATTATATGCACATGATAAGAGCATTTTCTACCTTGAAAATCTTATTGATCTAGCATCCATTCCCTCTACTTGCAAAGAGTAGTAAAGGAAGATCCAAGCATGGCCATTAAGCCATATTGGTGAGATCATTTCCTCTTCATGGAGATAGCCTTCCTTTGATCACTCATAATCATGAACGGTTCATCCATAGGAGCAACTACAATCTAGAAATCCCATAAAAAATAACAAGGGATGGCTTAGTGTTTTCAAGTTTAATTTGGATGCATTGATTAGCTTTTTCCCTTACATAGCTTTATCATGATGTTTTTGTTGAATTAGCTTAGTTATAGGAACTACTTGGTGTTAGTTTCTAGTTGTTAACTTAGCCTACTTTTACATGCATACACTTAGCTTAGTGTTTAGTACTTAGATAGTTGTTTTCTAGATAATAAATTCTTGAGGTGAAATTGTATACACAAGAGTCTATCACTTTGAAATTAGAACCTTAGTGACAGGAAAATCTGTCCAAAAACATAAGATGCGAAAGAGACCCAATGGGTAGAAAGGACCCAAAACTCAAAAGGGTCAAGACCATACATCTAGGTCAAGACCGTCTGGGGCCTTGACCAATTTATATGATCTTGGAGAAAAATCAGTAAAAGTCAAATAAATATTGAAAAATACCAATGATCTCCATGACACAACATAAAAACATAAACGAGGATCGATTAAGTCATAAATTAAAGGATAAATCAAATAATGCAAAAGTAAAATAATAAGGTATTGTATCACTAAGACTTAGTTTCATTGTTTAAGACCCACATACATAAATCTTTGCAAAAACATGATATAATAATGATTTTTGAAGATTTTAGTATCTATGTTCCCCCTAACCTCTTATACTAGTGAATAGAGTTGACTAGTTTTAAATGAGAAGATCTATGTACCTAATAGTGTTAAAGAATATGAGGTTTATCGTGCATTGACATAGTAACCAAAATGTGGCAAACAATGTGGGCCACCGATGTGACCCACATAGAGGTAGGGAGTAGTGTGCTACACGCATGAAATAATGTAATATATGTAAAATGCGTATTTGGAGACTTGGCATTCTTGGAGAGCCAAGGGTGATAAATCCTAAAAGTGTTTGATAATTCCATGGGGTTTGGGTGTCTCAACACCAAGGGATGAGTTTTCTTGATACACTATTTGGGTATAATAATTCAAAAATATGAAGCATATAATCAATATCAACACCATGCAAGAGATATTGGTGGGCCAAGATGCCAAATATTCAATATATGCATAATAATACCCTTAAGGTAGGGCAACACCATACAATGCTCCTTAAGGAAGGAGTAACTCCACAATATCCCAAGATGGGAATCCACTTCGAGGGGGCACCTCCAATATACCTCTACCAAGTAGAAGAATCCACACATACATCACATGACATCTCATAATGATACTCATATCCTTTATATAGGAATATATTACTCTTAATGGATGGGAAATGTAGACCTACTCATTACCCCATAGAACTAATTCCTATGTGACCCTATATATTATAAACATATAACTAACTAAGGGGATGTTCCACATGTCGACATCTCCATCAACCCATATACATTATAATATCATATCCCAAGACACATAATAGTCACAAGGCATACCAGTTGGCCCTTAAAATAACGCTTCCCATATTGTGGGACCACGCCACTATAGATGGATCTAGGTCCCATTTTAAAAAATAAAATAAACCATGCACAATCGTCACTATGTATTATATGGTTATCTTGTAGTAATTGTAGTAATAACAACTTGTGTAGATTTTAACATGTGTTTTCCCCCCTGCATTTGTAATAAATGGAATGACATATTCACTTGTAGCTTCGTATTCGGTGTATCTTTGTGTCGAAAGCTAAGTGTTCGGTATTTTGAGTTTTATATCGATTTGTATAAAATATAGGATGGCCTTATGTAGCCAATCATAACTTAGTATTGAATGCACCTTTGCATTCAAATTTTACTATTCAATCCTTAGGTTTGCATATTGATGTGTATAGGGAAAGGGATGGCCTTGCATAACCAACCCAAATAGTTTCTCCCCTTTTAATGAAAGGGGTGATAGAAAATAGAATTACTCTAGACAAAATAAAGTGTTGATAGAAACTTAAACTTGTCTCATTTGTAGTGCCCACCGTTTCACTCCCTTTATTGGTGATATCGACTCAATATATTATTCAAGATCGAGACAATTGGACTTAATATTATCATGGCTATTTGATTTAAATAATTATGATTTTATCATCATGTTAATGCTTAGTTGCTAATTTGTTCTTAGCATGATGATGTGTGAGGCATACGATGCCAATTCACTACTTTTATCATTATTGTTTGGTTTAAATATGATGTTAGGGATATGTTGATCTGAGATTTGCATGGAATATATTTTGAATATACATTATTTTGTTGTCTCTTTATTCTATATATGATAACTTGTCCTGACAGGTTATTATATTCGGCCATGAGGCTAATTCATGAGAATTATTTTTATCTTATAATTATGATGGTTTAACATATGGACTCTGATAGATTTGTAGAGTAACATGCATCTTGTAACAAATTGAGAAACTTGCCATGGTTGAATTGTCGCGAGTTCTAACATCTTGTATAATGGGTAGACAAATTTGTAACTATTTGGTTAATGACATATGTATGGCGTAATTGCTTCAGATGTGTGTGATTGTTTCATTTAACATATTTTATGAAACATGTATGATGTTCGTAATTGAGTGTGCGGTGACAGTTCACGCCATATGAGAACATGGGAATCGGGAATTGCACCTTTGAGAATACACAATAGGCCGTTTAGGCCAAATTCTCCTCCCTCTTGATTGATCACCCTTATGTTTCATGTCTTTGACTTAGATGGAAATAAGAAATCCACTATCCTTGTGCGTGCTTAATTCATTCAGGTTGATCACCTTGGCTTGTTTATTTCCTTTTGATTTAGTTTATAATTATTGATCCTAATCACTTGTAAAGGCCACTTTTATGGGACAAATGGGTTTTATTTGTTTAGGGATGGGTTACTTGGGTTTATTCTTTATCAAGAGGGTTTGGGCCACCTAATCATGGACTAGGTGGGCCCCACCACCTCTCTAAATGTGTCACTTTTCCCAAATCCCGAATTTGGGCTAAAAGTGGAATTTTAAAGGGTGCTTTGTTTGTTGGGGTCACTCTTACACCAAAATGGACCCCTTGAACCCTACCTATGGGTAGGGGGACTCTTTCCAAAGTTAAAAGGATTTTCCCTCCCATTTTACCCTCTCTTGTCTATATCTACAATTATGAGTTTGTTTTTGTTGGCCACTTGGGAATTGAGAGAGGATTTTATTTTGTTTTATTTTTTATATTTTGAGATTCTCCTCCATTAAGACTCTTATCTTGTGCATGATAGGGACTTGGGATAACCATGGATTTAATAAGGGGATGGGTGAAACATGTCACCATCACATAGGTAGGAGTATCTTAGCTTATCCTTACTTAACCCTCCATATTGGAGGGGGTTGGAACTTCTTGGTTCAATTTCACTTGGAGATTTTGGGGGAGCTTGGAGGAGCATGGAGATTATGGAGAATATATTACTTTTTGGGTTTGATCATCCTTTGCTTGTGGGTATGCCTCACATCTCTTTGTTTTGTTTCTTCTTTACATTAAAATTTCAATGTGTTATTGCTTAGGTATGAGTGCTCGGAGAAATAGTTCGCATTTGTTTTAGTGGTTTGATTCCTTCTTGTTTTATCCATCCCCCTTTGGGGTGTGGATTTTTAAGTGTTGGGGAAGAGAAAATAATTCCCTCTTGTTCTATAAGGTTTGATGGGAAAACCTTGTTGGGATTCCTACTTTTATCCCTCTATATGGTTGGATTGGGAGATGGGTTTCCATATGGTTTGAAACCATCTCCCATCCTTGCTAAGGAAACCTCAAGGTTTGAAAAACCTTGGCAAGGAGGAGGCAAGGAGAAATAAGGGTGATGGAGTGATATGGAGGTCATTGGTGGCTTGAGGATACTTGGAAAGTTTGTTAAACTCATTTTATTATTATTATTAGATAGGGTAAAAAGTGGGAATGGGATCCCAGGAGGAAAAATACAAAAAAATTACATCGTGACAATACCAAAGAGAGACAAAAAGAGGAATATGACCCTAAGAGTTAAATATACTTAACTCCAAAATAGAGAAGGAGGTCCAAAAATAACTAACAGAAGAGACCTAAACCATTAAACAAAAAGAAACAAAGATAGTTCCCCGAAAGTCCACAGGACATTTCGGAGAAGTTCCTTTTTTATATTTACTAATTTGGTTATATGGAAAATTTGGATTAAAAGGGGTCTTTCTACCCACTCTTCCCCTCTTGAGAAACATGGAGCTTCTTGTGTATGATACTGGCCTTAAATATTGTTTTCTTGATTGTATGTATGATGTTATTCATTTTCATTCCATTGTGCATCTTGGAGGCATGAATTCCCTCTCTCCCATGGGCTTAGAGGGAGGCTAACATGTCCTCCTTACTTGGAGATGGCATGTGATGATGCAATTTGGTTGGGTGGACAACCAAGCCACTTCTTCTTGTGTTTGAATATTTACAAATGGATCTTGGAGATAATGTTTAAGGAGCTTCTAAATCTTGATTGAATCAATGTGAAGTTAAAGAAAATCCTTCTTGTTAAATGTAGTTTTAGTATAAATTTGGCCATGTCGTTCCCATTTTGTGGGAGGCTTGTAGGCTTGTATTTCATGTTTATGGAAATCTTGTAATGTCAAGCAAAGGAAAGAGCTTAGCAAAGTTTCATTCTTGTTTGGAAAAAGGATTGAAGTCACATTTGTAAATCTTTTTGGGATTGAGGAAAGAGATGGTGTTGATATTGTTTAAGAATTTGTATTGGAACTAATTGTAAATATTTCATTTTAAGTTCATTATAAAACTTGCCTCTTGAAATGTGAAATGAGGTAAAATGGTGTAATGGGGAAAATACTCCTTTTCATTATTGTTTCACAAAGGAATATTGATTTAGTTGGAACTAGATGAGCTTATTGAAAAAAATTACTAAACCATGACGTTCAACTAAATTTGGTTTGTTAAATGTTTTGTGTGAGCTAATAAAGGTTAGAGGTAATCTCATTTGATTATGGAATGATAAACTTGCAAGAGATCTATAAGAGTGAATAAGCGGTTAATATATCACACTTGGTTTCAAAGTGGTAATGTTGTGCTTAACAAGATCCAAGTTTAATCTATAACTTTATTGTTAAAAGAAAAAGAGCTTTGTTATCTACCTTGCTCTACTTACCACCATGTTAAATCACAAGGGAAATTAAAAGTATAATTTGGGCTTAAGTAACTGGTATTGGCATGTAAATTTTCCTTCTAGTTATTGGTTGAAGTAGTTGAATAAAAGAAAATCTTGTTTTTAGTTGAGCTTTTTAAGACAATACAACATTGGGCTTGCATTGGATTTGGGCATGTTCAAAACATAGTTGCACTTGATTGAACTCAAAACTACTAGATGTGTTTTGTTGACTTTTCAAGCCCCCTTGCAAAATTTCTCTTTTTGAATACTTGCAAAAATTTCCCTTTTTCTCCAAAAGATGATTTTTCAAAATTTTGCAAAATTTGTTTTAGTACGAAAATTTTCTTTATATTTCGGATTTTGGGTTTCGGGAATCAATTTACATTTTACATGCAAATTGCTTCCCAAAACCTAAAACCTAAAATATAAAGGAAATCAAACCATTTCTGGAATCGAGGTTAAACTGAAATTTATATGAAAATTGTGAGTTGAGTTTTGAAACCCGAACCCCAAGCCAATTTTGGGTTTGAAACGATCAGATTATGTATGCATGCAAAGTTGCATGACCAAATTCGAAACTTGAATCCCAACCACGTAAGAACATTTTGGGTTTCGAAACCTGATTTGTAATTTGCAAGTAACTTCTGAAACCTAAAATACAAATAATTGTAGACCATTTCAAGTTTTAGGTTCGATATTGTAGATTACATATAATTTGTATATTGAATCCCAAAACCCAAAACCCAATGGAGTTCTGAAAAGGGGAGCCACGTTTTGACACTTTGAGTCAACGCATTAAATGCCACCTAACCACATGTGTCACCTACATGGTAATTAATTCACCCTTTTCTATTTAAGGTCAAATTTTTACACGTCACTTGACATTTTGTACACTGACTTGCCGACGCTCACTCAACTTCTAACCATACCCATTGCGTGGATTTTCGATCATTTTTTGTGATTTTATCTTCAACCCATTTTATATTTTGGTGAGTTTTAATGATTTGATTTTTTGCAAGGTTTTGTGTTGTTATTTTGGGGCATTCTTTATCCATTTTTTACGTGGCATGATGGGTGTTCTTGTTGTTTTCATTTTTGGTTTATTTCTAGGGTTTTCTTCCTTATATATTTGGTTTAATGTCCTCTTTTCTCTTTTTCCTTCATTTGTGTTTTTTATGAAGCTTAGGCTTAAAATCTCAATTTACTCAAAAAACAAAAGGATTTTTATCACTAATCATCAAGTCAGAACTTCACAACTACAAAGCAAGTTGTGACTTCTACCAGAAACCAAATAAAAAATCGGGGTTGCAAAACCAGCTCCAACCTCTTCCGTAATTCAAATCGAGAGTCAAGGCTTGCAAAAAAGGGTTGAATTCTGTAGAGACCGAGTTAGAACTTTATAGGCCATAAAACAAGCCCTGAATTATAACAATGCATTTCGGGAGTTCTAGTTACTTTTTAGGATCCTACTTCCGCCCTCAATTTGCAAAGGCCTTTGCGGGGTTTTTAGAAGACTTTTTGAAAGTAAATGTCGATTCTACATCAAAGAGAAAGGGAAGGATGAAATACGAGTTTCTAAGGGGTGGCTCCCCTTCTAACATCACATCCGACATTGACAATATCAGAGACATCGATCTCGACCACATCGACTTACTAGAGTTTTGGGGTAGAGTTAGATCCCCATCCAAGAATGCATGGATAAAAAGTATTTATGACAGTGGAATTTCATTGGTTGCCACTTTCCCACCCTCAATGCAATGTCTCAAGTTTGTAATCACAACCACGACACATTACGACGTAGATTCCCGAACGGTAAAAGATGACAATGGGACAATTGTAATCAAATTGAATATTGACTACTTTGAAGATTTGTTAAATCTTCCCAATGTTGATGGATATGCCTTAATTTCTCCTAGTTCTACTCTTCAACACTAGCAAGATAATTTAGATTCTTACGCCAAGATACTTAATAAGAGCTATATATCAAAGCCTAGGCCTTCAATAACTAGATTTCGAAGACCATACCTTGTTCATATTTCATACAAAAGGTGAATGATATTATTACACTACTGAGTACAGTTAGAGGGATCCCATCTTTGAAGGATTTTCAAGAATGGATGTATTTATACATTTCTACTATTTGTAAGAATGCTGATCTCATTCGATGGGTAGAGCACATCAGCGATGCCATACATACTCAGATGTTAGAAGTCCAAACCACATGAATTTTTATATGACTTCTTATTTGGTGTATGTTGTGGTGGGAATGAGAAACTATCCAGGATTGACACCTTCATGGGTAAGGAATTCATCATAAATTTACGACTTCTATCCCCAACTGACGATGAAAGAAGGTTCAAGCCACTTTAGGAGAGTAAATGATGCCTTTTTCTTTACTCTCATATGTATCTTTGATAAAGAAATCTATAATCAAAGAATATCATATAATTCTTGGAATGTAGTAAGGACTTGGGGATGCATTTTCCTATAATTCCCAACCTTTACATATCTCAGAGTGGGAGGATTTTAGGTGCCCCTTGCAAACTACCGAGGTTTCCCACGGATAAGTGGGTATTGATGGAGTTAGTTTTACAATTGCTACATGTCTACAATATCTAACAAAGCAAGCACATTATAGGAGTCCAATTCCCAATAACTTTGGGTCGATACATTTGCACATTCTCATATAAAGTGAAGAATGTTGAAGGTGAGATGCAACAAATGAAAATAAAGACTTATCACCCACGAGTCAACTTTGATTATTGGGGTGTGGTTGGTGGAATCAGACCAACTGGTGTCCACATACCACAGTTGGAGGATATTTGGATAAATTACGAGAGATGAAATTGTGGTACAGGAAAGGGACTATCATAGGTTGAATCTTGATGAAATAACCAGATATGAAATAGTGGATGTACCGAAGGCATCCATGATGATGGAGAAGTCTTAGATCCAGTCTATGAGAAAATAAATGTGAAGGATCAACCACTGCCATGGATCAATTGGTCACTTTAGGAGTGCATGAGTTCTAGAGAACATGCAACCCATATTCTTAATCGACCCACCAATGGTTGATGTCATTGGGAATTATGCCAAAAGCATCAGAGTAGGTCCCTATTACAACAACACAAGTACAACTAGTGGTGGGCCACCCCACATCTTCAAAAGGAGGGAAACCCACTCCCAAGCCTCACAAAATCACAATTGTATGCAGGGGGTATGGTTCTTCTTCTAAGGTTCTCTCCTCGAGGTCATTGACCTAAGTGTTTCCCCATCCACCACTCAAGCGTTGCAGTCACCTCCTCTTCCTTATTCACCATTTTTAGCTCCTCCATCTCCTCCACCTCTCACTCTTCCTTTTCCCACATCTTCCATTTCTTCTCCTCCCATTTCCCCTACTCCCATCACCTCATCTCCTACCATGGCCCATGTATTTTCCTCTCTTCCCTCTCTCTCATCCGGGGATGTTTTGGCTTTGGGTTCCCCTCTAGAACTCCCCTTCCTCAACATTTTCTTCCCACTTCCTCTCACACCACCCTTCCTATTTCATCCATCCCTACAACTATCCTTTCCACCCCTTCCTCACTTGTCACCACTTCATTACCATTGGTGATTACTGCAACAACTTCCCTTTCATCACCCATCCAGTTCACTACCACGATGTCATCCTTTGAACATTTGATTTCTTCTTCTTCTACTTCTGCATGGCTGAGTAGACAAACCCCTAAGTAGAAGAAGAAGATACCTATTATAGATCTGAATCCCCAATGCTAGAAAAATAGACAAAGGGTTATTTCTCACCTTTCAATCGATCGAGATAGAGGAAATATTTGTTGAAATAATAACCTCAGTTGCTTATAAGACAAAGGAAGATAAAACTATAGCAGATTATCAAATTTCTAAGTTATCTCTAGGAAATGCTACCCACAAAGGTGCCAAAAAGATGTCCAGGTTTCCCTCGGGAACCTTCTAGACAAATTTGATAAAGATAAGATCACCAAGGATTAGTTGAAGAACAAGGTATAACACTTGATGACTATCCTCCACAAAATCACACAAGGCGACCCATACCACTTCTCTTGCGATACCCACAATATTTGACAATGCATCCTTCTTGTAGTTAAGAAGATCAAACAATAAGGGCAAGCAGTTGGGGCTTGGATTGAGAGTCAGATCCAAGAGGGTAAAGAGGTGATTAAGGATACTACTGACCTTATACAAGGAGCTTGACCCGAAATATGTGGTTACAAAAATGTATGGTATCTTGAGGGAAGAGTTTGATAATTTAGAACTTACATTGGAGGCCTAGAAAGAGGTATAAGGTGTCAAATCCGATCTACTCCTAGGAGAAGGGATCATTGATGACTCTTCAAAATTATTTGAGTATAATAAAGCCATGGAGTTCCGTGTTTGGATGTTGCAGGAGGCCATGTCAAAGTTGGTTGAGGAAAGAAACGAAAACATTAATGGCCTTAATGATATTATAGATGAGTTTGACACTATGCATTACGGGTTTCAGAATTAAGATCTTGATGTGCTTCTAGTATATCATATCATTGTAAATTTTAATTTCCTGGTTAAAGAGGATACTGATACAACCAAACTTTCGGCCTAAAATCCATCAACAAGATAGTGACCTATCAAAACTTCTTGAGCCAACTCTAAAAGATCATAAATCAAGCCAAGAAGTTTCCTGGAAATTTGAACCAAACAACTGAATCTACCAAGGTCCTAAATCAGTACGTGTGTGGACTAGATGATAAAGATGTACAAGAAATCATTAAGTGATTTCTTGATTATTGATAGAAACAAGTTGAAGAAGAAATCGAGGAAACTAATACAGATTAGGAAAAAGGTGACACCAGTCCTAATTAAATTTTCCACTGTCATTTTCACACAGTCTCCAACCACAGTCCACCATTTGATTTGTAGGTTTGACCCAGGTAAAAGTTGCACAACTACTTGGATATTTTTGTGGAGACTATTTCACAAATGTAAATGCATCCTATTTTTAGTATGTAACAATTAAGAAGAGTGGCTATAATTTCTCAACCTTCTTAATCTATAAATAGGAGGATGCATTATGTAGTAAAGGGACTTTTGATCATTTGTATAAGGAGGCTCTGCCATTTTGAGTACTTATATACAAGCTTAAGCCTCAATATTATATACAAAATTGATATTTAGCCTTCTTTCACTTTAATGTGTTGTGTATTTCAATGGTTCATTTTATACTTGTGAATGTTTCTTTCCTAGTATTTGATGATCTATTTTACCTTCACATTAAGTTATTTATTCTTTAGGAAATTGTAAGTTGTGATTAATGAAATATACTTGTGATAATTGTGGAATTGAGTAAAGACCCTTATGTTATTACCAATTTTTACCTTCATACAAAGTATTTTGTTTAGGAAAAGAATAGAAAGTCGTGCACATCGTTATCCTTATGCTAAATATTTTGTGCTCGTAAAATCTAATCTTTTGTTCCTTAAACTATTGGTGCATCATGATTTTTAATTATTTTCAGTTATCCCTCTCCTTTTTCTCAAGAAATATTGGATAGTGTAGTTTGTTTTCAATATCATAGGTTTTGCAGGATGATCCTTCATCAAATGCACATAGTTTAGAAAGAAGTAGGCCTTCTCTGAGGTTCATCCCAAGGAGCCAAGGTCCCACACCTTGGGGATGTTCCCATGTTGCATTGGATCATCTAACAATCCAGTGGGTGCGCGATCCAAGTAATGACAACATGTTTGGTTTGATTAAATTTGTAAGTTTATTATTATACATTTTATATGTTTACTCTTATGGTATCGGGATAAATATAACATATTCATATGTATTTCTATTACTAAAAAGCTTAAAAGGGAATCTTTTTCATTATACAAGTAAATAAATCATGTGTTGGTAACATTCCCATTGCCCTTGTATCAAGCAAAGCCTCACCTAAATGATGTTTTCCTACCTTGAAACTCAATGCTCACACATTAGGTGTGACCCTTACGCTCTGTCGTAACTCTTCTTTGTCCCTTTGGCCTCACTTTGGTTGGTCACACCCTACCTTACCCTAATCTAGGCATATACATGTATATACCTGTGGCCTCTACACTTTACACATTAAAATTAAAAGAAGATATGTGTATAATCTATCGCATGGGTTTTAGCAAACGAATTATAATTTTGGTATAATATACATAAACATAGACGCTAATATGTGCTTAGTGTAAACAAATATTTATATGTATAAAAATATCCACCCAAATCCTATAAATGGTATACAATGAAAATGTATAGAGGAGAATGAAAAATAATTCATTGGTGTCTACATGGATGGCCTCCTCCTCTTGACTGTAAAAGAAAACCAAGAGGAATAAATACACAAAAATATTGCCTCCATGAAAGACCCTAAACCTACAACCAAACAACAAAGAAGAGAAAAGAGAATGTAAAGGTGAGATAAAGAGAAAATTAGGGTCTAGGAAGACCAATGGTGGAGATGGTTGTCATCCAGGATCAAATTTAAGCCTAGGTAATGCCACTTGCTCCATTAAGGCATATGGGTTGACCTTTTTGGTGATGGACAAGTGGGATTGGGTGAATAAAATTGAAATATTATTGACTTAAAATGAACCATGGGTGCAGGGCATGTGACATTTTGGAAGGGGTCAAATGGGACCTATTTCCAACTTAATAACTTCAAACCTTAGCCAATCCAAATCCTAACATTGTATTTCTAGCCCTTTGGTGGGGAAAACGTAAAAATCTATCACATCTAACTCAGCCTTAGTGACCCGTGTGATAGAATATAAGGATAGCGATATAAATAACATTTTGAATTAATGTAAATGATATTGGGATTAAACTTAATTAACAATATTACATAAACAATAGCTTGGTTTATAACTCATATAGTTGAGTAATTTAATAAAATGGGATTTTAAACCTAAGCATATCGTAGTTTGAAACGATTAATACCAATATTACAAGACTTAGCTAAATATAGATAATCCCTCATGGATAAATTGTATAACGATGAGTTGAATAGTGACTCAATCTGCATAAATGGATTATATGGATTATCCAATTACATATTTGGGTTAACTTTCAACAAACGTAATGAGAATTAAATCATAACCCTTACCTAGATTGACGAAGATCCTTAGTGGAAGGTGTGATATTTTAAAATCGACTAACGGTGAAATGGTCTTGAAAGCTTTAGTTATTAGAATAATTTCACATGTATTGTCATTATATGCATCCTAGTTATAGTACTTAGAGTTAACTAAACATAAGTAACCTTAATTTTTGCCTAGGTAGTAATTGGATTACCTCATGTCACTTTTTTTTTGGGGGACTAGAGATTTGGCTTGGTATTGGAAAAACATATCTAAGACTTAATAATGCTTTATTCATTTAATACTTGATTAGTTTTTAAACAAAAAAATTGTCCCAATATTTCGGGGTTTTTGGATGGTTGTTTTGGGTTGTGAAATCATGGGCACAACATCATTGAAGTTGAATAGTGTGTTGAGAATAAGAGTCATTATTTATAGAAATTAGACCACATTCTGTCTTTTATGAGTTTCAACAATAGATTTATTGACTATGTAGAGTAAGTGCATTGGTATAAAGTGTTGGGAATTCAAGACCATAGAATAGTTCTATAATTTAATAACATACAAAATCATGCACACAGGATTTAAACAATCCCCCAAAATCTACAACGGTGGAATTATAAACTAGAATAATCCAAATCACAACAAAGTAAACACACATAACACAACATGTATCGTGGTTCACCCAATGTGGGCTACGTCCACCAAAGATAGATATCTCATATACATATATAATGAGCAAGAGTAAAAATAAACTCTTCCCACAAGAGTATAATGTATCTTTGAATCAACTGCAAGTTCTTTGTGGATCTGCAACAAGACCTCTCACATGGGTTTACCAATGTGCAACCATGACCCATGCACCAAGAAGTAAGTTTTTCTCCCATCACTATATCAACCTTGTGTAAACATGAAGAGAACCTCCTCTACAATATCTAGATCTACATGGATCAACAATAGAACATGATCTCATGGATATATGAATATAATATCTCACAACAACATGTGGATCTAACAATATAAGACTAGATCTACATGGATCAACAATACATCACGATCTCATGGATCTACAATACAATATATCACCAACATGTGGATCTACAAGAAGAAACTCTATGTGCTTTGCATACTATGCAAGCCATTACAATGAGACAATAAATATACAAAGGAAATACAATAGAATATGTTACCCTCTTCTCACCATTGAGATGTACCTACCATAGTTGTACATGTTATTTCCTTCTGTCTAGCTTCTCTCCATGGAAGCTCTGTCTTCATGTAACATGTTCTTTCTTTCTCTTCTTCTTCATCCTCTCAATCTAGGAGAATCAAGGATCTAACTCAATCCTTCTCTTAATTAACCTTCTAACCCTATCTTTCATGCTTATATAGGCATATACAAACTTAGGGCACCATAGCTATGCATTACAACCATTAGATCAACTTTATAAAAAAATTTAGATCTAATTCCCATGAGTTAAATATAAAATTTCATATACGAGTAACTGATGTCGGTTCCCTAACCGATGGTGGTTCCTTTGTTGACCGATGGCGGTTCATCTCATGTGGCCGATGGCGGTTAACCATCGGCGATGGTTACTATGTAAACTAGCCACTTGTAATGCATGCTCATTGTGAAGCAATCTAGCTCCACAACCCAACAATCTCCCACTTGGAGATAAATTTTTGAACCTCTGTACCTGTACCTGTACATCACTGTCCTCTACATACCGTGAAGACCAACTATTCTTTACTTCAACAACTCTCTCAAGTAATCAAGAAGATTAAACCATCTTCTAAAACCAAGAAGATAACAAACCATGACTTACCATATACCTGCACGAAGCTACTACTGATCCGTGATACCCGAGTTATCCATTCATCAAGCTCCCATTAAATCATAACACCAAGCCTCTCATGCAATCAAGCCATCATGACTAACACACCTATAAGAGCTCCCACTTGAACTGAAGTACTGAGCTTCTATCAGCAACCATAACCACCAACCATGTTCTCCAACCATCTATCCATGTCTCCATGCAACCACCAATGCAACTTGACCAAAGACAAGTCAAAATTGGAATATGTGTAAGCAAAATAAGATCCTGGGTCAAGACATCCCAAATGAGTTCTACATGCAACCCGTGGTTAATTACTTCACAACACCTGCACAACTCAAATAATACAAATATTGCATTATGCAAATACAAACCTACATAAACAACTAGCATGTCAAAGAAAACCATCCATAGATAACATATGTATCAAGGAGTAACATAGTAACAAGAGGAAATACAAACATCCCCTACTCATGCTCAAGGCATCTAAACCATGCTCATAGGCATCCATGTGCAAAACAAATATCTGCATCATCATAGACTCACAAAACATAATCTATCCACATGTACAAAACTCACCATGTACATCCATCCATATCATCAGGCTCTCCAGAAGCTCCAAGTCTCGCCACCAACTAACTCCAAAGCCATATATGAATCTTGTGCTCATCAATGTCAACAACAACAACCATGCTAACCATGCTACTAATAATTAGTGCAAATACTAGCAAAAAAATGTCATCAACCTACTACATAACCATCCAAGATGAAAGCAAACAAGGGCAACATCAATAAGATGTAAATATACATTGTTGTCACACTTTAACTTGTAACAAACAATTTTTCCTTCTTTACCCTTCAATGTCAATAACATTGCTCTCTCTTCTTAACCCAACTGAAAAACCATCAACTGCAATCCCATAAGGATATCCAGGCACTATAAATAAAACTAGAAGTGACATCATCATGCAATAAACTCAAAATACATGCAAAATCATGACTATCCTCCAAAACAACTTATGCCTCATGCCACACAAAAATGTAGCATACTCCTCTCACTCCGCATGTGCATATATGTCCAACCTAGCAATGCCAACAACCATGGATTACTCCCACTTAACCTAAATTCCCTGCACTACTTCTAATCACCAAGCTCAAAAGCTATATATGTTAGTGAGAAATAAAACAAATGAAAGAAAATATAAACTGATTCCCTTCTTATCAAAGAATACTTCTACATCACAAAAGTTTGGACTTCTTGTGAAGTAGGTGAATCAAATTCTTTTCATCCTGTGTACTCAACATCTTTCATTACCTACAACTGTGTCTAAACATGACTTTTCATTGAGGATCCCATCCTTAGACTAGATATCCTTGTCCTCAAGATTCCAACATATCTTGAAATAAAAGTCAAGCTCACCAAATATCCATGGTGAAAATTTTACTTGTGCACACAATCCAAACATAATACCAGTTGCTTCAAATGAAAGAAATAAAACATGAACCATATAGAGATACCTGACCCAAAGTCTCACTGGACTAACTGAGCTAACTCCATCCTCTTTCTGATTCAAACATTGAAGTGATCTACACCGTCTCTACCATGTACACTCTATGCAAGAAACTTGATCCTCCAAAACAGACACTGAACCATCCATGCCCTCTTCTGCTACAAAAACCTAGTACATATTCATTACCATAGAGACCAACCTCGCTTGCTTGACCGGGTATCTTGGTTCCTCTATGATCGACGCCGGTTCCACCGACGTCGGTGTTCTTAGAATGAACACAATGCCAAAAATTGGCATAGTACACCAAACCAGTGCCTACTTTGATCAAATCCGATAGTGTGTTGAGTCCAGTCATTTCAAGAAGCACCCAAATCTCGTATAAAAACATTACAACAATAATCCATGCAATAAAATTGCATCAAGATGAAATACATCACCTTACCAACACCAAGATACTCAACCGCATCTTCAACTGAAGAACATGCTTCTCTGATGGAAGCCTTGTCTTCATTCTATGCTACTGCCTCTCTACCGAAGCCTATGCATCTAACTGCACCAAGGATGCATAATTGCTCCTCTATCTCATACTCAGATATGTAATCCCAAATCATGCATGTGCAACCAAAACATACAAGCACTGCAATACCAAGATAAAACCATACCTCTATAACCCGGATCTATAATCTGACCAACATGTTTGTGCCTCTAAGAACCAGGACACCTCAACAAATAAGACACATTCCATACATCTCTCAATTTCTTCAGATCTGTGATTTTCTATTTAAAACCAGGTTTCCCAGTAACCGACCACGATCACCCTATAACCGACCACGGTCACCCTACCGACGTCGGTTGCCACCTAACCAATGCCGATCATTGTATTCTCCAACAACCTCACATTTCTATCTTCTACTCGAGATTTAAATCTCTTCCTGGGATTTTCACACCAGAAAAACAAACCCTACTCTCATACACCTGTCAGTAAACCACTAAAAATATATTGAAGTAAAACCTTGCTTTGAAATCACCAAGCTTTGATACCAGTTGTTGGGAATTTGGGACTATAGAATAGTGCTATGATTTAATAACAAACAAAATCATGCACACAAGATCTAAACAATTCCCCAAAATCTATAGCAGTGGAAGTATAAACTAGAATAATCCAAATCAAAACAAAGTACACACACATAACACAACATGTACCGTGGTTCACCCAATGTGGGCTACATCCACCAAATATATAGATCTCATATATATATATATATATATATATATATATAAATAATGAACAAGAGTACAAACCAACTCTTCCCACAAGAGTACAATGCATCTCTCCAAGAGTATCTCCTCCTCCATATATCTAAACAAATCTCCATGAGTGCACTACAACCGTGCCTCCAAACCACCACTAGAAGATCTCACATAACTAGGAACTACATCTCTAAACTGCTACCAAGTTCTCTATGGATCTACAACAAGACCTCTCACATGGGTCTACCAATGTGCAACCATGACTGTGCACCAAGAAGTAAGTCTATCTCTCCATCACATCAACCTATGTAAACATGAAGACAACCTCCTCTACAATATCTAGATCTACATGGATCAACAATACAACATGATCTCATGGATCTATGAATACAAGATCTCACAACAACTTGTAGATCTAACAATATAAGACTAGATCTACATGGATCAACAATACATCACGATCTCATGGATCTATAATACAAGATCTCATCAACATGTGGATCTACAAGAAGAAACTCTATGTTCTTTACATACTATGCAAACCATTACAATGAGACAATAACTATACAAAGGAAATATAGTAGAAGATGTTACCCTCTTCTCACCATTGAGATGTACCTTTCATAAATGTACTATTATTTCCTTCTGTCTAACTTCTCTCCATGGAAGCTCTGTCTTCATGTAACCTGTTCTTTCTTTCTCTTCTTCTTCATCCTCTCAATCTAGGAGAATCAAGGATCTAACTCAATCCTTCTCTTAATTCACCTTCTAACCCTAGCTTTCATGCTTATATAGGCATATACAAACTTAGGGCACCATAGCTATGCATTACAACCATTAGATCAACTTTATAACAAAAGTTAGATCTAATTCCCATGAGTTAAATATAAAATTTCATGCATAGGTAACCAATGTCGGTTCCTTTGCTAATTGATGGTGGGTCATGTGTTGACTGATGACAGTTAGCCAACCGATGCCGGTTACTGTGTAAACCAACCACTTATAATGCATGCTCATTGTGAAACAATCTAGCTCCACAACCCAACATAAAGTGTGAAGCATAGTTTGCAACTACAAAGGAGAGACAATGTTTGATAAAGCGATTATTTAGTTTGTATAAGGTGTAAAATAAATACTATGTCCTAATAGAGGAGTATTGGATTTCTAAAAGTTTTGAAATAAGGTCTATTTTCAATGGAGTATAGAGTTTGTAGAAACAAAGTCTATGTTCGATGGACTAGTATAGAGTTTGTAAAAAATATGCAAGATAAATTGAGTGTCGATAGATTAAAATAAAATAGACGCAGTATTGAATTTTCTATGAATAGTGACTTAGACAAATGTTGTAATGAGCACATAGGCATAGAGTGTGTATTTGTCATTATTGAAAAGAGGATCCCGAGACCCAAATAGAGTTTGAATAAAGTGTCGACACATTTTGAGCATAGATATAGGGGAAATAATGATCCCAAAGCCATTAATGGTGCAAAATTGAATAACTTGAGACCAAGGTATGGAGTGCATAAGTTAAAGGTATTAAAAATTTGATAAAAATAGATCAAGATATGTGAATATATACCCAAATGTGCCCATTTACTATAAATAGTATGGTAGAAAATTCAAATAGTAATTTCATTGTTATTGTGATTGATAGTGACTTGTGTTATGAGAGAGGTAGGATGCCATGTTCTAGAGAGGTCTTGTGCTTGTGATTTGATTGGGTAGTGGATGTAATTTAGGCACAAATAGTTGATGAGTTAGTAAGTCTTGAAAACTTGTGATTTTGTTGAAAAATAGTAGTGATTTTCAATATTTTTCGTGATGTAAAATATGAGACCATCATGGTATATATGACCGAGCGGTCCATTTTAAACTTTGGGGTCAAAACCATACAATTTGTATGGTCTTGACCCTAAGTTGTATGGTCTTTAACTTGAGTTATATGGTCTTGGCCATATCTATACGGTCTTGACCTAATGTTGGAAACAATGAATAATATCAATGTATATGTGTGGATTTTTATAATTAACATGTTATTTGATTATTTAAATGTTTTTCTTGACTATAGATGATCTATTACATGTTTGAAAGGGCCTATGATTGTAGAGAGATGTGCATTTGAGAGAGTTATGAGGTGGCCATCATATGGAGACTCTTTTTGCTTTGTGTTTAGGTGATGATGTTTGGGATGTATTGGATAGAGATGATTTCTAACATATAACTAGATTAGGGGAAATGCATGTTGTCTAAAATTACACCCCATGTAATTTTGAACAACTTAATCAAATTTTGGACTTAGGTGGATTTTTTTCAAAATTCGTGGAGTATTGGAACATAGTGTTATGTGGATTCTCCTAATATGTGGAATGAGGATGTTGTTTCTTGGGTCCTTTGAGGATGTTGTTAGACTTATTGTTAGACTTAGCTACTCTATAATATGTTTTGGTCCAGATCTTAGAATTAATAAAGTTGATTGTTTAGAGCTTGTAGTAAAAATTTTCTGGAGCTCGAAGTATAAATGATTCATAGCTAGACATATAAATGGTTCATAGATCACATAAAGTATGTTTGGTATGGATCTTAGAGCTAATAGAGTTGATTGTGCTCACATGGTAGTATTACTAGTCCGGAGCTCAATGTATAAATGGTCTAGAGCTCGTAGTCTAGATCTCATAGTAGAATTTTTCCGGAGCTCACCTAAGAATGTTTCTTGTTCGGAGTTAGAAGTATGATTCGTCTCATGTAACTAGCAACACACAATGTTGATATGGAGCTACACTTGAATGATCTAGTGCCCCATTGGAAAATTGATCTAGAATGATAAGAAAATAGGACTGTGGATAATAAAATACAAAATAGGGTGGGAAAGGTCAAATCCCACTAATAAATGTCAAATCATTGGATCATGCAGGATGACTACTCCAAAGCATTAAAAATGGGTTTATGATCCGGAAGGATATAAACCGATCTCCCTTGTTTTGGAATTAATATGTTTTGATGTTTTGATTCAAACTAATGTTGACTCTATTTTGTGTTTATATTTAGTTCATGAGCTGACCTTCATTTTGTCTTGGCACCTAAGGATTAAGAGGTACAATCAGGTATAAAATAATATGAAGTTGAAATAACAAATTGTGTGAAGAGGATAATGTAATAAATGAAGGGTGGAGTAAGTATAGTGTGGAAGAAGAGCAATATTATGAGAATATATCATTAGAGATCAAATTAGATAGAGAAAATGGTGAGTTTTTAAAAAGGGAGGAAGAGAAAGTAGAGTGTGGAGAAGATGGTGATAACAATGACATAACTCGGAAGGTAAGAGTATGTCAAATGTGCAACCAACAAATGAATGAAATATGTGCATATGGAATAATGGTGCATGAAACCAGCAAGAGGCTAGAAGTACAAATGAATGGTGAAAGTAAACTTGAGGAGTAACAAAATATACAACATTAAGAGAAATTTTATGAAAGAGAAAAAGTGTAATTGGTGATTGTCGTTTCCAGGTGAGTTGGTGCTTGGCATTGGGGATTGATGTCTCCAGTGAGTTGGTTCTCACAAATTATATGAGTTGATGCTTGGCATTGAGGATTGGTGTCTCTAGTAGGTTGGTGCCTAAAAACATTTGTAAAGTAGTTCATTTTGTGACTGGATTTGAATAATAGATCTAAGCGAGTCATTTCTATGTGGTTTTTCTCCTAAAAGGGTTTCCACATAAATTTTGTGTTTGCATTGTTATATATTGTGTGATTGCTACTTATTTGTGGATATTAACGTTTAAATAAGTAAAATATTGTGTAATATTGATTCAACCCCTCTCATTATTAGTGTGTGATCTTCAATTGGTATCGAGATATGATTCCTTCAAATAGTGTAAAAATTAGAAGGAAGATATCGAAGCACACATGATAGGGCAAGATGTATTCTCCTCAAATAGATATCCATTGTTTGATGGAACTAATTATGATTTTTGGAGTATAAGGATGCACTCCTGTCTAGTGGATCTTGGGTTTAACATTTGGAAATTAATTGTAAGTTCTTATGTAGATCCATGACTCATTTAACATATCAAGCCGGTATGAAGGAAAGTGAGAGCAACATAAAGGCCATGAATGCAATATTGTGTGGTTTTTCTGAATCAAAATTTATTAAGGTGATGCATTATGTTTCAACCAAGGAAATATGGGATAAACTAAAGAACATATATGAAGGAGATGACAAGGTGAAGAAAGCAAAGATCCAAACACATAGAAGTCATTGCAACCTATCTTCTTCATGTATATGAAGTTTTCAACACCATTAGAGAGCCTAGAGAATAAATTAAGGATTAAATTATTGTGTAAAAATGTTAAGATCTCTAACTTTGAGGTTTGATGCCAAAGTATCTGCCATTGAAGAAATGAAGGACTAAAACACCCTAACAATGGATGACTTACATGGGATTCTCAAAATATATGGGATGAGAACTAAAAAGACAAATCATCTAAGTGTGAGGCAACCTTCAAATCTTCAAATAAAATGAATAACAAGAATCACAAGCCACATGAATGCTCCAATAACGATTCAAACAAGGAAGAAGCTAATTTTGTCATAAGGCTAAGGAAAGGATCTGGAAAATACAAAGGTAAGTTACCCTTCAAATGTTTTAATTGTGGTAAAGTAGGAAATTATGTTGCTAAGTGTCCATATGTAGAAAATGAAAACAGTGATAATGAAGTAGACCACGAATAAGTTTTATCAAAATAAGATCTATAAGCAAGGCAAATACGAGGAAGGAAAGAACTTTTACAAGCACAAGAAAAATCTCTATACCAAGGAGGAAAGTAACTCATCTGAAGAAAATCAAGAAATCCACTCTACCAGTGATAAAGAAGAATTGTTCATGGAAATAGATATAAAAGAATACGAAGGAGAGATGGTTTCATGAGATGAAGAAGATGTTGAATTTGAAGGTGAAGTAGATCTTGAAGAAGATCTCATTTTTGCCCTAGAAGAGATCAAAATACTAAAGCAGAAGAATCTTAAACAAAAACAATAGTTTCATAAATTTGAAGAAGAATATAGTGCCTCAAAATCCAATTTGACAAAATATCTTGAAGAATCCACTAAGATCATCATTGACACGAAGGTTCGTGTCGAAGAGATGAAGAAGATGAATGAGAATGTGAGAACCCGGATGAAAACTCGATGCAGCCTAGAATTTACTAGATAACACCCTAGTCACGTTGGCACATCACTCAGCCTAGACTGAGCACTCACTCGAAGCGTGCAAAGGTACCAGGTCCCTCTTTAGGGTTGCTATAGCAGGATGTTAGCGTGATGAAGGAAGAAACATATAGACCCATAACTAATCCATCATTCTACAATGCATGCTACATTCAGATCTATGAAAGAACAAGCTTTAAATATTAATCATGATTGAATCAATAACATGCACTACTCAATTATAAATAGGAATGATACTTAGATTCAACCAATATCTTCCATCTATTAATAAACATAAAAGCTTCTTATAGTAATGTCAATCTATACCAATGCATGCATGGATCTGATACAATAATTCAGTCATATGCATATATCTCTATACCTTCATACATCCATCACACATATCTCTTACTACTATGTGATTCATATCATATATATAGGGTGGGGACTTGCCCTTCACCACTTATCTATTCTAGAAATAGGCCGCATGCTATTAATAGCCATGCATTGTTTACAAGCATAGCCACACATGCAAGTGTGCTATCTATAGACCTCTTACAGTTAACTGAAGTGTCAATCCTATTCTTATCTCGTCTCCATGCAAAATGCTTCGATTTGATCCTCCAAAGATAGACAATGCATGACACACACATCTTTGCATTATTGGTGTGTTCCACACACCATCTTCTAAAAATAGGTTGTCATGCTTAAAATCGGCTAAGTCCTAAATGTTGAACTTGCCCTCCGCATGTGGGTTCTTCCTATCCCTCCGCACCCTTGATCATTTCCTTCTCTCCCATGTGGACTTCTTGTGTGATCTCGACAATTATTCTCGATCAACAAACACAAGGAAGGAAATTGTGAGAATCTTGAATATGAAATTGTTTCCTTAAGAAATGAGCTTGAGAAAACAACTACTAAGTTGAATAGATGGCTCAAGTTTGAGAAGAGCTATGAAGTCTTAGATGATATTATCAACAATCATAGATCATCATTCATCAAGACTGGTCTTGGGTACTATTATTTTGCTCAAACGTGCACCCACGTCTTGGATCTTGAAAGGGCCAAGGTGTTTGAGACCAAAATGGAACCGTCCCCAAGTTATGGGACCTTGCAATCTTGGAACGGATCTCCAGAGAAGGCTGGTTCCTCTATCTATTTCTACTACTACTGCTAGTCCTAGTGCTGAAAAGGGAAACTAAGATAAGAATTCCAAGGGACCAGGGAAAGAAGGATAACATAAGGTAAACTATACTAAAAGGTGATAACACCATAAAAGAGGGATGGACACTATCTGTTCTGAGTGAGAATGACAGGGAATGTGTGAAACGAGGTTAGGCATGAGTAGCACAACAAAACACTCATTCACCGAATCGTTCTAATGGAGCACAACCAAATACGAGGAACTACAGGGGACCTGAAGTAACACAATCAACACACAACGTAAAAGAAAAGGCAAGAAGAAGGAATGCAAACACGTTAGGATAGAGAATAGTCACAAAATGATGCTTATATTACTTCCAAAAATGCACATAACTGTTACAATGATGAAGGAGGCCGATATCCACATGCAAGAGCCATACATAGAGGTCTATAACTCAAAATATAGAAAATATGGTGTCCTTAGAAAAATGCATAAGGATCTAGAGTGTCCAACATAACAAATGAGCCTTGCTCTTACATTTATAGATGAATCCATGGAGGAAGAAGGGAAAAGGAGGAAAACCCGAATTTGAAACACAACCACCAACAAGAAGCATTAATGTCTGCAAATCCACTTGGAAATCTGTGAAATACGCTTCCCCATGCTTGTTTGACATGTTGAAGACAAAGGAGGGTGGATCATACCAAATTGGGTGGTTGGAGCAATTAGATCTACTCATCAATGTTCAGAAAGACATTTTCCCATTTCTCACCTACCAGATCCACCAGAATTTGAATTTTGATTTTTGGCACTCAGTAGCCGATGTCAACACTCTCTGAAAATTCTAAGCACGCACCGATGTGAGCTCTATAGTAGAAGATATGGCTGTCAGCTGTCGAGTTATTGGCGTACACAAAACATGTGGCACACATTGATTGGCTAAGATGGTTGCCAAATGTACAACTATTTATCATTTTTGCCACGTGTCACTTACTTGATTTGTTGAAGGATTCAATGCCTGTTGGCGCACTTGATGGTTACGCGTGACACACTTAAGCATGTCAAAAGATGATCTGGCATAGAAGGGTATGAGGGAAGGGTGCGTGGAGAAAATAGAGGAAGGCGCGGAGGGGGCACGTGTGATGCGCACGGGGAGATGAATGCACACGAGGAGATGAAGCAAACTGGTGAGAAGAGAATGTATGGTTAAGGCACAACTATTACAAAGTAATGGGTGTGGCACGTGAAGGGCCAAGGACTTAGTAGTAAGTGCGAGGCGTGCGGGATGGGAAGAAGCTGACTAGGAAGAAGGTGAACGCATAGAAGGTGGGTGTAAGAGAGAAGTGGAAGGAGAAAAGGAAAGGGGCACGCAGTAAATTGTGACCAAAGGAATGTGCCAAGTGATTTTGAGCACGCATAATTCTTCAATGAATAACTTAGGGGCCGTAATGTGTATGCAAGTTATCCAAATCACTAGGAGAGCTATTTGGATAATAGTTTTGGTGACTTTCGGGGCCATCTTCCTGCTAGATGAAAGAGATCAATAGCCTAAAGCATCCATTGGGCATGGAGTCTACTTGTTCAATCATGAAAATGCCCCTGTGATCACTTTGAGAATCATTTTTGCACTCTATTCTAAATCTCACAATTCTTTGAGAGAGGCTCTACATTTTAAAAAAAAAAAGTGTGCACGAGAAGCATGCGAGAGGAAAGAACTATGTACAAACAAACAATGTGCACAGAGCACACTTGGAGGAATTGAAACTACTTTAATATATACAACATGATGTAACAAACCTAATGGAAGGGTTTGAGATAGATCCCGTTTACTGGGATTTGCAGCGTGCTTCCATCCGGATGAGTTAACTTGAAAGAGTTAGCTTCTTTGTAGGAACTGATGATGTATGGGCCACTCCAAAGTGCATCAAACTTTGAATGGCACCTGGCTTAGCTCTATTAGCATCCCATTTTAGAACCAGGTCCCCAATTTGAAAGCTTGAGGTCTAGCCTTTCTGTCAAACCATTTATTTGTTGTTTGTTGATGTTGTTCTAGCTTGATCATGACAGAGTTTCTGAGTTCTTCAAGATGAATCAACTCTACCATTCTGATTTCTCTTTGATCTGCACCTTCAAATTCCAATTTGCTTGACAAGTGCCAATGAATTTAATTCTAGTGTCAAAGGAAGGGCAACCTCCTTGCCATAGACAAGCTTGTAAGGTGAAGTTCCTATTGCCTTTTTTACTGTGATTCTATCTACCCAGAGTGTGCGCAAGACCTTCGTATGCCACTGTCTTTGGCTGATGTTCATTGTGCACTTCATGATTCTGATTAGGTTCTTGTTTGTTGATTCTTCCAGACCATTTCCTGAGGGTAATAGTTGGAAGAGGTTTTTAGGTAAATGCCCAAACTTAGATCCCAATCAATGATTTTAGCACCAAGGAAGGCCTTTGCATTATCAGAGATAATGGTTTGAGGAATGCCAAACCTTGTGACTAAACCCTCAAGAAAGTCAAGGATGACTGTCCTCAGTTAATTCCTTAAGCACAAAAACTTTTGTCCATCGGTGAAGTAATCTGTAGCTTATTAGAACCCATTTATGTCCAACACTTGAAGGCGATTGATCATGCCTATGAAGTCAAGACCCCATTGCAAAAGGCTGATCCACTTGGATTGGTCAGAGGGGAAGCATTGCAAATATTTTCTTTCTTGCAAAGAAAGCACATTCTTTACATTTTGTGACCCACCTATGTGCATCTGCAAACAAGGTAGGCCAAAAGATACCTACCATTATGATTTTCTTTTGCTATAGTCTTGGCAGAGAAGTGTCCACCAGAGAATCCATCATGAAATTCTGCTAACACTTTTTTAGTCTGCATGCCTTGTTGATACATCTTAACAACACGCCATCAAGATTCCTTTTGAAGAGAAGTCCATCAATCAACACATAAGGGATAGATTGTAACCTCAGATGTCTTCTCTTTGCTTTATTTAAACTAGGAGGGTATGCACCCTTGGAAAGGAATGTGATCATGTCCTTCATCCAGTCACGCGCGCCAGGGTCTATATTCTGTTTAATTTCTACACATGTGAAGGTCTTCATCCAGAAATAATGAAGCCTCAGGTTCACTCTACGCATCCTCAACAATCTACTTGCAGAGTGCACTGCCTCTTACCAACTTTGTGGCCTTAATAGTCACATCATATTCCATGATTTTAGTCACCCATCATGCTCTCTTCTCACTGATTTCTGCTCCCATGATGAAGTCTCTGATAGATGAGTGGGAGACTAACACCTTGATATGATTTTGGCGAGAATACTTTTGAATTTCTTGAGTGCGTGCATGATGGCAAAGACTTGCTTCTCCGTGTGACTTGTATTTCAATTCATAATCCTTCAACGTTTGGCTGAAGAAGGCCACTAGCTATTCCAGCCCTTGTTCATTTTCTTATGTTAGGACAACATCAATGCTTGCATCAAGCACATAAGCATAAATGATGAAATCCTTTGAGTAATCTAGATTGATGAGTGTTGGTGCAAAAACAATCTCTTTCTTGATCTTATTGAAGCTTTATCTTCCTTCTACTGTCCATCTGAAGGCTATGTCCTTCTTGAGCATAAGGGTGATGGGCCGAACTAGTCCCACAAAGTTAGGGATAAAACACCTAACAAAGTTAATCTTGCCAAGGAAGGATTATAAGGCCTTTTTGTGCGCCGACAGGGAAAGGGCTAGGATGGCTGAAACATGCTTAAGATCAATCGTGATGCCATCCTTTGAAACCACATGGCCTAAGAGCTTGCCCTGAGCCACCAAAAATTGCACTTCTTGGGGTTAAGAGATACCCCAAATTCTTTGCATCTCTCAAAGACCTTTTCTAGGTGCGCCATGTGATCCACACTCTTATTTGAGAAGATTGTTATATCATCAAGGTAAACCAAGATGAACTCATTGATGTAACCTTTGAAGGAAATATCCATGGTGCGCTAAAACATTGCGCCCGCATTTGACAAACCAAAGGGCATTTTCTGATATGCATATGTTCCCCACTTGGTTGTAAATGTTGTTTTGAATTGATCCTCTTCCTTGACCAGGATCTAGTTGAAACCCGAATACCCATCTAGCATGGAGAATGTCTACGTGCCAGCTATGGTCTAGAATCTACTCCATTGAAGGAAAAGGATAATGATCCTTTAGAGATGCCTTATTCAAATCTCTGAAATCAACACAGAGTTTGATTTCACCATTTTTCTTGTGCACTGGAACAAGATTTGTGACCCAGGTGGAATATTTGATGGGAAAGATAATTTTTTCCTCAATGAGTTTGGATAACTCCTTTCTCATGAGGGGCTCTATTTTTGGATTGACTGGCCATTGCTTCTGTCTGACAGGATTTATACCAGATCAAGGTCAATGGAGTGTTGAGCAACACTAGGATCAAAACCTTTGAGGTCTTCATACTCCCATGAGAAGATATCACTGTATTTTTGACAAAGAGAGATGAAGGCCTATTTTTCTTCATGCGCACAAGTCCTGCTAAGCAACAACTCTTTTCCACACGCAATAGTAATGGGGAAGCAATCTTCTTGCACGGCGTGCATGTATCTTTATTCACCCTTGAAATCATCATCAGGGCTGGACATTTTCTCTAAGGTGACCAACCCTTTAGGTAACCTATTTGTCTTCAGTTGTATTACTTGGTCACCATAGTTGTCATGTAAGTCAACTTGCATACTTGATGAAAATTCAGCTTCATTTTGGATAAACTGGATGATCTACACGTCACTATCGAACACTTGCCAATTGGTGTTATTATCTGGAATGGATGGTCTGATTACCATCTTAATGTGCTAAGTGTTTCCTTTGACAAAGTCCTCAACAGGAGAGAAAATTGTGAACCGAGCATGGCCATTTGGTCAGCTTCTTTGTTCATTCTGTGTGGGACTACCTACAGATTAAGGGCATCAAAGCTCTCAAGTAGGTCCCAAACTCTATATTTATAAGCTTTAAGAAGCTTATTCTTTGTTTGGCATTTGTTGGTGACCTTGGTGGATGATCAATTCTATGTCCCCAAAGATCTGCAACGCTTTAATTTTCTTCTTTTTAGCAATGAGCAAGCCATGCACCAACACTTCATATTCTGCCACATTATTAGAGCATGCAAACTACAACCTATGTGCAAAGAATAATTTCTCATCCTTAGGGGAAATGAGAACCACTCTGCTCCCACGCCATTTCTACTTCTAGATCCATCAAAGTATAACTTCCATAAACCATTTGAACTTTGTCTCTTATGAGTGCATGCATGAAGCGTAACATCTTATTCTAAAATGTAATAAGTACCAAGCCTAGTTTCATAGGCTTCCAGTTCTTCAACATAGGGATCAAATTTGTGATGCCTTTCCACCCATTCATCAAGCACTAGGTTTGGAATAGAGGGTGGAAGAGACTACTCTTCAGGAACTGAAACTTGTTCTTCTTGGATAAGACAATTGGCTTGGAGAGGGGATGGGACATATGGCTCTACATGATAAGAAAATATAGGCTCAACTTGTATGGTAAACCAGGTACCATACCTTGTCTTGAGTAACATATGAGACCAATTAGAAGACAAGTAACCACCCACCTTGGCAGTAAATTCTCTTGATAGACATAGGGAAAAAAAAGGAGGTAGGTCAATAATTGACACATCTTGAGTAATTGTCAGGCTTGGACATGCATGGAGGGTTAACTCAAGATCCTTGATGAATCCTAAGGTGGTTACAATTGAGCCATCAAGTTGTAGGACTCCTTTAGACAAAGGGCTATATTTCAGACCTAAGACATTAGCTATCTTCTTAGGCATAACAAGTATACTAGTGCCTGAGTCAATCATGTAGTTATGCACTAGGTGTTTGCCTATAATCAAGGACATATAGAAGGGTGAGTTTTAGTAGCTTTACTTACTTGTTTCTCCTCTTCTTGGTAGATTTTGACAGAAGTGCATGGCTTCTACATAACTAGGTCAAGCACGGGGAGTTGCGCCAGAGCTTCATGCAATAGGTCCCGCTAAGATGGAATGGTCAGGGCATCCCACATGTGACATTTATGTTTGTTCTCTTCATTTGGTCAACAATGCTTGAATGGAAGCCCACCCATCTTGTGCATTTGGGGAACAACATCCCTTTTTGATTGTTCAGGCATGAAAGCCTAAATTTTAGCTGGGGCAGAGGCTTGGCCTACCAAATGAGGGGCGCGTGCTATTTTAGACGGAGCTTTATGAGGGGCCTCCTACATAGGGATTTGAGCACCTTTACTACATGATGCCTTATCTGATTCTTTCTTCTTCTAAGGATCTACTTGCATTGTCGGGGGTATAACCTGCACGCCTGACTCTAACATTCTTTTCTTGTATCTCATGTTGTTCATAACTTGGGCATGCGGTCTGTTTGTATCTTCTATAGCTTGGTTGATTGCGTAGAAGTCCTCCACACCAAAGAACATCAAATTGGAATCTAGAGGAACTTCTGGTCCTTTTGGATTATCTGCTTCATGGCGCTTGTTGAGGGCTCATAGGATGAAGCATTCTAGATCATGAAGGCTTGGGTGTGTGCAACATTAGCACAATGATACTGACTATGAGGCATTTTACAAGGGAAGCACCATTTTGACTCTTGTGCCAAGTTGTTCTAAACTGGAACAAGCACTCGACTCACGCTAGGTGCTGGGAGAGAAGTCACGGGAGGAATAAATTACAAGGGTAGATGTGCATTAGGTTGCCATCTATCATTTTGCTGATTGGGCGTGTATCTTTGATTTCCATATTGATTCCACTAGGGCTGATTGCCTTGGCCATGTGCTTGATTGGAATTGCCTCTATACGCTTGCGCTTGTTGCTTTTCTAATGATATGACCTTGTTTGATAAATTTCTGATCAAGGCCTTCAATTATTCATCTTCCTTTTGTTGTGATGGAGAATAGGATGTTGAGGCAACTGGTTGCACACTTTTCTCAGGGATAGGAATAGGGGCCATAGAAGGTTAGGGGTGCTGTGATATCTCTAGGAACCAGGGCATGGGTGGTCTAGGAGCCAACTTCCCCACCTGAATGAGACTATTTTCTGCCCTTACTGCAATGCTATAAGCAGTTGGTAAAGTCCTACCTCCCATAGATTGGATCATAACTAAAATGTCACTTTGTTGAGTGCCTTTAGATAATAAAGGAAAGCATGTTGGGCTGTAGGTCTTACCACAAGAGGAATTCTGTCCCAAGTCTTCTGAAATCTGATGTTGAAATTAGTCATCTGCTCATTGGGTGCCCTCCTTGTTGTTGTCAGTTGCTCCACCAAAGATAGGTGATCTGACTTGTCTTCAAAATAACTGCATAGAGTTGTTCCCAACTCATCCCAAGTGCTAATAGATCTAAGTCTCAAGCCTCTATACCATTGAAGTGCTTTACCTTTGAAAGAGGCTAAACTACTGATCTACATCATTATGTGTGATCAGATAGAGTGAACACACATTTGCTACATCCTGGATATGCTCTGAGGGTGACTTGATTCTCACCAGTAAAGTAAGGAATACTCTTGAGTGCACCATTTGGCATATCATGATGCATGGACAGAGTAAGGGACTCCCTCCATAAAAGTTTGCAAATCTTCTTAACGGAGGGGTTATTGATGCACCATCTCGGGGTGCATAGATTGTGTATTTTGAGGAGGATTTGAATGGGCACGACATGCTTTGGAGATAGAGATGCATGCGCGGGCCTTCTAGAATGAACTCTCCTCGGGGATAGCTAGAGGTATTCAAAATAATCTTCAACTGCTGCACTTCTTCTTGTGTGCACTCTTCTTATAGAAAGGAACTTAGACTAAAAACAAAGTCTCAAAATATTGGGAGTCGCCATATGTGTTTAAATGAGCCTCTAAAGGTTGAAACACTAAGTTCACACACCAGAACTTAGAGATATGAAATTTGAGCTTTCAATGCTTGGTCCCACCGGCATGCCAGAAACTGTTGGTTTCTCAAACGTGCACCCGTGTCTCGAATCTCAAAAGGGCCGAGGTGTTTGAGACCACAATGGAACCATCCCCAAGTTATGGGACCTTGCAAGATTTGGGATGGATCTCTGGAGAAGGCCGGTTCCTCTATCTATTTCTATTGCTACTACTACTCCTAGTGCTTTGAAAAGGGAAACTAAGCTAAGAATGCCAAGGGACCAGGGAAAGAAGGATAACATAAAGTAAACTATAATAAAAGGTGATAGCACTAGAAAAGAGGGATGAACACTATCTTTTCTGAGTGAGAATGACAGGGAATGTGTGAAAGGAGGTTAGGCATGCATAAGACAACAAAACGTGCATTCACCAAATCATTCTCATGGAGCACAACCAAATATGACACCGCAAGCGAGGGACTTGAAGTAGCACAACCAACATGCAACGTAAAAGAAAAGGCAAGAAGAAGGAATGAAAACACATTAGGATAGAGAATAGTCACAAAACAATGCTTATATCACTTCCCAGAAATGCATGAATCTATTCTGATGATGAAGGAGGCCGATATCCACATGTAAGAGCCATACATAGAGGTTTGTAACTCAAAATATAGAAAATATGGTGTCCTTAGAAAAATGCGTAAGGATCCAGAGTGTCCAACCTAACAAATGAGCCTTGCTCTTACATTTATAGATGAATCCATGGAGGAAGAAGGAAAAGGAGGGAAAACCTGAATTTGAAACATAACCACCAATAAGAAGCATTAATGTATGCAAATCTGCTTGAAACACATGAAATATGCTTCCCCATGCCTATTTGACGTGTTGAAGACAAAGGAGGGCGGATCATACCAAATTGGGTGGTTGGAGCAATCAGATCTACTCATCAATGTTTAGAGAGATGTTTTCCCGTTTCTCACCTACCAGATCCACTAGAATTTGAATTTTGAATTTTTGGCATTGTAGCTGATGTCAGCAGCTCTTTGAAAAGTCTAGGTGCATGCTGATCTAAGCTCTGTAGCAGAAGATATGGCTATCAGAAGATGTTAAAGTTATTGGCATACGTAAAACACATGGCGCGTGTTGATTGGCTGAGATGGTGGCCAAATGTACAACTATTTGTCATTTTTGCCATGTGTCACTTATTGATTTGTTACAAGAATTTGGCCCTATTGGCACGCTTGAATGGTTGTGGGTGACACACTTTAACCGTGTCAAAAGATGATCTGACACAGAAGGGTATGAGGAATGGCACACGAGAGAAAACAAAGGAAGGAACGGAGGGGCACACGGAGTTGAATGCGCACGGGAGATGAAGAAAATTAGTGAGTAGAGAATGTATGGTTAAGGCACAACTATTACAAAGTAATGGGTGTAGCGCATGAAGGGCCAAGGACTTAGTAGTAAGTGTGAGGCATGTGGGATGGGAAGAAGCTGACTAGGAAGAAGGTGAACGTGTGGAAGGTGGGTGTAAGAGAGAAGTGGAAGGAGAAAAGGAAAGGGGCGCGTAATTAAATTACGACGAAAGGAATGTGCCAAGTGATTTTGAGTGCGCGTAATTCTTCAACGATTAACTGGGGCCAGAATGTGTATGCAAGTTATCCAAATTGCTAGGAGAGATATTTGGATAACAGGTACAAAGAAGATCGGAGGCGCAAATGAAGATCCCAACATGTTATCAAAGAAGGAAAACATAGACAAGTTAAATACCTATGCATATGCTCTTAAAATTCATATTAGAAATGAAAACAAAGAGAAGGAGACTAATGTTCCTCAAAATATTAATGATACCAACATTCCTCTAAAAGAGAGCCCAAACAAATGTAAAAGGTTCTTTCCTCTAAGGAAACATCACATAACCAAGTTTCAAAATTAATTTTAGGGTTATTGTTTCTCATGCAATTAGTTTGGGCATAAATTAATTAAATGTAGAACTCATGCAAGAAACTTTGGTAGGAAGAAGATTGCAAGTACATGTTCTTATGTGCCCTTAAACATAAAATACAACTCATTTTCTCCTTTGATGGATTGTAATGTTGAATGTTATAAGTGCCACAACTTTGGACATATTGCATAATTTTGTAGATTTGTTTTTATGGAATCTACCAGAAAAATAAGAATGTGGAAACTACGAATAATTAGAAGAATGAAACAGTAAAAGTTTGGAAGAAGAAGCTAGAGCAAGAAAAGGATAAAGAAAAATCCATGCCCATTCGCATACATTTTATGCAAAAATGAAGGAAATAAATGGTATATTGATAGTGATTTCTCAAGTCATATGAATGGAGACAAAAGTAAGTTTCTCACTTTAAAATAAGTGAATGGAGGCACTTTGTGAAGTTTGGAGACAATGCTACAACAAGAATTTCAGGTAAAGGTACTATTAGCCTTAACAATGGAAGATCAAAAACTGAAAATGTCTTGTATGTTGAAGGATTGAAGCATAATATTCTGAGTGTGAGAAAAATGAGTGATCAAGGGTATACTATCACATTTCATGTTAAAGGATGTGAGATCAGAAACGAAAAATAGAGAAATGTAGTTGTTGATGCTTGTAGGACAACTAATAATCTTTATATTCTCAGTGAGATTAAAGGATAAAAAATCTACATAGGGAAAACAAATGAAATCTAGTTATGACATAGAAGAATGGGCCATATTAATTTTGATAATTTAGTAAAAATCAGTTCCAAACAAGTTGTTAGAGACATGCCAAAGATCACTAAACCAACAAATACACTTTGCAAGCAATGTCAACATGGGAAGCAGACAAGAGTTACATTCAAGACAAAGGAGTACTCAACTACAAAGTTATTTAAACTTCTTCATATTGATTTGTGTGGGCTTACAAGGATTCAAATAATGCAAGGTGATAAATTTTCCATGTTTCTTATTGATGATTATTCTAGAATGACATGGGTTACTTTTATAAAAGAAAAATCTGAGGCGTTTGAGAATTTTAGAGCTTTCAAGGCCATGGTTGAAAATGAAACTAGTAAGATAATCAAGTGCCTAAGATTTGACTATGGAGGAGAATTTACCTCAAATGAGTTTGAATAATTTTGTGAGAATCATGGAATAAAAGAAATTACTCAGCTGTAATAAATACTATGAAAAATGGCGTTCTAGAGAGAAAAATAGAATAGTCTAGGAGATGGAAAGAAAAATACTAAATGATTCTAAGTTGTCTTATATGTTTTGGAGAGAAGTAGTCAACACAACAATTTACATTTTAAATAGAGGGAAAATTAGAGTAAACAATAACAAGACACCTTATGAATTATGGAAGGGCAGACCAACAACAATCAAATATTTTAGAGTGTTTGGAAGCACATGCTATATCAAAAGAGATGATGAAGACTTGGGTAAGTTTTATTCCAAATCTGATGAAGGTATTTTTCTTGGTTACTCTTCAATAAGCAAGGCATATAGATGCTACAATATGAGAACACACAAGATTGTTGAAAGTGCAAATGTGAAAGTGGATGATATCAAGTATAAAAAGAATAAGACACAAGAAACTAATTATTCAAAGGAAGCAAGCAACGAAGATGAAGAAGAAGATGAAAAGGAAGAAGTTGAAAGAAAAGATACAAAAACACCATCCAAATCAATCCAAAATAACCATTCAGAAAAATAGATTATAGGTGACAAAGACATTGGAGTACAAACTAGAAGAAGATTAAAAATGTAGTTGAACATGCAAATATGTCTTTCTTTATCCAAGGTAGAACCTAAGATTTTTACTAAAGCAAGTGAAGACAATCATTGGATTGGATCTATATAAGAAAAGCTAGATCAGATTGAGAAGACTAAAACACTGGACTTGTACCAAGACCAAAAGATAAAAATGTGATTGGCACCAAGTGGGTTTTAAGGAACAAGCTAAATGAAGATGGACAAGTTGTAAGAAATAAAACAAGGTTAGTTTATAAGGGGTATGCACAAGTTGAAGGTATTAAATTTGAAGAAATTTTTGCTCCTATTGCACATTTAAAAGCCATTAGAATGATTTTGGCATTTTCTTGTTTTGATTTTTTAAATTATATGAAATAGACATTAAATCAACATTTCTAAATGGGAATTTAGAAGAATAAGTTTATATTGAAGAACTAGAAGGATTCATTTTATTAGATGATAAATATTATGTAACACCCTGAACTATCGTTACTTCCTCCTGGGCATTTAAGTGTTGATATATGATTTCTTCTGTCAAAGGATGTGTTCCTTTGATTGTGAAGTCATGCTTGATATAGATTGTATCTTCTTTGCATTTGAAGATCTTTGACTGAGCCAGGATATGCTTGGACTCTTTTATTTCTTTCATTTTTGCACCTGAGTTTAATCTGATTTCGGAATGAATTGTGGATTTACCCGTCTATATGACTCATCCTTGGATCAGTGGCATTGATCCAAGAGATGTTTTAAGTTTATTCGGGAAGGTATATCTGTTGGTTCTTTTACTGAACGATTCTATTTGTTAGACCTAGACTGGTTCTATTAAGGTTAATAACCTAAACCTAAACTATAATCTAACCTAGCCCTAAACTATAAGTTAAATGTTCTAAGGTTAGTGACCTAATGCTAAGGAGGTTAGACTAAGTATCACCTTAAAGTCTAACCTATGTTTCTAACCTAACTAATGATCATGGAGGAAAGGGACCTATGAAGGGTGCGAAGCCATGGGCGGTATTTTTATGGCATTAAATGAGATGGATAAGTATGAAGGACGAGGGATTTGGTGGAAGTTTCAAATGGCTAGTGAAATCCGACGTGGCAGAGTCACCAAATCTGGAAATGGTCTTTGGTTTGTTTTTGTCCATCGCCAACTATGGCGGTCGGTGGCAATGGAGATTGAGCGGGAACTTCGAGTTAATGCAATTAAGGAACTTGATTTCCGAGCACGGATCGCTCGGGAAGGCATGCAAAATGGAAAACTGGTTGTTTGTTTGGTTTTCCATGCACTCGGTTTTCTCTCTGTTTGATCACTGGTTCTTCGAACTAGTCTACTTGGTGTTGCATGGCAACTATGAGAATAACTAGCTCTTTTCTCTATCGAGGAAAGTTTATAAGGCATGGAAATAACAAATTATTGTTGTTGAATCTAACGTGGAAAAAGAGGAGAAGGCTCGAGCTCTTTCAGAGGTCTTCTTCGGATTTTTAAGCGACATTACCAGGCATGTTAGGCCCTAACTTTTAAAAATCTTGCTTTCCTTCAAATGATTTCATTAGAACAACTCTGTTCAGATGATTTTTGGTCCAGTTGGTTTTTATGGTAGCATTGTATGAATTAGTTTGTTGTATCTTCATGTTGGTTCGATTATTCAGTCAAACCCTTGCTGGGTGTACATTTTGTTTCGTATGGTTGAATTATCTTGCTGTGTTTTGCATTTCGGTTAGATTTCGTAGAAATGCTTGCAAGGATAATGTACGAATTTGACTCTGTTGGAGTCCATAAAAATGCTTTCTTGCTTGGTATAGACTTTTGTTGAAGCCTTGTTGTTAACACTGTGGAGATTGATACAGTTGGAATTCTTGGAAATAGATAGTATCTTTCTACTTCAGTAGAAGTTTATTTGTGAATACTAAATGGGTACGACTCCTTTTGAGTCCTTGAAAAGTAACATACGTTTCTACTTCTGTAGGAGTTCAGTCGTGAATTCTGTATGTTATTGATATAGTTGGATTTCTTGAATTTAATATGTATCTTGTATCTTTCTACTTCAGTAGAAGTTTATTTGTGAATACTACATGGGTTCGACTCCTTTTGAATCCTTGAAGCGTATATTATGTTTTTCTCTTCTGTTTAAAGCTCAGTTGTGAATACTGTGGTTATTGACTCAGTTGGAGTCCTGGATATGTAACCAGTGTTTCGACTTCTGTATAAGCTTGGTTGCGAATACTTATTGATATTGGCTCTGTTGGAGTCCTTAATATGTATCTTGTATTTAGACTTCTGTAGAAGTTTAGTTGTGAAGACTATTGGTGTTGAATTAGTTGGAAACCTTGAATGTTTTCGTATGAATTCGACCACTGATCTAGTCCACGCTGTGTTTACTTTTAAAACTCGACTCTGTATGAGTCCTTGCTGTATTCGTATTATCTCGGCTTGGATGAAACTTTGTTGAAAATAATGATATGATGATGACTTTTATGAAGATCTTGTTGAGTTATTATTTTTGATTTCGGCTTCTGATTTAAGATCTTGCTATATAATCGTAGGGATTTGCTTTGTTGAAGGAAGTTGTGCATATTGTGTTTCAACTCTGCGTGAATGTCACTGTATTTCATATGGAAACGTTAATTGTTTTAATGTGATCTTGTTTCAAGTTTGACTGAAACAAAGAGCTCTTAGCTGTGCCATGACAGGCGATGGCGTTGGATATTTTGCATGTTGTTGAATAATATGGAAAGATTTGTTGAGCCTTTTTGGGGTCAGATATTTTATTATTGCTTGTCGCGTGAACTCTTGTATTGCTTAATAATCTACAGGTGAATTTTATATTGGAATTCTGGTGAAGCTGTAGTATCTTCTTGTGGCCTCGGCTGATTTAGTCATATGCGTATAGTGTAAATGCATTACTCTTGAGAGGACGGTACAGTCATGAACATGATTGGAATGGAATATGAATGTCTCTATTTCTTTCTCCTCTGCTGTTAAGTTATGTTGATATCTATAACTGTATGAATAATAAGTTAGTCTCTCCTTGTCTAGAAACTATGAATGTTTTCTTCTCTTGTATCCTTATGTGATCTCTACGGTAAGGGTAAAACAAGAATAGACAGTAGTACTGTATGGAGAGCCTGGCATAAATTGTGTGTTGCTGTATAAGTGGCTATGCTTTCCTGTACCATTAACATAGTGTATGATTGAAAAGGAATTATGTTAGTGAGCTTGCTGGTTATTTTAAATTGCCTTGTGAACTTGGTTGAATCATACTTGTTGAAATACGAGTTGATAGTATATTCTTTTTAGAATGGAATAAATTGATGGATTGATGTTGTCTTGGAGATACAGATGGATGGATGTTTTGGAATTATTTTGTTCTTCTTAGTCTCTAAAATGTACGTTGAGTCATCTAAAAATATTTAGGACTAATTGACAGCTATAATAGAGGTTATGCATTATAGTCATGTTAAAATTGTAGAAAGATATTTAGCCTGATTTCATTTAAACAGGTTGTTCAATGAGAGCAATTGGTGGATTGCATTTGTTTTAAGAATTAGTGCTTATCATGCTCAGTTCACCGAACTGACCCGTGTTGACAATTTTTGCAGATGATTGCCGTAAGTGGTAAAGGCACGCAGATCTGATATGATGTTCAGATTGTTTAATTTGGTTTTATGATGAATTACAGCTTGATTCTCTAAATGTACTACTTGAAGAAAGATGTTCTTTTGCTGTTGAGTATTGTATCAAATATGTTGAATGCATAAAATGTATTTGATTAGCTTTGAAATGAATAAACTGAGGTATTTGTTACTTATGTGTTTGCATTCGTATCTGGATGGTTTGATCTTCTTCGGTTCGAATGATTTTAAGACCATTGTTATTATTGTATAACTTGGAGACGTTTGTGATTATCTAAGTAAGCGTTGCAAGGTTATGTGACTGAATACTTATGATTGTTTAGTAGTTCTATTATGATCTAATTAAAGCTAATTGTAATTTAGATCACTGATTTTTGAGAAGCTAAGGTTAAAATAAACCCTTTCAGGAAGCTGAACGGGAAGAGTAATCTGTTACTCTCTAACCTTGATCTAAGTCAAGACAACGTACTGAATGTTTTTAAAATCACTATATCTTAACACTAATAAGTAAGATATATTTCAGTTTTAAAGATCTGGAATAAACCCAAAAAGGGATAAGTTTGCAATCTTATGAGAAGACTTGGGGTTACTACCCAATTTCGTAGATCAAGATTATTGTGAAACAATGATCTCCTTGTTGAGACCTCAATCTTATTAAACTTCTCTTTGTGGAATGGGTCTTAATACGAAAGGCAATTTTAAGATGAGGAACCCAGGGGTTGGGAAAAGACTACCCTAAAAAGGAGTGTCTTGGAGTATAATTTAAACTCCACATAAGTAACACCTTAAAGTTTGATAGATCTTATCGAGGCGGATTTGAAGGTTGATGGCACAAGTCGATTGCAGGGTTGTACCTTTGAGAAGATTAGGATCTTCTCGAAGATACAACAATGCAGGTGACTTATGGTGACACCCTTTGCATTGATCGTCAAGATTTACTCCTTAAACTCGAACAAGTTTTGACTTCGGGACTGGTTACCGACATGGTCATGTTATGAGGCTGCCCCTGGAGACTCGGGTACCTTGACACATAGGGTTAACTAGGGTTGACCCAGTATGTCAGAGTATCCCTAGTTCTCAAGAGCATCCTTATAACGTTGCCATATTATTAATCCGTTTCTGAGTGAATAACTTGGGGCAGGAGAGACTGACAGAAGTCAGTATAAGACATTCTACATAACAAAGGAATGGGGTGATGGACGTATTCTAGATTGACGAGTATGCCGTCAAGGAATACGAGACATAAGCATATGTTTCAAATCTTTGGCCAAAGTATCGCAAGCTGCTGATTGCGTAGTCCTATGTCACCTAGTCTAAGGGACGAGATGCCGATGAATAATGGTAACAATTATTCAGATAGGTTCCTTGGACAGAGCATTCTGAATCCTAGATTAGGGAAGAGAACCGTAAGAGTGATGTGTTAAAATAAAAATGCCAACTCTTGATACTCATGAATAGATCGGTAGATTACCGAGTCATGGAATGAATAGATCGGAGGTACTCCGAGAACCTAACCTCACCACCTAAACCTTAATCCACATCACCATACCTGCCACCTCATGTCGCCACCTCATCATGACCTAGTCTTAACCCTAAACTAACCTAATTAAGACCTATAACTTGGTCCAATTCCACACCTATGACTAATTACTCCTCATCCGCACCTAAAACCAACTTCATAATGACTTGACCAAGCCCACTACCAATCCCTCGGAAGAAAAGGAGGGAAAGCTGGCTATTTTACCAAAAATAGCCCGCTTTGACCGGACCGATACCGGTTCCTACTCGACCACCGTCGGTTGCATGTAACCGCCATCGGTTCCCCGTAAATGACCACTTCCAACCAAAAACAAGGATCGGATTTTCATTTGATCGGGAGAAAAGAGAAAATCAGAGAGAGAATCCAGATTTTGCTGGGCCGAAGCAGAGACAAGTGAAGAAACAGGAAGAGTTTGCACAGAAGGACATCAAGCCCAAGATTGCAACTGCACAACCAGAGCCCAGTGACACTCAGCTGATCATCGTGAGGGAAGACATCTCATCTTCTGATCGTCAGGACGTCCTATCTGAGTTCTACCTTCATCACCACAGTTCTTGGACCTGCATTCTCATCAATAAACAGTAAGTAGAACCTTGTATGTCTCTTTGATAACATTTCTTAGACTTTTTGAATCACAGCCGTCATAAGTTTATTCCTAGATCTACTACCAAATGACATACTCGCACTTAACCTTCATCCATACACTCCCGATATTGCCCAAAGGCCATTTTACCACACTCTGAGTCTTCCCTATCCTCCCATCATTCCCCTCAGCCATCCCCTAATCTTAATAACCCCACAATCACCTTGCAACCAACCTCTATCCAGAAGCACTTAGATTGCTGACCCTACCGGTATCGCTTTATCCTCTACCGCGGTTCGCTAACATGCGCGTCGGTTATCTAGTGACCGCCGTCGGTCACTGTGACTTATACCCCAAAACCTTTTGCTTGCCTATTTGCCACCTAACAACCCCAAATCCAGCCCGGTTTATCCCTATAACTCAACCTGAACATATCAACGACCAGTAACTGAACAAACAACGTGACGCTTTATTATTGATAGTTTAGTTTCTATTGCTTTGTAACGAGATACCTAAATCGTGATTTTGCAATAGCTTTCTATATTATCATTTGTGTTAAATCGTATTAAAAGGGGAACTGACCACCTTCGAAAGGAAGTTTTTATATTTCCTGGGCCTAAGGCAGATCCCTCATTTGTTGTCTAATTAAAATTTGGTGGTCTTGTATTCTTACTTGCAGGTAGTCCTTCCAAGACAAAAAGGAGTTCTTTGCAGGATCGATCTCGATCTTTCTCTACGGTACGCACACATCCATCTCAACATTCAATGTATTCCTCCTAGCCCTAACCCTTATATCTCTGCTTTCTCAAAGGAATGATAGGATAAAAGCAAGTCTATTCTCAGAGCCAAACATTCCATGCGAAACATTTTGGCACGCCACTTATGGGACCCATTTCGGTTTCTGCTTTCTCTTGCTTATTTTCATTTTAGGAAGCATACTTGCTGTTGCTGTTTTTGTTATATATTTAGTAAAGAATTTGTCTTGCTTTCCTAGTTTCGCATTAGTGAAAGTCATCTCATTTGCTTCATCGAATATCATTTTCGATTTGGGTTTAAAACACGTGCATTACATTCTTGCTTGCTGTTTTCAATTCTAGTGAACATAGACTAAGTAACAGGTCGTACACGTGGGGGTGATTTCCATGGTATTGACAGGAAATTAATCTTACTTTCACTGCACAACACATACCGAATCACTTCACAATTAACACAACAGCTCAAAACATCCCCCCTTTTCCGCGGTATTCCTCCGCCCGATTGAGGTAACCTTATAAGCCAAAACAAACTTGACATTTCCCCTAAGTCTTTTGTTTAGGATTGACATCATTCCGCGTCTAAAGGCATAAGCCCACAATAATTAAAATTAACCCTAGGGTTAGTCTCTGGATTTGCGTGTGCATCTTGTTTGTTTTCAGTTCTGTTTTCTCTGTTATACACTGTCTTCTGTGATTACCTTAGAACAATTTGATAAATGTACTGAGCGTTGTTAACAATCAAATCAGCAGCTTCTTATATTTTCTTATACTAGTCTTATTACACCGACATCGGTTAACTGACCGACGTCGGCTATAGTCTAACCGACATCGGTTATTAGACCGATATCGCCATCGTCTTTTTCAGCTTCGACAAACCAAAGAACCTACCAATTTCACCATTCTCAGTCTCTGCTTTCTGCTCTGATAGATTGAAACCCTACCGTGTACTCCTGTCCCATGGTTGTTATCACTCAAAGCAAGCCGCCGCCATGGTTTCACATGCTTGCTCTGTGCCTTTGCCTCGAATCACCCCCTTCACATTCTCGTGGGAACTACACACACCGAGGTTCCTAAAATTCCCGTGGGGATAAAGAATTTGCCAAATTTCTGGATGCTAATCCTAGCGCTGCATAATACTATTTGTCTCATGCCCTCGACCGTACACCCGACGGTCAACTCTCTGTTGGCATGCCTATCAAGATAGCTGCTCATTTAGCCCCTTCTCCACCCGATAACTCCGCTTTTGCCTTCCGCATCTTTAGTCCCGCTCCTACCTCAAGCAGCTTCAGGGGTCCATACGGCATGATTGGCTTTCCTTTGGTTAATCTTGGGCCCAACATGTCATTACCGCCGATCGCTCCTACCTCGTCTCTCTCTGCAGATCTGCTCCGCTCATGACTTGCTCTCTCGCCACCTATCCACACGAGCTTTCCTTCTCAAGCTCCGCCCACCTTTTCATTTCCACACACATATCCTAGTAACCTCAATAAATTTATATAGGACATCCCTATTCGGTTGCCTCAACACACTGCCCCTCCATACCTTATCAACATTTAACCCCACCATTGTCTAGCGGTGGCCCTTGGCCCAATTTTCCTCCGTTTACCACAACCACACCATCATCTCATCCAACTACCGATTTAATTAAACAAATGATGGACAAAATGCAAAACCTCGAGGCTTCGCTTTGTGAAGTCGTAGCGCCTTGACATACGAGCAAGTTTTTCGAGCCTATCCACCCTTCACCCCCTTCATTCATATCCTCCTCAATGGGAATTACCAAAATTTACCCATTTTTTAACAAGTAAGAGAGGACCCTCAACAACACTTGCGATCATTTAGACATGCCTCGCTATCCGATTGCTCACGACGACGCTTTACTACTCCGCACCTTTCCCATGTCCTTATCAGACCCGCTTTGAGTGGTACAAAGGCTTTAACCCAAAGACTCAATCTTCTCTTTTAACCAACTAGCCCAATCTTTCTTGGATCATTTCTCCATTAACATTGCCAAGAAAGTATCTATCACCGACCTCTATGCCATCCGACAATTTGAAGACGAATCTATCGCAGATTTCGTTGGACGATGGCGGGCCTTATCAACCAACTTACGTATGCCTTACCTCAGACCGAACTTATCGAACTATTTACGCGGGCCTGCACTAAGCACATCTCTCCTACCCTCCAAATTCAAACTTTCCGTACATTTGACGAGGCCTTTACTATGGCTCGAAAACTAGAGATTCGAGCCTTAGAGGAAGAGAAATTGCGGTTACGTAACAAAAACCCCACTTTCCGAACCCAAGATTCCACCAACAAACCTAACACCACCAATCCTCACCCATCGACTGCTTTGAAATCAAAAGGGGCCGTGCACGCGGTGATGGTCAAATCCCAACCACCGTCTAATACCCCGCCAAAACCACCTATAAGTATAAAGCGTAAACCCATCAACTACACTCCTCTTGGGAGAAACATATGGTGTGATATTGGAAAAATTGCTCAAAGCAGGAGCCATTACCTTACCTCCTGTTAAACCTCATTTCGGTTCGATTCCACTCGCGCCATACCTTCTTGGTACAAAGAAAATGACTTCTGTAACTTCCACCGCGTGAAGGGACACAATCATGAGAATTGCAAGATGTTGAAAAACGTAGTGCAGGAAATGGTTGATGCAGGGGATATAGCCCTCGATAATCCTAACGCCCCTGCTAACCGAAATTTGAAAATATTCAACAAACCATTCCCGAATCATTCTTCTAACAAGAATCTAAACCAAGATATCTTAGCCGAGGAGAGTGTTCATGAGATCCATGCGCTTCGATTCCCACCAAAGACCTCTATCGAACAAATTCTCAATCAAGCCTCTTCACTAACGCAGAAACCGAACCCCTTCCTCGCCATCAAGACAAACTCAAATCCTTGCTGCCTTTACCCATCAAGGAATTAGCTACCCGAGTTCCCTTCTCACAAATGAGCCTTCTTATACCACATCCTTGCAAGACTGTGAGCGGATGTTATCTAATTTATCTATTTCCCAAACGTCTCCTTCTACCATTCTTGCTGTACAAGAGGAAGGCTCGCCACTTCTTTTCTCATCCTTAGACGAGCAACCTCTTGAACCGACATCACCACATTCTTTAAACATGACAGATCCTCTCAAACACACTCTCCTACCTATTAGTCCTTCATCACCTAAATCTTTTCAGCAACCGGTTGATCTCTTAACGCCCATTGATATAAAGGCCTCATATACCCTCAGATATCACACCCACAAAGGGACCGGAATCACAACCCACCTTTCTTCCATACAAAAGTTCCTATTCACACGTGAGGACTGTCATTCCACAGAAGATAGACAGGTCCTATGGGAACGTTTGAGTACGCCATATTCTACTCAAATGCAAATGACCGATCCTGATGCCTCCACCATATACCCGAAGTGTTTACAGAAGCTTAAAATGCCCATGTCCTCATCTTCACCCCCCTCATCTCTACCAAATACCTCGTCCACTTCTATTAACTTAGCCAAATCTTCCCCTACGCTTGGGACCTCACCCATACCTAGTCTAACACACCCACCTAAGCGGCTTGATTTATCTAAAAATAAAGCCATCCATCCCATTAGGAGACAGACTCAATCTCCTCAATCTATGCCTCTAACACAACTAAAACCATCATCGTCACACCTACCTTCCATATTGGGACCCCATCCTCTACCTTACATCAATATATCATACCTCCCGCTTTTTTCTTTAAAGCGACCTACGCCTTCGCACCCATACAAATCCAAGGGTATAAAGAACACCGTCACCCCGCGTATCCTCGTCCACCTATCAACCTAAACAAATTCCATCATCAAAAGATTTGTTTTCGGTCACTCCTATTTCCCGTGGTTGTTTTCGATACCACATCATCTCGTGGCCTCATCATCCAACATAGCTTCTACGCCAAAGAAACCACGGTTAGTAAAACCCATTATCAAAACTCCTCGCTAAACCACCCCCATACAAACCAACCACACCACGTCATCACCGAAATCGACCTACTAATAGCCTCATTTTCCTCCTCGACTTTGACCCACTCAAAGGGTCTTACGCCAAAATCCTTGCTATGTTGGTGGAGAATGCGACCATTTCCCTACCCCCACTTAGACCTTATGATCCATCTAAACCTCGACCTATAGGTTACGATGAGTCTAAAATCTGCGCTTACCACCGCACACCAGGACATGACGTAGAGGGATGCAAAGCGTTGAAAACCATACTTCGCCCATCACCTCTCTCAGATAGAAAAGTTAAGAAAGACAACTTACGAAGAGAGAGACCTTTAGCTTCAATTCCCTCTCCTATACCACCTGTCCCCGCCTCACCAAGATCTATCATTATTACAGCCCCACCTCTCGAAAACCATGACCTATCCCTACCATCTTCCTCCTCTCGTGTTCACGAGATCAATATGATTAGTGTTGCCACTCGAGGGCAGAAAAACAATGGGAAAGCGAAAGAAAACACGCCTGCGGCATCTCTTTCTCCGTCCACCATCCCGATTGCACCACCACCTAAAGTGGTTATTCGCGGACCCGCCTATCCCGTCTCTAATGGCATTGCCCATCGAACTATGATCAAACAACCTTCACCAATCACCTGTAAAATGACATCAGTATGATCTCATTCAGACTTCTGAATCTCATCGACAAGCTCTCGTTGAGATCCTTCAAGGGATAGAGGTTTTACCTAATGAAACCTTTCCTGTTACCTCTATTCTAACACCCAATCATGTTGCTTCGCTCACCAAACAATCTATCTCCCCAACCACTTCTATCTCTATACAGCAAGCCGCTGCTGTCAGTTTCTCCGAAGATGAAATTATCGACTTTGGTGCCGAAGATCCTGACCCTGCTCTTTTCATCTCAGCATACGTTCGGGATATTCGGGTACGTCGTGTTATGATTGACGGGGCGCTAGCCTAAACATCATCTCTTCAAAAGCCTTCCAACAAATGAATATCCCTTCTAGTTGCATGTGTGCCAACCCCATCATGTTGCGATCATTCAATGATGCTATTACTTCTACTTTAGGCACCGTGATCCTTAACATTCGTGTAGGACCACGTACTTTACCCGAACTCTTCTATGTCCTTGAGGGAGAGTTCCAATACAACATGTTGTTAGGCCGCCTCGATCCGGCTATGGGATGCGTTCCCTCCACCTTACATAGATGCATAAAATTTGAGTACGAGGGGAAGTCCTACACCGTAAAAGCTGATCCTCCCCCCTTCAAAACTTGCAATATGTTGTATCGCCCTAATGATGTGCTTGTACCAGTCAAGACACCCATTCATCCAACCCAGCCATCCACTTCCGACGCACCTACACCTTCAACTAATGAAACCGCCGTTACAAATATTACTTCCTTTCCCGCAGATAACATCCCAACCTCCGACCCCTTAGTAGATGTTTTTCAACGCCTTACGCTGGGGGAGTACCGCCTATATAACGTTAGTTCTTTCCATACCCCGCAGGAGTACGGACAGTTACATGCACATCCCACCTACGACCGTCACGCGTGGGGAGGTAATCTCTTACGACCACCCCATTGCCACACCAACCTAACGTATGGGGGTGTTGACGCATCCTCCATTACCCCTGAACCTCCTCTTGGTGTGGTTCCTTTCCAATCTGATTTTCAATACTTGACAAATCGTCGTTTCGCCCTCACCTTCTTGACTCGCTGTGCTTGGAAAGGCTTTGGTTTTGGTCTTTATGAACAAGGCCGACATACACTCATTCCCGTGACTACACGCAAACACAATGATCGCAGTGGTCTCGGTTTTCCTGAAACACCTACACAGGAGACACCTCGTGTCAGCTGTATCCTGGAAGAAGACGACGTCACCCCTACCAAACCATCATCACCCACTTTGCCATCATCACCCACAGAGTCGATAGACCCTGAATCTATCCCTCCTAACTTTTTTTTTTCATAAATGCTATCTTCATAGGTCCTCTCACTTATCAACGTGATAATGAGGATCCATCTTCTCTTCCCCTTCTGTATCCAGACATGATCGAAGAGGATTCACCTTCGATTAATGTTGTTGAGTGCCAGGATGACGACTCCATCCTCACTTACCTTGGGGCGACGACTCCTATATTCAACGCGCCTTACCGTCTGAAACTCAAACCATGTTGAATGAGTCGACTATAGAAATCAACATCCACACAGAGGAGGATCCTCACATTGTGAAGATCGGACAATCCCTTAACACATCAGAACAAGCCGCCTTTACTACCTTTCTCCGTACCCGCAACCAAGCTTTCGCTTGGTCCTACGCTGACATGCCAGGAATTGATCCTACCATTGCTGTCCATAACATCACCCTAAACCCCGATTCCAAACCAGTCAAACAAAAACTGAGAAAGATGCATCCACGCATCGCCCTCTTGGTCAAAGAAGAGCTTCAACGACTTCTTTCTGTTTCCTTCATCTTGCCTATTGACTATCCTCAATGGATTTCTAACATCGCACTGCTACTAAAGCGACGGGGACTTCGGATATGCACGGATTTCCGAGACCTTAACCTCGCTTGCCCCAAGGATGACTTCCCCCTCCCAAGTATTGATCAACTTGTTGATCTCACTGCGGGCCATGAAATGCTTTCTCTCATGGATGGTTTTTCGGGATACAATCAAATTTTGGTAGCCCCGGCCGATCAACATAAAACTACTTTCATAACTCCTTGGGGAACCTTCTGTTATCGTGTCATGCCATTTGGCCTTAAGAATGCTGGTGCTACCTATCAGCGGGCTATGACTTACATTTTTCATGACATTATGCACACTATCCTTGAGGATTATGTCGATGATCTTCTTGGCAAATCTAAACATCGCAGTGAACATCTCGATGTTTTAACCATTATTTTCGATCACCTGTTGCAATATTCAGTCCGGCTTCAACCAAAGAAATGTGTCTTTGGTGTTCTTTCGGGAAAACTTCTTGGCTTTATCGTCTCTTTGCGTGGCATTGAGGTCGATCCATCTAAAGTCAAAGCTATCCTAGAAATGCCCCCACCCAAAAACCTCAAACAATTGCGTAGTTTGCAGGGTAAACTTCAATCCATCCGGTGTTTCATCTCCCAACTCTCGATCGATGTCACCCTTTCCATCACCTTCTTAAAAAGAACATTTCCTTTCAATGGAGTGAAGAGTGTCACCAAGCCTTTGAAGCTCTCAAATCCTATCTCTTGCAGCCACCCGTGCTTATTCCACCTCAGGATGATCGTCCTTTCTACCTTTACCTTTCTGCCACTGACCATGCTATAGGAGCTATGCTCGCACATCGGGACTCGGCACGTCGAGAACAAGCCGTTTATTATATAAGTCGTACTCTCATGGATTACGAGACTAGGTATACACATGTAGAAAAATTGTGCCTAGCCCTATCATTCGTAGCCACCAAACTCCGACATTACCTCCTGAATCACAAAACTTTTGTCATCACCAACACGGACCCCATTCATTATATGTATGCCAAACCACATCTAAACCAACGCATCGCCCGATGGCTTATGCTCCTCGCCGACCTCGACCTTGAGTTTGTACAACAGAAGTCAATCAAAGGACAAACTATTGCAGACCAACTTGCGGAGGCCCCTTTACCTGGGGAACAATTCACCAATTTTAATTTCCCCGACGAACTCATCGCCACTCTTTCACTCAGGGAAGAGTCGTATCAAATGACCCTCTTCTTCGATGGATCTAAATGCCAGCGCGGCGGAGGAGCCGGCATTGTTCTCATCCTCTTGACGCTGAACCTATGCCTCTTTCATTCCGGCTTGATTTCCCCTGCACTAATAATACAACGGAATACGAGGCCCTTGTTTTGGGTCTCTACGTGTTATGCTACACTTAGGTGTCAAATCTATTAATATTTTTGGCGACTCTCAATTGGTAGTCAATCAAGTTATGGGCATCTACCAATGTAAGAATGAGGAACTTCAAAAGTACAAACATTACGTGGATTCACTTTTGACCTCATTTACTCGTTATTCTATCCAGACCATTCCCCGCTCCACTAACAAATTTGCAGATACTATGGCTTGCTTAGCCTCACAAATTCCTGCCGCACCAACTGACTCTGACATATTCATCTTGGTCCAACAACTTTTTGCCCCATCCTACTCAAATTTCTAGTTTTGTATGATAAATACTGTGTCTACTAATTCACAGGATACCTGGTACCACCAATTTCACGACTACCTTACAACCTCTGTTCTCCCACCTGACCTTACTAGTAACGGCAAAACGTGCTTTTCTTAAAAGTGTTTCTCGTTATGTTGTCATGGGGGACTCTATAAACGTGGCTTTGATGGCATCCTCCTTCGCTGTCTAACCGGCGCGGAGGTCACCTATACCATCCAACAAGTCCATGACGGCATTTGTGGTGGACATTTTAGTGGCCTTGCCATGGCCAAATGAATCCTTCGCCTAGGTTATTATTGGCCTACTCTTAATAACGACTGCTACGAATATGTTAAGCGTTGTGTTATGTGTCAACAACATGCCAACCTTCAACATACTCCTAGCCATCCGCTACAGGTCGCACGAGATCTTTGGCCTTTCTCACAATGGGGTTTAGACCTTATTGGTGAGATTCACCCGCCTTCTTCGCAACGTCACCGTTGGATAATCACAGCAACCGAATATTACACAAAATGGGTGGAGGCCATTCCACTCATTTCAATCAAAAAAGAAAAAATTGTCGAATTCGTTAACCATCACATTATCTGTCGTTTTGGTATTCCTCATCGCCTAATAATAGATAATGGTAAATCTTTTAAAAATAAGTTGTTACAAGACCTTTGTGACAACTTTGGTATCAAACTTAGTTTCTCATCACCTTACTATCCGCAGGCCAATGGTCAGGCTGAATCTTCTAATAAAACCCTAACCAAAATCCTCATGAAAGTTGTCAATGAGTCCTGAAGAAACTGGCATGATCACATTCCCTTTGCCCTTTGGGCTTATCGTACTAGCATTCGTACCTCCACTAATGCCACACCATTTTCTTTGGTATATGGTACCGAGGCTATCTTGCCTCTCGAAGTACAAATACCCTCCCTCAGAATATCTCTTCAGGATATTCTCACCAACGATGATTTCCGCCAAGAGCGGTTAGCCCAATTAGAGCTTCTTGACGAGCGTCGTCTTACGGCTCTTGATCACCTTCAAATCTACCAAAAACGCATCAAGCGTGCTTATGATAAACGGCTTCATGAGCGTACTTTTAAGGTTGGCGATCTTGTCCTCAAAGAGAATCAACATGTAACCAAACTAGAAAAGAGTAAACGTGGAAAATTTGCTCCTAATTGGATTGGGCCTTACATTATCACTCACACTTATGGATCAGGCACTTATCGTTTAGCTTCGCTTAATGGTAAACCTGAGCCTGAGCCCCTTAATGCCTTGCATCTTCGACCATTCTACTGTTGAAATTAGTGTTATATCACTGCTTATCTACCTTACGCTCGTCCCTTGAGCTCATTTACCACCGCATACACTTTGTTTCTTACATCTCAAAATCCAATCAAGCTCACATGGTTTGATTATCACCTCCCCTTAAAAGATGCCTTCCCCTTTTTAGTCTAGTCCATGACTTCAAAGTATCAAAATGACACATTCTTAATTACACACTTATGGGATTTTCTTGAGTCAAACTTCTTACAAAAAACTAGATGCTTCATGCCCAACGGACATCTAGACCTCTAACTTATACAATAGACTACTCCCTCAAGGACAAATATATGCCAAACTATTGCTCTTATTATAGATAGATCGCTCCCCCAAGGACAATTTATACATAAAGCACCGCATCTACTACTATAAATAGATCGCTCCTCAAGGACAGCTATACACAGTCAGCCTTTATCAGAAGCTTCTCGCATTGATCAGCTTCGTGAAGACCTCAAGAACAACAAAATACATATCCCATGTCGACTTCCCGCATCGATCAGTCTATATCCAGAAAAATAAAAATACAAGCAGTACTTCAAAACACTTCTGAGTCATGGACTTGTCTATTTTGGTTTGGTTTTCTTTTGTCAGATTAATCATCTTATAATAAACTCACCTACACCCTCGCCCACATCAACCACCTCACCTCACCATTTGTCAAAACAACAAAACTCAAGGGACGTGACGTATATCCGATATATTGTGATTATACCACTCTTTTCACCTATCGACTTCTCGCCTATGCAAGGTACCTAGGGATTCAAGCTCATCCTACATTAATATGTGGTTTGTTTAGCTCTTCTCAATTACGGGACACTCTTGCCTCTTTTTCTCGGCTCTAGGATTGTGTGTTGACCTTAATCAGGACACGATTCCCTACTACTTGGGTATGCTAACTTTCGCTTCACCCATACCTACACCAACAACATTACCCTACCAACACCAACAACATTACCCTACCAACATCAAATTTTTACTAACCAACAAAATTGCCTAACCACAACCAAATTGCCTGAATTCACCTCTCCCTGCTCCTAAGGGAGAACTACATCGGTCTGAGGCCCCTCCTTGCTTTGTGTAATGGGCTATGTAGGCAGCACTTAGGAGACATGGGGTCTCCCAAGGTTAGCTCGACCATCCCCTACCATACCCTCTCATGTGTTGTCAATATAAATATTTTTTGTGTATTTCTATTTGCCAACATTCATCTTTATCCTTTTTCAAAACAAACAAAAACAACATTCAACACACAACCATTCTTATTATTATCATCACTCAAAACCACATACATATTTAGTTTTATTTTAGATGTTAAACAAATACATCTTCTCTATCATCGACTCGCAGGTCGGCATCCTTATTTATTCTTATATTCCTATAAAATTCACTTAGACCCTTGCACCTCCTCCCGAATCAGGTGGTGATCGTGATCGTCGATGCCTCTCAGCTGGCCTCTCCATCCTCAAAGGTGCCACTGCCATTGGTTCCTCCCATTGATCCGCCAACATCTCCTGTAACATACGAATACGTCCTCTCGCGTGGAGGAATCTTGCCTCCAGTCTCTCCACTCGTAGCTGTGAAGCCTCTAACATTCCCATTGTCTCATTCACCTGTGTTTGAAGCTGGCGAGCCAAATCCTGCAGACGATCTCTCTCCGCTGTAATCACAGCTATGTCAGGGCACTCACGTGCACCTCGCAGCTCTGCTACCCACCATACTCTATAGGCCTCCGTCGTTCCCGCATCCATAACCCTACGATCGGCTGCTATCTCTTCTGGCCCTTCTGGAGGTGTCGGCCGGGGAGGTGAGAATGCTGCCTCGGCGTCGATCCTCATGTATGGTCTATATGTCATAGGAATATCCTGAACGAACCCAAATTGTCACCGCACGCGATCTAGAGGAATCCTCTCGTACTCACCCGGCCTATGCCCTGCGATCCACCTCAATCGCTCTACACCCCTCAACTCCTCAGCTATGTGCTCTGTCACCATATAGTTCCCGTACGGCCTCCAACAAATATCCGCAACTGTCACCATTTCCCATACCTGTCTATAATACTCGATGTCATCTATCACGGCCTGGGATCTCGCTTCTTGTTCTGTCTGGACCCATCGTCTGAATCCCAACCTTTGCACTCCTGTCTCTCCCGACTCAATGGGTCGGCCTATTGGACGTACACAAACAATATGCTCATAGGCCCAACAATGTAATAAGTACGAACAATCCAGTGTCGTCCTGTGTTTTCACTTGCATGCCCATAAACCCCTATATAACTCTGCCAGATAGGCGGGTGCCCATGCGAATGTCACGCTCATTTCTATCATTTCCCAAATAACACTCATCAATGCTTTGGGAAATCTTCCACCTTCCGCCCTCGGCAATGCATAATACCCCACTGCTATCATTAATAGCACGGCCAACCTTGTTTCCTCAGGATGTGTTGCATACATTGTACCATACGTAAATGATAAACCTCGCTGTGTCAAATCTCGTGCAGCATCCCCAAATACTGTTGTTATCGCTGCCCGCCCCGCGCTGGGCAACGCCTAATATACTGTTTTTCCTATCATTGGGAGTCTCAAAATACGGAACACATCTTCCAACGTCACTGTCATCTCCCCTGTTGGTAGATAGAAGGTATTCTTTTCTGGATTCCATCTCTCAATCAACGCCTGCAACATGGCATGGTTACGCGCAATTCTTGAATAATAGCGAATTCCACTTAACCCCAACCGATTTATCAATGCCCATTCAGCTGGTGTTACATCCGCTCGGATTCGTGACAACAACGCTGGCACAGTATCATTCATCCTTAACCTTGCTTCTGCCTGCATACATCAAAACGACACATAATTTTTCAAAAGAACAAAACTCTACGGTTTTTTTCTCAAAATCTGGAAACCCTTACAGTAACCGATAGCGGTTATGCATAACCGATACCGGTTTGCTAACCGATACCGGTTACTTATAAACGATACCGGTCACTGTCAAAATATACCTACCCTGCTTCAAACATACACCTTCGATACTTATGAAGCCCGTTTACTCCTATTTCTACCTAAAAACATACAGGCCCACCCTGTTTACCTGCCCCATAGCACTCATACCATCCCCAACCCTTGCCTATCACCTTTTTTTTCTGATCTTTACCCACTTACACTTCTTTCATGCTATTTACAAACACATGCAAGAATCAAATTACAACCAAACAATTTACCTCTCCGGATGCAGCAGCTTGGGGCGAACATGTCTTCCCCTCGTCCCCGCCTCGCTGGATGCTTCTCCTCGTTCACCATGTTCACCACCCTCTTCAAATATAACTTGTCTTTCTCGCTTCTCAATCTCACCCACGCTCACTTCACCTGCCTCTTTCCTCCTTATCACTCAAATTCTTTCATGCAATTACTCAGCAGCTTGTCAAACAAATACGCATTCGCATATTTAACGTGTTTCATGACTCTAAAAATAAGAATGCTAAAAATAAGAACTTAAGTTACAACCCAAATAGCTTCTATTTTTAGGAAAATCATTCTTGAATAACCGATATCGGTTATGACATGACCGATACCGCCATATAGCTACCGACATCGGTTATAACCGATATCGGTCACGCCCAACCTATTGTTTAAACCTAAGCCTTTTCTTCATTTTTTTGCAAATTTTTGTGGCCCGTCCCTTTTTCCTAGCATGCACAACACCATTATCCATATTTTTCATTAAATCCACATCTCATTACAATTTCATCACCATCATCTATCTACATTACAAAAACACACAAGCCATCAATAAACGATATCAAAAGCCATCAATCTAACACCATTTGAATCCAAATCAACAGCTACATACATTCAATTTCACAAAACCAGCGACAAAACATACCACATTTCATAATACAACATGTCAACTAAACTCATCATTTATATATACATACATACATCCCATCCACAAAAGACATCAACATCATTAATATATAACACCATGTAAATCAAACTCATCATACATTCAATATCACAAACCACTTTCAACACACTTAACACATTTTTAAACACAACATGTGGGTCAAATCATCATATCTATATATATACAAAGTTTCAAATATACAATGTGCCCTGCATCGGGGCCTCCGTAATCTCATAATATAACAAAGCCGCACGCAGCCGCAATAATCATCAATAATAATCTCGACTCGCTCGCAGCCGGTCTCTCATGTCAAAACATACTCGCTCAGCAGCCGGTATCAATCAGACAACCTGTACTCGGCTCGCAGGCCGGTATATACAATAAATGAATGAATGAATAAATAAATACATCATATCTAGGCACGCAGGCCTCTATAAACATAGCCGGTTCACAGACCGGTGCCCATATCCAATGAACCAATACAAAAATATGCAGGGACCCCTCAGCTCTCTCCACCGCCCTCTGCCTGTCTGCCTGCTGTCCCTGTGCTGCCTCTCGCCTCCTGCCTGTGACAGACCCACCGGCTGTGGCTGCACCTCCCTGAGATCTCTGGCTCCGAGAGGTCTCTGCTCTATGTGCCGCATATGGCTGATAATCAGCCCCGGTACCATCAAGAATATCCTGATAGTACCGGGCCTCCGCTCTAGCCTCCATATAACGATCTCGAGCCACCGTAGGTGCTGGGGCTGGTCCCCTGACTCCTACTACCAGTGCCCCCTGCGGCTGTGCCGTGCTCGTGCTGCCGTGCCGCTGCTGGTGCTGTGGTGCTGGTGGTACTGCACTGGTACTGTGCCGTGCATGCTGGCCGTGGTGCTGCGCCGCGGTGCTCGTACTCGAGCTCGTGCTCGTACTCGTACTGAGCTCAAGCTAGCGCCTCGTAAGACACCTATTCAGTGCTCGCAGCAGCAGCAAGCTGCCCCTGTAATAACTGTACTGGCCTCTGAGCTGGTCCCTCTCTACTCTAATAGCCATAAGTCTGGCTGTGCGGGCTGTGCTATCCTCGCAGCTCTCTCTCCGCCCACCAAACCAAAAATGTGCCTGTGCACCCAAAGATCATCTACAAGTCATCCTGTGGCCTCTCAAGAACCCAATCTGGATCCACGGGCGTGGTGCAGCAGTGGTGGGGCTCTACATCATCCCTCCGTAGATCGAGGGAAGTGAGGGGGCTCATCCTGTCGTAGCCCCATCTCGCTCGCATACTCCTCTCCAGGGGTATCCTCTCATACTCTCCCGCCTCCGTCCCGCTATCCAGAATGTGTACTGGATCCACTGCAACTGTCCTCGGGCTCCTCCGTGAGGGTGATGACCTCTATACGGTCTCCATACAATATCTCGCCACCGTCAGCCCTCTAATAAATGCCGGTAATAAGTAACGCCTCGCCTCGCAAGCACTGCTGCTCGTGGCTGACCCACGACCCCCAACCACCTCTGAAAGCCGTATCTATAGATGACCTGTGGCCCTGGCTGCTGAGGTAGCCCTACTGGTCTAATGCATATGATATGCTCATATGCCCAACAATGTAGCAAAAACGTCGAGCAGATCCCGAATCGCCTCATCCGGCGATAGCCCCACAACTCCCTGTATAACTGCACCAGGTATACAGGTGCCCAAGCATAACATGTATGCTCCTCCACCATCTCATGTAGCACCCCCATCAAGGCCCGTGGAAAGCGGCCTCCCTCTGAGTCCGGGAGGGTGAAGCAGGTGATCCCGATCATCATCAGCACGGCAAGCCGTGTCTCATGGCGGTGGGCACGGTACATATCCCCGTACGCGATGCTCGCGCTGTGATAGGTCAGTAGCGCGCTGCATCCCCAAAAACCTGTAGGATGTTGTCCATGGCAGTCTCTGCGTCCACCTGAAAGACTGCCTCTCCCTCAATCGGCAGTCGAAGGATGCGATACACATCCTCCAATGTGATAGTCATCTCCCCAGTCGGGAGATGGAACACATTGGTCGCCGGATCCCATCTCTCGATGAGGGCGACCATCAAACTATGATCCCTATCGATCGCTCTGTACCGCTGGACTCCGCCGAGTCCCACCTCGCGCATGATACCCCAGTGTGCTGCGGACACGTGTGGCCGCATCCGGCTCAACAGTGGGGGCATCCTGTCCCGCATCGTCAGCTGCTGACGTGCCTGCAAAACCAACCCACTACATTAGCCCTACTCTTTATAACAACATCTACTTTACCTCTCTATATCCCCTTTCTTATCCACCTAACCACAACCCGACTCCATACCACACGTCTACGCCCATCTATCTTCCCCTAAAAACTTCTACGCTATCCCCCTCCCTCTTCACACCCAAACAAACAACCCACACCATACTCAAACGACCCAAACCATGCCCAAATACCCTAACCACATCTAAAAACTTAAAACAACAACACAACCCAAACCATACTCAAACAACCTACACCATGCCCAAATACCCAAACCACATCCACAAACTCAAAAACAAAATCCCAACCCACACCAACAAATTGAAATAAACCTAAGTCAGGACCGCACCTATACTGAAACACCCAAACAATACCACAACACCCCCACCCCAACCCAAACCATACCCAAATCACCACCAAAAACTCAAAAACAACAACATAACCTAAACCAACAAAAATAGCTAAAAATCACTAAGGACCGGTACCGGTCACCCATAACCGACCGCGGTCCCCTTCCCACCGACGCCGGTCCACGACCGACCGACACCGGCCACCCACAACGCCCGCCTTTTCCAAAAATTAGCAACCGATGCCGGTCGCTTAGCGACCGACATCGGTCGCTGTAAATTTCCGGAGCCGAACCCCGCGCGCCCCACTACATTTTTTCCTATTTCTACCAATTTACCCACCCAAATACCCTAAAAACCTACCCACCCTACCGCCTTGACCTATTTAACCCATCTACCCTCTCCCTTTTTCAAATCATTTCCATTTCTTAATTATTTTCTCCAAAATGTACATTCCTACCCAAAATCCCAAATATAGCATAATGCAATAAAATGCACACAATGAGGGGTTTCGAACCTACCCGTACGACGACACGTCGTCATGGTGGGATGGGTGGTGGTGGTCCAGGTGGTCCAACCCCTCCTGCTCCTCCTGGCTGTGCCATAGCTCCACCTCTCCTCTGCTGGGTCCTCCACCAATCAACTGCTGCCTCCTCCTCGCTCGGGCCCACCAATCACTCACTTCTCCACTCAAATCGTGCCACCTCAGCCAACAAATGCACCAATATCAATATTCCACCTCAGACAACCCAAATCGGTTTTCAAATTGCAAATGTGACAATGACAGGCCGTATTTTTCTTTTTATAGGTTTTTGACCTATAACCGATATCGGTTATATTGTGCCCTAAGGAACCGGTATCGGTCCCCTAACCGATATCGGTCATAGATAATCGACATCGGTTTTATCTCACCTCTACCCCAATTTCGGCCCTTATTTACTAATAGCCCTTTCTACCAACATCGCCTATATCCACCTTCGTTGACAACCCCTTGTTAACTTCATTGGCCCGACCCAAGGCCGCAACCAACCTATTCGGCCCGACCCAAGGCCGCAACCAACCTATTCGCCCGACCCAAGGCCGCAACCAACCTATTCGGCCCGACCCAAGGCCGCAACCAACCTATTTGGCCCGACCCAAGGCCACAACCAACCTATTTGGCCCGACCCAAGGCCGCAACCCACCTATTTGGCCCGACCCAAGGCCGCAACCAACCATTTGGCCCGACCCAAGGCCGCAACCAAACCATCCGGCCCGACCCAAGGCCTCACCCCAACCATTTGCCCGACCCAAGGCCGCAACCCAACAACTTGGCCCGACCCAAGGCCTCACCCTACCCATCCGGCCCGACCCAAGGCCTCATCCTAACCATTTGGCTCGACCCAAGGCCTCACCCTAACCATTTGGCCCGACCCAAGGCCTCACCCCAACCATTTGGCCCGACCCACGGCCACAACCCAACAACTTGGCCCGACCCACGGCCCTCACTCATCACTTAGCCCGACCCAAGGCCGTACCACTTAACTACTTCGCCCAACATCAACAACATACACTTTTATCCACCCAGTAGCCTTTTGTTCAATCCAGCGCACCTGTTCGTGTTTTAGCATGATTAGGGTCCTTGACTTGATCTGTCGACCAACTTTGCCTAAGACCTAGACCGTGACGTTTATCTCAACCAAACCAACCATTTGGTACTGCCGAACATGCCTAAACGCTCTGTACCTTACCCGTTATATACCCCGAGCTACTTCCTATGCCTTGATACCGGATTATATCACCCTTGTTTGGATAAACTATCGACCTTTGCCTATGCATTGCTTGGTTTGCTAGTCAAATCATGTACCCCAGGTCGCACTATCGCATTTCAACGTGCGTCTACTTCTTTGACCTACCCCACCATCTCACCCTCATCTCAACACCATTTACCCTTTATCAACCCTATCCCTGATTTCACGCTACCTCAATCTGTGATAGATTTGAGGGGGATTACCTATACCCTTAACAGGAGTAACCACTTCTTATTATTGTCCGTGCAGCTTTACAAAACAAACTACACGACAATAAGGGGCTAATGTAGACACCAAATTTGTGTCTTACGACCCTCAGACCCGCATCGCATTTCGCAACCTAACCTCACCACCTAAACCTTACACAATTATTTATTAATTACCTTATAATTAATAAATCCACATCACCATACCTGCCACCTCATGTCGCCACCTCATCATGACCTAGTCTTAACCCTAAACTAACCTAATTAAGACCTATAACTTGGTCCAATTCCACACCTATGACTAATTACTCCTCATCCGCACCTAAAACCAACTTCATAATGACTTGACCAAGCCCGCTACCAATCCCTCGGAAGAAAAGGAGGGAAAGCTGGCTATTTTACCAAAAATAGCCCGCTTTGACCTGACCGATACCGGTTCCTACTCGACCGCCGCTTCTGCTTGCATGTAACCGCCATCGGTTCCCCGTAAATGACCACTTCCAACCAAAAACAAGGATCGGATTTTCATTTGATCGGAGAGAAAGAGAAAATCAGAGAGAATCCAGATTTTGCTGGGCCGAGCAGAGACAAGTGAAGAAACAGAAGAGTTTGCAGAAGGACATCAAGCCCAAGATTGCAACTGCACAACCAGAGCCCTGTGACACTCAGCTGATCATCGTGAGGGAAGACATCTCATCTTCTGATCGTCAGACGCGTCCTATCTCGAGTTCTACCTTCATCACCACAGCTTCTTGACTCGCATTCTCGTCAATAAACAGTAAGTAGAACCTTGTATGTCTCTTTGATAACATTTCTTAGACTTTTTGAATCACAACCATCATAAGTTTATTCCTAGATCTACTACCAGTGACATACTGCACTTAACCTTCATCCATACACCCTGATATTGCCCAGAAGGCCATTTTACCACACTCTGAGTCTTCCCTATCCTCCCATCATTCCCCTCAGCCATCCCCCAATCTTAATAACCCCACAATCACCTTGCAACCAACCTCTATCCAGAAGCACTTAGATTGCTGACCCTACCGGTATCGTTTATCCCCTACCGGCAGCGGTTCGCTAACCGCGGTCGGTTATCTAGTGACCGCCGTCGGTCACTGTGACTTATACCCCAAAACCTTTTGCTTGCCTATTTGCCACCTAACAACCCCAAATCCAGCCCGGTTTATCCCTATAACTCAACCTGAACATATCAACGACCAGTAACCGAACAAACAACGTGACGCTTTATTATTGATAGTTTAGTTTCTATTGCTTTGTAACGAGATACCTAAATCGTGATTTTGCAATAGCTTTCTATATTATCATTTGTGTTAAATCGTATTAAAAGGGGAACTGACCACCTTCGAAAGGAAGTTTTTATATTTCCTGGGCCTAAGGCAGATCCCTCATTTGTTGTCTAATTAAAATCTGGTGGTCTTGTATTCTTACTTGCAGGTAGTCCTTCCAAGACAAAAAGGAGTTCTTTGCAGTCGATCTGATCTTTCTCTATGGTACGCGCACACCATCTCAACATTCAACAGGTATTCCTCCTAGCCCTAACCCTTATCTGTTTCTCAAAGGAATGATAGGATGAGAGCCGAAACATTCCGTGTGCGAAACAGGTTGTTTTGATTTGTGAGTTCTAAATTATGTATTTAGAACCGGAAGCATTTATAATTTTTTTTTTTTATTTGTTCTAATGTATAAAAATGAGGACGTTACATATTATGTATGAAAATTGAATAAACTCTTTATGGATGAAACAAGCCCTCGAGCTTGGTATTGAAGATCTGGGCAAGTATCTACAACATAAAGGTTTTAAGATGGGTGTTTCGATAGCAATCTCTACATCAAAATGAATGTAAGAATCCACCGATTATTTTTGTGTATGTTGATGATATCATTTTTGGAGGAAGGAGTGACAAGATGTGTCAAGAGTGTGTTGTTCAAATGCAAAATGTGTTTGAAATGTCCATGATTGGTGAGTTATATTTATTTCTTATTTTACAAATTTCTCAATAAGAAAAAGGCATATCTATTTCAAAACTAAATATGTTAAAGAGATGTTGAAGAAGTTTAGAATGGAAGACTGCAAACTAGTTAGTACTCCCATGGTCACATGTTGTAAGTTGAGCAAAGATGATGAGTCTCTTGAAACAAATTAAACTCTTTATAGATCAATGATTGGTAGTTTATTTTATGTGATGATATCAATACCAAATGTGATGCAAAAGTAGGTATTGTAGCACATTTTCAAGTTTCTCTAAAATAAACTCATGTACAAGCTGTCAAAAGAATATTCAAATATTTGAAAGGTACGTTGGATTATGGCTTGTGGTATCCTAGGATGAATATTTCACTCTAAAAGCATATACAAATGTAGATTGGGTTGGTTGTATTGATGATATAAAGAGTACAAGTGGAGGAGCATTATTTTTGGGAAATAGCTTGGTATCCTAGTTAAGCAAGAAGCAAGCTTCTATTTCTTTATCTATAACTAAGGTAGATTACATTACAATAGTGTCATGTTGCACACAAGTTTTATGGATGAAGAAAACATTGAAGGACATCAAGGTAGAATTTGATTTTCCAATTTCCATACTTTGTGATAACACTAATGTAATAAACATATCAAAGAATTTGGTTATGCACTCTAGAACAAAGCACATTCCCATCAAGTATCATTTTTGAGAGATAAAGTTGTAGAACAATAGGTTAAGTTGGAATATATTGCCACAAAAAAAAAATTGCTGATATTTTTACTAATCCTCTTCCAAAAGAAATGTTTGAGTATCTCAGACAATATTTGGGAGTGATATCACTTTCATCTAGTCACTAAAGGAAGCATGAACTAAAGGGGAGTTTAGCTCCATAGAGATTAGTTAATGCATAATCCAAGAGAGAGAGTTTTGATCATTACTCCCTTTCTATTGATGTCAAAGGGGGAGAGTGAAAGATAGGGGCAACAATATACCAAGAAATTACATAAAATGAAAGTTGTGTAGAAAGGAGGAACAAGCTACATTCACGGACTATCTCTATTCAAGGTAGTAGGTTGAAATATGTTGACAAGGATCAATTTTGGCTTACTAATGTTCTTCATCAATTTTGATTTTGCTTAATGAGTAAAGAATATGAACATATGCAAAAAAAGTTTGGAAAGCCTTGGAACACTTGAATACCCAAAAAGTCTTTGGGTAAAATTTGTAGGACACTTAGATAAGCCACGTAACACTATAGAAAGCCAATGAAGACTATACAAAACTACATAAGCCTAACAAAAGCTACAAAAATAATAGAGAGACCTTAGATTGAGCTAAAAGAGAGGTGCCACCAAAAGAAGTGTCTTTTGGGTAATTAGTATAGGAAGATACTTAATATACTTGAATGTAACTATACATATGTAGAGAGAGAGAGAGAGAGAGAGAGAGAGAGAGAGAGAGAGAGAGAGAGAGAGAGAGAGAGAGAGAGAGAGAGAGAGAGAGAGAGAGAGAGAGAGAGAGAGAGAGAGAGAGAGAGAGAGAGAATGAGTAAAGTAAGAAAGAGAAGGAGAATATGATAGAAAGTATATACAGAGAGGACGTATGAAGATTGTTATGTAGCAAGGACGTATGAAGATTGTTAGCATTATTTGAGATGGATGTGAGAAATTGATGTAATACTTATTATGAATAAATAAAGAATGATGGTTGATCCATTGTGTACTATCCATTTCCTTTAATTACATTCTTTTTGTTCTATCTTATAAATATATATATATCATTCTTGATACATCCTTAGCGAAAGGGGAAAAATACTTAACCATCACATTAACATTGAGGCTTAAGGTTAACATTTTGGTGTCTCGAGCCCGGTTCCTTTGTTAAGCGGATGTCTGAAAACATTTCACCACCAGGTATTGATAACCATCGTTAAAATAGATCAAAGATTGGTGGAAAAATCACATTAACATTTTCATTAAAAAGGAGGCAAAGAGACTTAAAGCATCTTATAAAGGGACCAAAGCTAACTTATTTGGAGAGTTTGGAGAAGAATTTTGGTCTCAATTTCCACATCTATTGTGGCCTTGCATTTTAACAACAACAAAAAGAACAGAGTGGTCATGTTTACATTTGTGGGAACCATTCAAGTGGACTCAAGAAGTTAGAAATACTCATAAATCTTGACGAGATGTGGACCAAAGCACTCAATTATTAGTTGGAAACTACACTAGATTCTTATTAGAAGCACAATGGAATGAGAGGAGGGGTGAATCAGTCCTTATAAAAAAATTAAATTAGTTTTCGATTATGCAAACAACCAAAAATTCACTTATCCAATAATTAATGTGTGCACACCATCAACTATCAAAGATACAAGCAACCATGAAACATAAAATCAACACATGAACACAATATATAAGTGGGAAACCCTCAAGGGGAAGAAAACCCATTGAAACAAAATATTTTTATTGATATGTTTCAAATTTAGTGAGGCATCATTATTGAAAATCAACACGTGACTTTCATGCGCACTCGACCTCTCGAGGTCGTGTCAGGATAGCCGATGTGGAATGGATAAATGGATATGTGGAATAGTTATAAAGCAAATGAGTGAAGTGTGAATAAGGAAAGATCAAGGTAATTTGATGTCCTATACAAGCACTAATGGGATCTGCTCGTCTATGGAAGCAAATGCTTGTCTTACCTTCATGGTTGATATGGAACGGTCCAAGAGGATGGTAACGAGTAATTGATGGTCAATATCTCGGGTCATAGAAGATTCTCACAATGGGTTATGGAAGGAAGGGAAAATGTTATTCTCTTTCCTTGTAGAAGTTTCCATACAAGGTCATGGAAGTGAGAGAGAAAACTTGTGAATTACGAAAACTAGTCTCACCCAGGATGAATTTGCCAAAATTGTGAGCTCTACCTACTTCGGTGTTTACGTTTGTCATCTATGAAATGATGGCTGATGGGAGTGGTGTGGACTAGAAAACCAAAATACGAAGGCCCATTTAAATGTCAAGAAATAGGTGAGGTGCGTTCGGTTGTGGGACTTAAGGATCATACACTTTATCTCTTGGTTGTTGAGGACCCTGAATGGTCATGTGGGATGTATTCAAACTATCAAACTAGAGAAGTAATAAACTCACAAAGTATTTATCAAAGGAAAGGTTGATGTTTAAACCTAGGCCAACTAAAGACACATGGGGAATTGTATTACTTTCTGTCTAATTAATCTATGTTCCTAACTAACAAAATAGAAACAAGCATATTTAAACCAAAATGATTCAATTACTTTCCTTGAATTAATTAAACCTACGTGTTTCTTTTAGCTAATTAACAAATGAAAACTAACTAATATAATAAATAAAACAAAGCTATTCTAATGTTTTTGTTATTTTTCAATTATATAAAGGAAATAACAATAAACAAAAATCTAATTAAATTAAGCTAATGTTTTTGGGTTTTATGATTTCTGGAAAACAACAGAGGAAATTGACAGAAGAAATATGAAGAAATGCAATTGCTTCTACAATACTATTAATATAACCAAAAAAATAAATAATTTGATGTGATTATTTATCTGTAATGAATGGATCTAAACTACTCTAATAAATCAAAAGATTTTTCCAATTTGTGTTTGTGGATTTAAATCTTTTGTTCTACCTCAGAGACACAGGAAGAAGTAAAATATTCTTAGAAGCACTTCTTCCTCTAAAAATTCCCGATAGAAATAAATGAAGATCTAATGAAGATTGTAGATTGAAATGGAATTACAATTTCTTTAAACTAATGCAAGAGCCTTCCTCCAGACAAAATTCCCTTGCAAACTCACAGGGATAGGTAGGGAAGCAATCTATCACCATAAGCTTTAAACAGACAAGGCAAAGCTACAATAATGAATTAACTATTGAATTGATTTAACTACTCTAGTCAAATTGTGCATACAAATGGAATAAAGAAATCAAGAAAGCTTAAGGAAAACCAAGTACATCCCCAACCTGGAATTTGTAGAATTGTGACAAAGCCAGTGATGGTTTACTCTGATATCCCCTCAGCTTCTTTTCCAACTTTAATGCTCAGATGAATCTAGGGAACTGTGTTGGGTAGTGTAGAAGAAGTAATGAAGAAGTGTTAGAGTTACAACAGGTTATAGGTAGTCTGGTAGTAATGTGGGTAGGAGAATAACAATGCAAGAGAACTGGCTTGATTGTGTATTTCTTAGCAAGATTACGACAACATAACGATGCAATTCACAACAAAATATCCAACCAATGCTTCGGTAGAAGCTTGGCTCTTATAGAAAAATGGAAGGGAAATGGTCTAAGCCATTTGGCAGCCAAGAAATGCCATCTCTCTCAAAGAAGGGGAAATTAACTCTAATTAGTCAACAGGAGGGAAGGAAAAGTTGATACGTATCAAATGAGCCCAAGAATAGCTAATTTAACCAAGAAACATGCACTAAAATCATGTTTGAATAAGTTGACACACATTTGGAATGCACCGAAAGAGGTTATGGAAAAACCGCACGCAACCACTGGGTCTATGTAGAGGCGGTTGGACAACCGTTGGGGTGGTTACACAACCACCACTTAGGGAAGATCGATGGTTATGTAACCACCGTGACATTCTATAACTTAAAGTTAAAGGATAATGGAAAAACTTACAAAAAGCTAAAGGAAAGCAGAAAACACATGGAAATGAACAAGGAAAGCATTCTAGGTCAGAATATATAAGCTGCAAGTGGAAAATTGGATTTGAACATTGTTGAAAAGATATTAATCATCATTGGGGATTTTAAACCATTCTGAAAATGTAGCACATGCAAAATTGGGTGCGTACATATTGCCCCCTCGGAGAAGCATTTTAGCCATGAAGAGGCATAAAACGTAGAGTCCAAGTATGGTGTTCCCAAAATGGAGGATTAGAAATTATACCTGACATGCATGTGTGTTGAAGTGATGCCGATCCAAGGTTCCCACCGCCTGCAAGAGAAAATAGGAATCAAGTGCATATATAATGTAGAATTGACAAAATATACTAAAATAAAATGACAAGAGGAATTACCATGTCCGCGGGGATAGAAATATACATGTGTCAGCACTCCATCCCTGCAAAACACACACACTTGAAAATAGAGTTAAAACATGCTATATATAACCAAAATTACTATTTCTAGAAATCATTTTCACTCACCCACTTAGTGATTTTTGAGCTCTGGATCACCTGTGGCGGTTTCGAAAAGTGCGAGTACAATAGAATCAAAGAGTACAATAACGTGTTGGAAACACAAGTAATGGCTTAAAGATGTGTAAGTTATCTATTTTTATTTATTTATAACCTAAAATGTAAAAATATGAAAAATCCAACCTAGGGGTTATTCTCGATAATTTTGTAGTCAAAATGTTCACAAGGGGGGTGTCTAGGTGCCTTTGAATTTTATTTTATCAAAAATGGTCATTTTTAAAATCTTTTTGAAGTTTTTACATCATAGGGTACGACAAAATGCTTTTGGGACAGAACCGCCACTCTACATAGGTGGTAGTTATGCAATCACCGCTCTGTGGAGAGGGGTGGTTGCACAACTGCCACGGTGATTGCACAACCACCGCTTTGCATGAGGGGCGATTACATAATTTTTGGGGAAAAGGCTAAAATTGACCAAGTGTGAAGATTGTTTTTTTGTTTTTGTGTTGTTTTATGATGTTTTTGATGAGCTTATTATGTATGAGATGTTTCTAACTTGCTATTTTTGGTGTTTTGGTGAGTGTAGGCCTCGTATATCATATGGATTAGGGATAGATAGTGTGATTGGCTCCCTCCCATCTTGGATTCACTCACTCAGGCTGAGAGAGATATTTTACATAGAGTCAGGATATGGAGGATATCCCAGACATCGCTGGTTGCACCACCCGGTTATTTGCTAGCCGATTTACCGATCTACTTGGGATGTAAACCAAATAAATTTTAGCATCCTGGGGTCGAGGGGAGTGGATTATCACTCTCGAGGATGCATACATGATTATGGGTGTTCTTGTTACATGAAGGAGGTTATTTTTAGAGAGTGCCACATCGGTGGTGCGATCCTGCTTGGGATTCTTACATGGGAGATGCATTAGCACTCCAAACTGGTGCCAACCATGGCATGAGATTATGTCGCGACACTCCTCCCCTATTCCTTCTTTGCGTAAGCCCATCATTGCATTTTAGCTTCACGTTTGGCTGGGGACAAGGGTGGGGACAAGCTACTTTTTCTAGGATTTGATTATTCGAGCATAGAGGAGCACAAATGCATATATGCATGGGGTACCAAAATTTTGGAGCCACATATCTTGATCTTTATAGGGTTATTAGACTAAAGGGCAAGGCCCTTAGTCATCCTACATTAGTGATTAGTTGGGTTTATGAGTGCGTGGTACCCTACCGTAGGGGTGTCGAGATAGCAGATCCCTGGGGCTATTAGAGTAGTTAGATGGACAATCATAAGCCTAATGAAGGGGCGCCATCACAAATGATATGATTACACGATCAAGCCGCATTGTGGTGGCATAACCAGCATATGGGGTGAGGATGTCGTCATTGTGGTGGCATATAGAACCACTACACAGTTAGTGGACATGACCCGACCAGGTGGAGGTCCATCTAGTTCAAAGGGTGCCCTAGTAGTTTGGGTTTCCTTACATTGACGCCCTCCTAACAGCCCAAACAGTATACATGGGGATTAGATAGGCTAGAGCTACCTAATTGGGAAAGCTCCCATGTACTATCTTTATATCCGGGGTCTTGATTGACACACCATAGGCCATCCTAGATTCAAATAGGGCAAGGTTGATTTTTAGATTGAGGCTACCCTCGCGCATAGTGGGAGGAGGAGGAGGCCGAGGTAGAGATGCGTACTCAAGAAGGATGGTGGTGACGAGGAGGTACATGAGAAGGAGGGGGATGAGGAGACCGATACATAGTGGAGGTCCAAAGAGAGAGGCTTCCATAATAGGTAAGGCCAAGGATGAGACTCTTAATTCAGATTAGCCTCTTTAACACGAGAGAAGAGGTGATGAGAAATTTGTTATAGGATAGCAGATGGATTCGAGGAAATCATGGCTAAGCAAGTACTGCAGCAGTCTACCAAAACCATGAGCACTTCTCTCAACTCTACTATCTAAATTAGAAATGTTAGTAGATTACGCACTATTTTTTTTTGGTTTCAATTTTTTTATAACTCGCCATTGTTTTCACTTGTATTTTTCAACCACCGCTTTGATGGATGTTGAGATTTTATTCATTGGATTCTATTTTATACATTGCTTAATCCCATGGGGAAGACACACGAGGAGATACTTGAAGATGTGGGGCAACCATAGATGGCCGGATGTCACACCGATGTATTTGCACCGGTGTAACAATCAGAGAGATTCTATCCTCGACAAGGACCGAGCTTATCTTGCATGCTGGATAGCCGAGAGGAGACACGACGAGGTCACTCTTATCCACAATAACTCCCCTAGTTATTTGGATAATTTATATTTCCATTTTGGTTCAAAGGTTCTATATTGCAGGTTACGCACGCACTTCAATTGATTCTTTTGACATTTTTCTTAGCTATATTTTCCTTCTCCTTTCTTCTATTCTATTCCATTTTCCCTCACACCCAATCTCTACATGCATTCACCTTCCTCCTAGCAGTTCATGCACCCTTCGCACGTACACCTTAAACTTGCTTCCCAAAATTAGCTAAGTCCCTGACATCCTCACACGCCCTCTTCCTTGCTACCACACATTATCTTATAATGATTGTGCCTCTTCCATACATTCCTCTCTGATAGGTTTCCTTCCATTCCTCCCATGCACATTACTTTTGTGTGCCTCCTTTACTTTTCTTCCTTCCTTCGTGCTTCTTTCCTCTACACTGGGAGCCTTTTATGCTTTCTTCTACACCGTTCCTCGTGCCACGTGGACTGTCAGACATTGAGTGTATCACACACAACCTATCAAAGCACACCAATAGGGTGCCAAATCCTTGTAACCAACTAAGGTGTGACACATGTGGTAGAAGATGAAAAATAGCTGATGACGTGGGTTACACTCTAGATCACTCAAGTTCAAATTTTGGTGGGATTGGGTGAGAAGTTGGAAAACGTCTCTCTCATGCCATTAATGTAGGATCTGATTGCTCCAACCACCCGATTTGATTCATATCTCACCCTTTCCTTCTCTACATGCCAAATAGACATGGAGAAGTGTGTTTGATAGATTTATAGTGGATTTGTAGGCATTCATTATTGGTTGTTGGTGGTTGAGTTTTCAAATCATATTTTCCTCCTTCTCCTCCTCTTCTCTCTCATTCATTCATCTATAAATGTAAGAGCATTTCTCATTGATAAGGGTTGGATTATTTCATTTTATAGGCATTTCCTTGCATTTTGAGTTTAGACCTTTAGATCTGGTCTTTTCATGTGGATATCGGCCTCATACACCATTGTAATCAATTGTGCATTTTGGAAGTAATAGAAGCATTGTTTTGTGGCTATCTTCTTCCTTAACTTGTTTTTATTCTTCTTTCTTTCCTTCTCCTTTCATGTTGTGTGTTTTTGTGCCTTCTCACATCCCTTGCATCTCCTTTTTTAATTGTGTTTCATGAAAATGACTATGTGTAATTATGTTCTGTCTATGTTACATACATGTCTAGCCTTCCTCTATGCGCATTTCCTTCATTTTCACTCAAAGTTGATCATGTTCATCCCCTTTCTTTATTGTTATCATCCTCCTTAGTTTTAGTTTTCCTTTTCACATATCCTTATATCCTTGGTCCCTTGGCATGTTTAGCTTAGGATTTCCTTTTTAGCATTAGGAGTAGTAGTAGCAATAGAAATAGGTAGAGGAACCAACCTTCTCTAGAGGTCTGTCTCAAGCACGCAAGGTCCCACAACTTGGAGATAGTCCCATTGTTGACTCAATGACTTAGTTATTTTAGATCAGAGACACGGGTGCAAGTTTGAGCCCAACAGTTTTTGGCACACCCGGTGGGACCAAAATTGAAAAGCTTAAATTTCATCATTGCTAAGTTTTGTGTGTGACTTAGTGATTTCTAGCCTTTGGAGGCTTGTTTCAACACATCTGGTGACTCCCAACATCTAGATCTACTATTTTTAGTAGTCTTGAGTGCCTTTCATGAGAAGAGTGCATACATGAGACAAAGTGCAACAACTAAAGCATCCTTTGAGTACCTCCAACTATCTCTAAGGAGAATACATAGTAGAACACCCATGCACACATCTCCATCTCTAGCATGTGTGTGCATTCCACTCCTCCTCATAATAGACCTATGTGCCCTACCATGGACTACACCACCTCCTCCTCCGAAGGAAATTTTCCAACTTCACTAGTGGAAGCCTCTTGTTCTAAATGCACAACATGATATGCCAAGCCATCATGCACTCTCAAGAGTATTCCATACTTTACTAGTGAGAATCAAGTCACCCCTATTGAGCACATCTAGGATGATGTAGAAATGTGTGCTCTCTATCTATCTATCATCATGCATGATGATGTAGCAGTCAGGATGCTTACAGACCTCATTCAAAGGAAAAGTGCTTCAATGGTACAAAGGTTTGAGACCTACATCTATTTCCACCTAGATGAGCTTGGAACAAATCTATGTAATTATTTTGAAGACAAGTCAGATCACCTATCACTTTGGTGGAGCAACTAACTACAACAAAGAGGGCACCCAATGAACAAATGACTGATTTTAATATCAGATTTCAAAAGACTTGGGATAAATACCTCAAGTGGTAAGGCCTACAACCCAACATGCTTTCTTATATTATCTAAGGGCTTTGAATAGTGACATTTCAGTCATGATTCAATCCATGGGAGGTAGAACCTTACTGCTTACTTACAATATTGCAATAAGGGTAGAAAATAGTCTCATTCAGGTAGGAAAGTTAGCTCCTAGACCTCCCATGCCCTTATTCCCAGAATGTCTCATGTGCCCCAACCTTCTATTTCTCTCATTCTTGAGAAAAGTGCTCAACTGTTACATCCACATCATATTCTCCCACATAAAAAATAAGATGAAGAAATGAAGGCCCTTGATTAGAAACTTGTCTAATAAAGTTATATCTTTAGAAAAACAGGTGCAAGCCTTTAGAAATAGTTCTAATCAAGGGCATAATCAAAACAATCAGCCCTTAGTGAATCAATATGGAAATAGAAAGATATGGGAAAGAACCAAAAAATGATAGATGGCATGCTAACATGCACATTTCCCTTACAAGTGGTTCCTCCTCACAACCTCTTCCAAAGCCCAACAACAAGCCAAGCACTTGTTCTAGTTTAAAACAATATGGCACAAGAGTCAAAATGGTGCTTTCCTTGCAACATGCCTCATATAGTCAATATCATACAAATGCTAATGTTGCATGCACATGTACATGCCTACATGATTCATGTTTCTTCTAACTATGAACCTTCCACAAGTGCAAGTGAGCCTGAGAATCAAGAAAATCTAGAAGCCCCTTTAGAGGCCAACCTTATGTTCTTTGGCATTGAAGACTTTTGTGTAATTAATCAAGTTTGCACAATGACAAAAATAGACCACGTGCCCAAGTTGTTGACAACACAAGGTACAAGAAGAGAATGCTTGAGTTTGGCATGTAACAAGTCTCAATTCCCATAACACAAGTCCGATCCTCAAAAGAAAATAGATGCAAATAAGGCATCCAAAAATAAAAGTGCACAAGTTCCTACATGTGAGGCTCACACAATGCTCTTCCTGAAGTAGTGTGCCCCCTCCTTTGGTAGGTCAAGCCTCTTGCAAAGCTAAGGCCCCTACCTCTACACTTGAACAAACAAGAAAAGATGTTGTTGTGCCCCAAATGCACAAGTCAATGGGCCTTCCATTCAACATTGTGGATCAGATGAAGAAGAAAAATATAAATGTCACAATGTGGGATGCCCTGCCATTCCATCTCAGTGTGACCTATTGCATGAAGCTCTGGCACAACTCCCAACTTTCACGCATTTGATCCAACTATCCAAAACCACATGCATATGCTGTCAATATATTCAAGAAAGAGAGAGAAAAAAGTAAGTAAGGTTGTCAAAAACCCCACCCTTTTATATGTCTTTGATCATAGGAAAACACCTTGTGCACAATTTTATGATTGACTCAGGTGCTAGTACTTCTATCATGCCTAAGAAAATTGTTGATGTCCTAGGTCTTAAGTACAACCCTTTGTCCAAAGGAGTCCTATAACTTGATGGCTCAACTATCACCACTTTAGGAGTCATCAAGGATCTTGAGTTAACCCTCCATGCATGTCCAAGCCTCACTATAACTCAAGATGTGTCAATCATTGACCTACCTCCTTTGTTTTCCTTTGTCTATCAAGATATTTTACTACTAAAGTGGGTGGTTACTTGTCTTCTGATTGGTCCATATATTTACTTAAAGACAAGGTATGGTACCTAGTTTACCATACAAGCTGAGCCAATATTTTCCTATCATGTTGAGTCATATGACCCATCTCCTCTCCAAGCCAATTTCCTAATCCAAGAAGAACAAGTTTCAATTTTTGAAGAGCAACCTGTTTCCTCCTCCTCTACCTGATTTAGTGCTAGATGAGTGGGTGGAAAGGCACCAAAAATTTGATCCATATGTTGAAGAGCTTGAAGCTTTTGAAACTGGGCTTGGTACTTATTGCATCCTTGAAGAAGAAGTTGTGTTGTCACGCGCTCAAAAAAATGAAGAAAATTTTGGTCTATGGAAGTTATACTTTGATGGTTCCAGAAGAAAATGGTGTGGGCAGTGTGAGTTGTTCTCATTTCTCCCAAGGATGAGAATTTATTCTTCATTCACACATAGGTTGTAGTTCACATGCTCCAACAATGTGGCAGAATATGAAGCATTGGTGCATGGTCTTCTTATTATTGAAAAAAAGGATTAAGGCATGCAGATATTTTGGGGACACAAAATTGGTCATCCACTAGGTCACAAAAAAGTGCACAAAAATAATAAGCTTCTCAAAGCTTATAAACATAGATTTTGGGACCTCCTTGAGAGATTTGATGCTCTAAATCTGCTAGGGGTGGTGCCAAGAAAATGAACAAAGAAGCTGATCAGATGGTCACACTTGGTTCACAATTTTCTCCTTGCGAAGGATTTTGTCAAGGGAAACACAACATGTCAAGATGGTAATCACACCATCCATTCCAGAAAACAACACCAGTTGGAAAGTGTTTGAAAGTGATGCACAAATCATCCAATTCATTTAGAATGAAGTTGAGTTCTCTTCAAGCATGCAAGCTGACTTGCATGACAACTATGGTGACCAAGTGATCCAACTCAAGACAAATAAGTTTCCTAAAAGGTTGGTCACCCTTAGAGAAAATATTCAGCCCTATGATGAGTTCAAGGGTGAAGAAAATATATATGCATGTGCAAAGAAGACTACTCCCAGTCACATTATGTGTGTGGAAAGGAGTTGTTTTGAAGTAAAGCTTGCACATGATGAAAAGTAAGGCCTTCATCTCTCTCTGTCAAAAATACAATGACATATTTCTCATGGGAGTATGAAGACCTAAAAGGATTTGATCCAAGTGTTTCTCAACACTCCATTGACCTTGATCCTAATATCAAGCCCATCAAAAAAAAAAAAAGGCTAGTCAATCCAAGGATAGAGCCCCTCATGAGGAAAGAATTGTCTAAACTCATTGAGGAAAATATAATATTTCCCATCAAGTACTCTACTTGGGTCATGAAATCTTGTTCCAGTGTAAGAAGAAGAATGGTGAAATCAGACTCTTGTGTTGATTTTAGAGATTTAAATAAGGCATCTTTGAAGGATCATTATCCTTTTCCTTCTATGGAGTAGATTTTATAGATATGGGCTGGTAGCGTGCAAAGATTTTCTATGTTGGATGGGTATTCTGGCTTCAATCAGATCCTGGTCAAGGAAGAGGATCAATTCAAAACAACATTTACAACCAAGTGGGGAACATATGCATATCATAATATGCCCTTTGGTCTATCAAATGTAGGCATGAAATTTCAACATGCCATGGATATTTCCTTCAAAGGATATATCAATGAATTCATCTTGGTTTACCTAGATGACATAACTATCTTCTCAAAGCAAGCGTGGATCACATGGTGCACCTAGAGAAAGTATTTGAGAGATGTAAAATTTTTGGGGTATCTCTTAACCCCAAGAAGTGTAATTTTTTTGTGGCAGCAGTAGGGAAAATATTTTGGGCCATGTGGTCTCAAAGGATGGCATCACAATTGATCCTGAGCATTTTTAGCCATCCTGGCTCTTTCCTCTTCTATGCACACAAGAAAAGCCTTATAGTCCTTTCCTAGGAAAAATCAAATTTTTTAGGAGATTCATTCCTAACTTTGTAGGACTAGTAAGGCCCATCACCCTCATGCTCAAGAAAGACACAACCTTCAAGTGGACAACAAAAGGAAAAAAGCTTCAACAAGATCAAGCAAGAAATTTCTTGCATGCACAACACTCATCAACCCAGATTATTCAAAGGATTTCATCCTTTATGCTTATGGAGTTGATGTGAGTGTTGTTGTTGTTGTCTAACACAGAAAATGAACAAGGAATGGAGCAACCAATGGCTTTCTTCAGTCAAATTGAAGGATTATGAGTTGAAATACAGTCACATGGAGAAATAGTCTACACCATCATGCATGTGCTCAAGAAGTTCAAAGTATGCTCACCACAAATCATATCAAGGTGTTAGTTTCACACTCAGTGTGAGAGACTTCATCATGGGAGTAGAAATCAGTGAGAAGAGAGCAATGGGTGACCAAAATCATGGAGTATGATGTGACTATCAAAGCCACAAAGCTGGTTAGAGGTAGCACTCTGCAAAAAAACTTGCTGAGGATGCACAAAATGAACTTGAGACTTCATTATTTCTAGATGAAGATCTCCCTGTGTAGAACTTGAACAAAATGAAAATCCTAGTGCATGCATGCTATGGATGAAGGACATGATCACATTCCTTTCCTTTCCGAGGGCACATACCCTCCTAGGTTTGAAACAAAGAAAAGAGAAGACATCTGAGGTTGTAATATTCCATATGTTTTGATTGATGGCTTCTCTTCAAAAGAAATCTTGATGGCATGTTGTTGAGGTGTATTGATGGCATGTAATTGAAAAGTGTTAGCAGAATTTCACGATGGATTCTCTAGTGGACACTTCTTTTCCAAGACTACAATGATGAAGATCATCATAATGGTAGGATACTTTGGCCTACCCTATTTTCAGGATGCATGCACAAGTGGGTCATGAAATGCAAAGAATGTGCTTTATTTGCAGAAAGAAGAAATTGGCAACACTTCCCCTCCACCAATCCAAGCAGATCAGCCTTTTGTGCAATGGGGTCTTGACTTCATAGGCATGATCAATCCTCCTTCAAGTGCTTGGACATAAATGGGTGCTTGACAACTATAGATTACTTCACCAGATGGACAAAAGTTGTCGTGCTCAAGGAATCAACCGAGTCAGTCATCCTTGACTTTCTCAAGGTATTATAACAAGGTTTGGCATTCCTCAAACCATTATTTCTATAATGCAAAGGCCTTCCTTGGTACTAAAATCACTGATTGGGCTCTTAGTCTTGGTATATACTTGAAGACCTCCTCCAATTATTACCCTCAAGGTAATGGCTTGGCAAAGTCAACAAATAAGAACTGATCAGGATCATGAAGCGAAATAATGAATATCAACCAAAGATAGTGGCATACAAAGGTCTCATGCATGCTGCTCTAGGGAAGACAAAATCACAATGAAGAAGGCAATAGGAACTTCACCTTATAAGATTTTATGGAAAGGAGGCTACACTTCCTTTGATACTTGAGTTGAATTCATTATCACTTTCCCAACAACTAGAATTTGAAGGCATGAACCAGAGAGAAATCAGAATGGTAGAGCTGGTTGAACTTGAAGAATCAAAAAATTTCTACCATGATCAAGCTAGAAACAACATCAACAATCAACAAAGAAATGGTTTGATAGAAAGGCTAGGCCTCAAGCTTTCAAATTTGGGACTTGGTCTTAAAATGGGATGTTGACAGAGCCAAACCAGGCACCATTCAAAGTTTGATGCACTTTGGAGTGGCCCATATATTATCAGTTCTTGTAAGGAGGCTAACTCTTTTGAGTTATCTCATCTTGATGGAGGCACTATCAATCCCAATCAATGGGATTTATCTCAAACCCTTCCATTAAGCTTTTTGCATCATTTTGTATATATTAGAGTAGTTTCAATTCCTCCAAGTGTGTTGTACACACATTGTCTTGTTTGTACATAGTTCTTTCTTCTCCACTGTGCTTCTTGCATGCTCTTTTTTTGCTTCTAGAATGTCTAGTAATCTTCCAATAGTTTTTAGTTTTGTAGGATTCATAATAGAGTTTAGAACATGCTTCAAGTGACTTAGGGGTAGTTCTTCAAAGTTGCAGATCAAAGGTTCATATATACACTAACTCCATGCCCAATGGATGCTCTAGATACTAATCTCCTTCATCTAGTAGGAAGATGGCCCCGAAATTCACCAAAATATTATCCAAAATAACTCCCTAGTTATTTGGATAACTTATATTTCCATTCTTGGCTCTGAGGTTCTATATTGCAGGTTACACACACTTTAATTATTCTTTTGAAATGTTTTCTTAACTCCTGTTCCTCGCTCGTGCATTCCTTGTGTGCTCCTTTCCTTTTCCTACATTTCCCATATTTTCCTTCTCCTTTCTTCTATTATGTTCCATTTTCCTCATGCCCACTCTCTGTGCATTCACCTTCCTCCTCCAGTAGTTCACACACCCTTCACGTACACACCTTAGACTTGCTTCCCAAAAATTAGCTAAGTCCTTGACATCTCTCATGCCCTCTTCCTTCCTCCTTCCACACATTATTTTGTAATGATTGTGCCTCTTCCATACATTCCTCCATAATATGTATTCCTTCCATTCCTCCTCACGCATTATTACTTTTGCACCTCTTCTTTTTCTTCTTCCACGCTTCTTTCCTTCGTGTGCCTTTTACACTTTCTTTCTTGTGCTAGTTCCTATGCCACATGGATGTTAGACATTGAGTGAAATATCACACACAACCTATCAAAGCATGCCAACAAGGCACCAAATCCTTGCAACCAAAAACTAAGGTGTGACACATGGCAAAAAATGAAAAAATAGTTGATGACGTGGGTTACACTCCAGATCACTCAAGTTCAAATTTCAACGGGATTGGTAGGTGAGAAGTTGAAAAATGTCTCTCATGCCATTAATGCAAGATTTGATTGCTCTAACCACCTGATTTGATTCATATCTTGCCCCTTTCCTTCTCCTACATGCCAAATAGACATGGAGAAGTGCATTTGATAGATTTGTAGGTGGATTTGTAGGCATTCATTGTTGGTTGTTGGTGGTTGAGTTTTCAAATCAGATTTTCCCTCCTTCCCCTTTTCCTCTCTCTCATTCATTCATCTATAAATGTAAGAGCATTTCTCATTGATAAGGGTTGGATTCTTTCAGTTTGTATAGGCATTTCCTTGCATTTTGAGTTGTAGACCTTTAGATCTGGTCTTTACATGTGGATATCAGCCTCATACACCATTATAATCGACTATGCATTTCTAGAAGTAATAGAAGCATTATTTTGTGGCTATCTTCTACCTTAGCTTGTTTTTATTTTCTTCTTTCTTTCCTCTCCTTCATGTTGTGTGTTTGTTGTGCCTTCTCACATCCCTTACATCTCCTTTTCTAATTTTTTTCTTGAAAATGACTGCAGTAACTGCATTCTGTCTATGTTACACATGTCTAGCCTTCCTCTGCACATTCTCCTTTGTTTTCATTCAAATATGATCATTTCCACCCCCTTCTTTTTGGTGCTTATCACCTCCCTTAGTTTGAGACACAGTACAATTTTGAGCCCCAACAAAGTCACTCTTGCAATGAGACTACTACCGGTAGGTCACCAACCTCATCTCACAATCACTGTCATCATTTGGCTTATAGAGGATCCCACTCACATCATACGAGACACAACAAGAGTCCCCACCGCGCTCCTTCATCCGGATCTTGTTTGGAGGGATAGACCATAGGCATTTTATTCATTTGTTATGTTTTTAGATACATATATCAATTTTTTTAGATTTTGTGCTCATATCGAGTGTTTTGGCCACACCCAGTGTGTGACAACAATGTATAAAAACCCGATTATTTACATATATACATATGTGATTCTTTTTGGCTCAGATATCTCATGTAAGAGTTTACTTGTTTATGAATAGTTTCATCTGTGTACTCTTAGATGTGTAGAATCTTTGATGATTTTTAAAATGATTTTATGAATGCATGCATGGATGATGATGATGATGATGATGATGATGATGCAAATGCGTAACAAAATGATCTCTTTCTTTTTTTTTTACTTTTGATACATATGATGTATATGAGGACAAATTGTAAACTTTAAAACTTTGGTTTTCAAGCAATATTTGGTATTTCTGCTTTATTGGAAAATTTGATGAGAATGATATGATAATGAAATGAACCCACTCCATTCTTAACTCCATAAAACTAGTAAGATGCGAGGGCTCAACATCGAGAATCAAGAAGGATGCGATTTATATAACTTTGATGAATGAAATTAATGATATGAAGATAAGGTTTTGATAAAGACCCAATTAGGACACTATAACTCAACTCTAGGAAAGGCTAACTATCCAAATTAGAATGTAGTTTTACTACAAGTTTAACTAGAATTAGACCAGTAGATGGCCTCCTAATTTATAAAATCTAGTTTTATGGATTATCTCTCTTATAACTTATGCATCTAACTCATTTTTGATGATTTCAAAGGATTCAAAGCACTTTTTACTTGTTGACTTGTTTACAACTTATTAATTTATTTGAAATGACCCCCTATGCCTTGCCTCGTGTAACCAGTAAGATGCATGGGATCATCACCAAAGACAAGGAAAAGGTGAGTAAGGGCACTTCCCTCCTTTCCTAGCCTCATGCTACTCTGTAAGAAGCATGGGCTCATCACCGAAGACTGGTAGGGAAAAGAAGTGTAGTTTATTTACAAAATGAAATTGTTTTTGTATTTATTGTTTCTTTATCTTTTATTTTAAAATTGGTTTGAATGATTTTTAAACTTTTACTTGTGATTTTGGGAGGGAAAAATTACCCCTAGCCTCAAATAAGTGCAACCAAAGTAGGATGTGAGGGCTCACCACCAAAGGTTGAAGTAGGCGAACAAGCAATCTAGGTGAAATGCTTTAGATTGATTTGTCAAAAGAGAGATTTTTGAGGAAAGATGTGACACCAAGAAGCTTCTAGTACAAACTATGGGAAAAAAAAACTAAGCTAGAAGCAACCATGAATAGAACTAAGTATGTAGGTCTTGGTAGGATCAAAGTTGAAACTTCATCTAGCAAGATGATAAAATATTGAATAGTCTAGAGATGATATAATGAATGTTTGAAGAAGTATGATTAAATGTTTTGCCAATTCTCGAAATTTTTAAAAGTTTCTTGAAAAATAAGTTTCTTGTTTCACAATGTTACAATATGATTATATAAATGATATGCAACGTGAATGCAATAATGTACAGTGGAAATGTAAATGAACTATGTGTAGAAGTATTTAAGGTGAAGTAAATTGACTGATTCACCAAACTCTTCACCTTATAAAGTACACAGATGATACACACCATTCTTATAGTCCTCCATGACTTGATATGGGCCTAACCACTTTGGTCTAAAATTTCATCCTTCGCCAGTATTCTTGTCGATCTAACTATCCAATCTCAAAACTAGGTCTCCTACCTGTATTTCTCATTCATAGACCTTTTTATTATACTAACGACACATTCTATCAAAGCATAAACACTATGGCGTTGCTCAACTTTAAGTCAAACTTCATCAAGGGTTTCTAATTATACTAATCACGCTTCATGGTTCATGTCTTCATTCAAAATGTATTGTAAAGATATGTGAAGGCTAGGTAGCTTGATTTCTAGTGGTAAGACCACTTCACATCTAAAGACTAAAGAAAAGGGGGTTGCCCCCATAGTCATCTCACCAATGTCTTATAGGCCCTCAAGGCTAAAACTTATTCTCTTTGACTGTTTTGAGGAGTATGGACTTCAACATTTGATTTGTCACCTCATCCCGTCCATTAGCCTAAGGGTAATATAAAGAGGCTATGTGATGTCGATTTTGAATTACGAACATAACTCACGCACCTCTTAGTTCTTGAAGGATGTGTCATTGTCGAGATAATGACCTCTCGAACTCTATACCTACAGATGATCTGTTTCAAAATGAATTTAGTGATCACAGACCCAGTACAATAGTGAGAGGCATGGCTTCGACCCACTTTGTGAAATATTCCATGGTCGTAATGATAAAGTTGTGGCTACCAATCGATGAGGGAGAAAAATTCCCTATGAAATCTTAACCCAAAGTACAAAAGGGTCGAGGGTGTCACAATCGATCAGTAGATCATGAGCAAGAATGTATTTCTCATGTGAAAACTCTTGAGATTTATCACACCTGTGCACATATTGTACAACATCATGCTCTAAGGTGGGCTAGAAATAACCCATCTGATGAATTTTTCAAGCAGTAGCATGACTGCCAATGTTATCCCCACAAACTCCACTGTAGGATTCAAAGAGAATATTTTCTGATTCTTCTTCATCTACACACCTCAAAAGCATGTCGTCAAAGGCTGCGATAGAGCACTTCTTCTATAATCACATACTTAGTAGCTATGACGGATAGCCGCCACCTTTTCGTGAGGTTTCTCCCTCAAGATATGCACAATTCACAATGTGATTAATGATATTAGAATACCATGGACATGACATAATGGGAGGCTTTGTTTCCATGTAAAATATGCACTCATTGGGGAAATCTAGGTCTAATAGGTCCCCACAATCTATTGGGTTGTCCACCAACCAATTAGAAATAATTTATCCTTTGATAGAATTTTGGTTGATGAAGGTGAGTTCGAATTCACCCATCAATGTGAGAAAACGTCCAACCTTTTTAGATAAGGCACCTTGAGTCAAGAAGGTTCAGATGGTCAAACTTGACAATCACTCGTGTTTCCTGATTAAGCATGTAATGCCTTAATCTTTTCATCACAAAGACAATTTCCAGGCATTATTTCTCTACCTACGTATAACGTGTCTCATAATCAAGAAGAGTGTGAATAATGAAATAAATAACACGTTCATGGTTATCATCATCTTCTTGTACCAACATGCAAGCTAGTGAGACCTCGGTGGCTTGAGAGTATAAGATCAGAGGACGGTCAGCTTTGGGTGGCATGAGTGTAGGTGGTGACATGAGAAAATGTTTGACTGATTCAAACACTTTGTGACATTCATAATTACACTCTTTACTACACTCCTTCTTTAACAAGTTGTTGATGGGATGGATGACACAAGTTAGATCAGGAATAAATCATGGATTGCCCTAAGTTTACCCGAGAAAAGACCTAACCCTTGATTCGTTTGATGGTGAAGTCATCTCCGTAACCACTCAAATCTTTGTTGTATCTACATCAATTCCTCGAGAAGAAATGATATACCCCAATAGTTTCCTCCCGTTACTCTGAATACACACTTTTTTGGATTCAATGTTACACCATATTCGATAAGATGAAAGAGGATAATGTGAAGCACCTTGGGGTGATTTTAGCACTTCTGGCCTTAGCCAATAGGTCATCAATGTAAGATTCCACAATCTTATGGATAAGATCATGGAAGATATATGTCATTTCTAGCCGTAGGTGGCTCCAATTTTTTTCAAGCCAAATGACAGGACTACATATCAAAAGGTTCCCAAGGAGTAATAAAGGTAGTCTCAAGACCTTCCGATGAATAAGAACATGATGTGTGATCCCCAAAGTAGGAGGAAGGGTGAGGTCTAAGAGAAAATCCTCTCTTATGGTGCACGGGGTAAAGATAAATGTATGCATTGAGAAATTATAGGATTGCCTCATCATTCTCTCGTGAAGCCCATGGTGGGGGGCTCATTCTCGTCTTCAAAATATACCAAAATTACGTTGGTTGGAACTTTTCAAACTAAGGGTTTGGATCGAACTGAGACTATAAATTAGTTTTCTTTAGGCCTTCATTTAGATAAAGGCAAGAGTAAGAAGTAGCTATTGAATTAGCTAAGAGGTTATATTCTCTAGGTATGGCTTTGATAGAAATAAAGTCAAAACCTTTGTTAAGTTCAAGTACAATGGTTTTTAGAGTTGTAGGTGCTCCACTCTAGTCTCGTAAACTTCCGAGACTTGATTAGTGATAAGTTGGGAGCCACTAAACATCTAACATTTTTAATGCCCATCCTTTTGGCCATGATGAGACCATGAAGAAGATATTCGTACTCTGTTGCGTTATTTGTACATTCAAAGTTTAACCTAATGGAAAAAATCATGATCCTTCCCTATGGAGAAGGATCACCACTGCCCCAATGCCAAAATGACACTTCACATTGTCATAGTTGAGGGTCTAACAACCATTAGGGAAGATAGAAGTTTGATCATTTTTAGAATCTTCCTCTTTGACTTCTGAGACCTCAACCATACAGATTTCATCGAAAACACTAGACGGGAGAGAACTAATCCCAAGAGCATGTCCTATGCCTAGGGAATCAAACGAGAGAATGATAGGAAAATCGTTCTCCATAAGCTTAACGATCTTTGTTATAGTTTTTTTGAGACAATTTATACTACAAAAAATTTGATTTCACTAAAATCAACCCCTTTGATTTCCTTAGGGGTTTCCAACTCAGTCATTGGAACAAGCTAAGACTTAGGATTTGAGTCTTGGGGCTTGTTCAACTTGTTGGCCAGAGCTTGAACTAAGTATGAATCCGGGTTTCTTCTTGAGGTTGGATAAATGAATGTCAAATGGCTTTGGGTCTCCCTAAGATATGAAAACCTCACCTAGGTGTAGGAATTTGACCTCTTGGAATAGTGTAGAAGGGATTTCCTTCATTCTGTGTATCTAGGGTCGACCAAGGATCATATTATAGTTGGTTTCCCGATCTATAATGTAAAACTTAGTCAACACAATATTTGGTCCAAGGGTAACCAAAAGCACTATAGTCCTAATGGAAGTTGCTTTGAGGCTATCGTAGCCTCTCAACGTGTTTCACATTAAAGAACAATTGGTTTCTCCATAGCTTAGCTTGTAAAGAAACGAGAAAGGAAATATGTTTACAATAGCTCCATTGTCTATCATTACACGTTTAACATAGTTGTTGTAGATCCAAACCTAGAGGTATAACACATGATCACCTCTTTGTGCCAACTCAACGTCGGTTGACATCTTGCTAATGTCAAAATGAAACCAGTATCCCTTTTGGGCTGCCTTGGAGGATAGACATCAAAGTCTATATGATCAATTTAGGCCTCCGAGAGGGGGTGACATGAATTAAATGGCCAAGGACTAGCACTTCAAGTAAAGCCATTGGATGCGCATGTGATTTCTTTAATAGATCTAAAAATGAAATGTAAGAAAAGTTCTTGGTAAAATATATGATTAGATCATAGGACCCCACTAGTTTGGGAATCACCAAGATATTGTCCAACATTGAGGGGTAAACCGGAAGAGGTTGTGAGGAATAATCTTGGGTATGAGTTGCTGCGTTAACTTGTGTTTGGTCTCTAACTCAACCAAACCTATCATTTTGGTCTGATTTCGACCATCTAAAGGAGGATCTACCAATGGGTTTGATGAAGTGGATGCTTCGTGATCATTGTTTCCAGTGGGAGCTCCCTTGTTAGTTCTGTGAGGATTGAGATTTCCATTCTCGGGGCGTGTCGGAAGAGGGTCTCTATAAACCCCAAGGTTAGAATTCTGAGGGGAAACAAGCCCCATGTGAGTGTTTTGCGTTGGTGTTATAGGGTTTGCCAAAAACATCTCAATAAAGAGGTTCCTTTGGTCTTCTAGAAGTTGTATAAAATTGTTGCAATCTCGTACGTATGAGCGTCATGTCCTCTAACCATATGGAAACTATGTTAGGAATATTCCTTGGATTAGTGCTCACATTATTGTTTGTAATAGTTAAATGTAATATTCTTATATTACATTAGTAAGTTTGAGTGATATTAGTTAATTTGTAAATTACTAATATTGAGTTAATATAACTCATATTAATAATATAGTGTGAGATTATAAATAAATGTAAATGAGTTATAATAAAAAAATCATATAGATTATTGTAATAGTGAGTTGTGAGAACAACTCACATAGATAATTGTGTGTGGAGATATTGGTGGGATATGTGAGAGAATAGTGGTGAGTGATTATAGGAGAGATATGTGGGAGTAAGACTAGGGATTAGAGGAGAGATATGGGGATAAGGTGATGAGACTTGAATCCATGATTATAGGAGCAAACAATTGTATAAAATGCCCTCTAATATTCAATAGAAATTTCTCCATTCTATTTACATTTGGTTTCTCTCTTATGTAGTTTTCATTTCTTGTGTTGATTTTAATTAATTATTGCTTAATTTATTTATGCAAATCTAGATATTTATCATCATTTGGTATCATAGTAGGTTAGGAAGATTTATGAGAGTGATTGTAGAACAAAACCGTAACCTCTAGGATGCAGATCTGAGAGTTTTGAAGCTTCTGTCGTCATTTTCTCGATTCTGATCTTAAAAAAATGACTGGTAATTTGTGTTTTTCTCAAAAACCCAAATTTGAAATTTTCTAAATTTTTTTGGGTTTGTTTATTTGTATTATGGAAAACTTCTGTCAAAATATTATAGAAACCCATTTCGTATTTTAAGAGAAATTGTGGAAACAATTCTGACATTTCTAATTAAAAATAGTGATTAATTTCCAACAATTAAAATCTGAAATGCTTTATTATTTTGGATAAATATAAAGCTGATTATTATTGTATGGGTGCATTATTGGTTAAAACCGACACCTAATAGAATTGTAACATGAGCCTCAAAGATAAATTCAGCTGAGTTAGCATCATCATGATGGAGGAAGGAGGCAAGGAAGGAAGAAAGTTAATCAGTGACCTCTCGCTAGCCGCAAGTGAAGGGGCCACACAATGAATTTGTGGCATTTATTTTTGTTGTATATTTAATTTTCATTGTGTGATGTAATAAGAACAAACAATTTATTCATGTTCACTCTTGTAATAAGTGAGCTCCTGCGTGAGTGATATTTGTTATATTTTCCCTTGAATGTAAACATGGGTGGGGAAACGTGTACGCTGCTATTATGAAAGTGGTTGGTGGTCCACTAAAAACCAATTTGAGAGTTTGTGAATCTCTTAGAAAATCCCACACAGAGTGATTAATGGTTCCACTAGAAAACCCGTTGGAAATGATGGTACTTTTTGAAAACCATCGGTTGTTGTAGAACATGAGCAGTACTAGATAGAACTCACCCATGTTCACACTAAGGGGGAATTTTAGGAATATTCCTTGGATTAGTGCTCACATTATTGTTTGTAATAATTAAATGTAATATTATAATATTACATTAGTAAGTTTGAGTGATATTAGTTAATTTGTAAATTACTAATATTGAGTTAATATAGCTCATATTAATAATATAGCGTGAGATTATAAATAAATGTAAATGAGTTGTAATAAACAACTCATATAGATTATTGTAATAGTGAGTTGTGAGAACAAGTCACGTAGATAATTGTTTGTGGAGATATTGGTGAGATGTGTGAGAGAATAGTGGCAAGTTATTATAGGAGAGATATGTGGGAGTAAGACTAGGGATTAGAGGAGAGATATGGGGATAAGGTGATGAGACTTGACTCCATGATTATAGGAGCAAGAAATTGTATAAAATGCCCTCCAATATTCAATAGAAATTGCTCCATTCTATTTACATTTGGTTTCTCTCTTATGTAGTTTTCATTTCTTGTGCTGATTTTGATTAATTAGTGTTTAATTTATTTATGCAAATCTAGATATTTATCATCATCATGTTCTTCTAGAAGTTGTATAAAATTGTTGCAATCCCGATACGTATGAGCATCATGTTCGCTAACCCCATGGAAACTGTAGTAAAAATCGGGATTGTAATCACGAGGCCTTTGATTTTAGTTCTATTGCAGCCCATAGTTTCTATTAGTGTTTTGTTGTTGGTGGTTAAAGTTGAAGTTTGTGGGCCTCTAGTCTCGATTTAGGTATTGGTTCGAATAACCGCTCGGGTATTGAATTGGCGCTTGGGCCTAGACTTGTTGAGGTGGGGGAGGAGGATGACTAAAGTCCACCGCATTAACGAAAGGAGTAAAGTTATTACTCCTTTGGTTATCGGTATTCACGTTATTGTTACCATTATTCACATTACTAGTGTTAAAAACATTTGGCTTCTTGGATTGGTTAGTTGAATTCGTTGTCCGTCGTAGCACCATGGTTCTTATTAAGGACTTTGGGTCCTTGATTATTATTGTTTGAACCATTCGGGTAGTTTGAATTACCCTGAGAGGGGTTGACCAATCTCCCATTTGAGCCATATGTTTTCTGGCCACTATCAATCGTTGCTTGGTCAATGCAGAGAGAACCCTCTAAAACCTCCTTGTAGCTTCTAAGAGGAAACTTTTGGACCTCCTCCTTGGTTTCTTGGTTAAGAGAGTGAAGGAACAAGTCACAAAGCTCTGTTTGGTCCATGTTTGGAGCGCTAGCTGAGGAGTAGAGGACTTTCCACCATCTTTGAATGAAATGGGCGGCAGACTCATTATGTTCTTGCTTGATGTGAAGGAATTATCTAATTCCTATTTGCAAGAGTTTGTTCATATAAAAATCCTTTATAAACTTATAAACGAGTTGTTTGAATGAATGGATTGAGGCTTTTGGTATCTTGTAGTACTAGTCGAGAGTGATCCCCTCAAGGGTCTTGGGAAAATCTTAGCTACAACTACATCCCATGGGAGTAGCTCTCTGACGGAAGTCACGTACACTTTAATATGCACATTTGGATCCCCCTCCCCTTTGAACTTTGGAAAATCGGAAGTGGTTGTGGAAGCATTACACTTCATATAGTAAAGTCAAGGGCTCTTTAAGATATTCAACATATGTGCCTAATGCATAAGACAACACCATGGATGACATTTGATGGGGAGGTTGAGGAAAAATAGGGGGCTGATATGGCATAGCGTAAACATTTGTAGATGAATAAGGCATCCCCTGAGGCTGAGCATACAAGCTAGGAAAAGAAAACATGTCCCCCTACGGTGATTTAGAATACATGTGGAGGTACGGGAACATTATTTTGGTACGAGGTAGAAGGTGTGAAACTAGGGAACGTCACATTTCCAGTTGGAATGGAATTCGAGAACACACTTCCGGTTGGTGCCTATGGAGGGTACCCGTATGAAGTGTGAGAGGACATACCTAATGTGCCCGATTCAAGTAAGAAGATATCCAGGGTTAGGAACACCCATGTAAACTAGAGGAGGTGAATGTACCAAGAGCGCATAATCAAAGCTCTCTTTATGGCGGGGGATCTTGATTTTCCCCACAAAAGGTGTATCATGGGGAGGTTGGGAAAGCTTTAGCTCCCTAAACCTATCCACCAATGTTGAAAGTACATCACCCGCAGACGGTATTACATTGGGCTTAGGTGCATTCCGAGTTTTGTTGGGAAGCAAAGGCACATGATGTCTTGCTATGGATTTATCCTTGGGAGGCCACCCCTCTTTGGATATGTTTCCTGTAGGAGGAGGGGTAACAAAGTTGTTCTGCAGTAGAACATTAGTGTACTAGTTGAATCCGGTCTTGAAATTGGTCTATTACATTAAGATACTCATCACTTCCGAAAAAGTACACCAAGAGCTCCTCATCTAGAAATAGACAAGACGAGAGTGAATCAGATTACATGTTGATCCGTGGTCTAAAAAATACCCAGGGGTCGGACCCTTTCCCTCCAGGGAATGTCATAATTTTTGAGCCGAAGGGCTCAAGTTGTGAGCTATAGATAAATTGATCAATTTCCTCGATCTTGACTGATGAATCATTGTTGGCACCTTGAGGCGGAGGATTGTGAGGAGAAGTTAAGTTAGATGAATAATTATCAGCCCACCTAGATAGTGAGGGTGATTGTTACATACCCATTTGGTGATAATACGCCTCGAGACCCAAAATGGGCCAACCATATACTTGATCCGACATATTTGGGGGTATATAAATACTCGTAAAATAATGGGAGAGGAGAAGGATGGATGAAAGAAGGTAGAAATAATGGAAATAACAAGGAACTAGTCCTTCACGCTAGGTTCACCAATTTTGTATGACTGAAAATCAACACTGACTTTCAGGCACACTCGACATCTTGAGGTCGTGCCAAGACAACCAATGTGGAATGGATAGATGGATATGTTAAATTTATATAAAGTGAATGGGAGAAATGTGAATAAGGAAAGATCAAGGTAATTTGTTGTCTTGTATAGGCACTAATGGGATCTACTCGTCTATGGCAACAAATGCATGTCTTACCTTCGTGGGTGATATGGAACGGTCTAAGTGGATGGTAACACCTAAGTGGTGGTAAATATATGACTCACGAGAAGATGCTCGAATGGGTTGTGGAAGGTGGGGAACTGTCCCGCATTTGCCTCGATATAAGTTTTAGACAAGGTCATGGAAGTGAGAGAGCAAACATGTGAATTGCAAAAACTAGTTTCACCCAAGATGATTTTGCCAAAAATCATGACCTCTATCTGCTTTGGTGTTTAGGGCTATCAGTTGTGAAATGAGGGCTGGTGGGAGTGGTGTGGACCGAAAAACCAAAAACCGAAGGCCTGTGTCAATGTCGGTACATAGGTGAGGTGCGTTTGGTTGTGGGACTCAAGGATCATACACTTATTCTCTTTGTTGTTGAGGAGATCCTGAATGGTCATGTGGGATGCATTAAAACTATCGAACTAGAGAAGTAATAAATCATGAAGTATCTCAAAGGAAAGGTTGATGTTTAAGCCTAGGCCATCTAAAGACACACGAGGAATTGTATTACTTTCCATCTAATTAATCTATATCTTACTAGCAAAATAGAAATAAATGATTTAAACAAGGATGATTCAATTACTTTTCTTTAAACCCACATGTTGCTTTAAACCGATCAACAAATGAAAACTAAGTAATCTAATAAATAAAACAAATCTATTCTAATGTTTTTGTTCTTTTCAATTATATAAAGGAAATGACAATAAACAACAATCTAATTAAATTAAGCTAATGTTTTTGGGTTTTATGATTTCGAAAATAACAGAAGAAATTGACAGAAGAAATATAAAGAAATGCAATTGCTTCTACAATACTATTAACAAAACTAAAAAAATAAATAATTTGATGTGACTATTTATCTATGCAGAATGGATCTAAACTACTCTAATAAATCAAAATATTTTTCCAATTTGTGTTTGTGGATTTAAATCTTCCGTTCTACCTCAGAGACACATGAAGAAGTAAAATCTTCTCAGAAGCACTTCTTCCTCTGAAACTTCCCGATAGAAATAAACAAATATCTAATGAAGATTGCAGATTGAAATGGAATTACAATTGCTTTAAACTAATGTAGGAGCCTTCCTCCATAAAAACTTCCCTTGCAAACCCACAGGGATAGGCAAGGAAGCAATATATCACCAGAAGCTTTGTGTAGGAAAGGAAAAGCTACAATAATGAATTAACTATTGAATTGATTTAACTACTCTAGTCAAATTGTGCATACAAATGGAATAAATAAATCAAGAAAGCTTAAGGAAAACCAAGTACATCCCCAACCTGGAATTTGTAGAATTGTGACAAAGCCAGTGATGGTTTACTCGATGTCCCCTCAGCTTATTTTTCAACTTTAATGCTCAGATGAATCTAGGGAACCGCTGTCTTTGGGTAGTGCAGAAGAAGTAGTGAAGAAGTGTTGGAGAAGCGGTGGGTTATAGGAAGTCTAGTAGCAATGCGGGTAGGAGAATAACAATGCAAGAGAACTAGATTGATTGTGTATTTATTAGGACAATTACGACAACATAATGATGCAAATTCATAACAAATTCTCCAACCAATGCTTCGGGTAGAAGCTTAGCTCCTATAGAAAAATGGAAGGAAATGGTCTAAGCCATTTGGTAGCCAAAAAATGCCACCTCTCTCAAAGAAGGGGTAGTGAACTCTAATTACTCAATAGGGAGGGAAGGAAAATTTGATACGTATCAAATGAACCCAAGAATAGATAATTTGACCAAGAAACGTGCACTAAAATAATGTTTGAAGAAGTTGACACGTATTTGGAACGTCTTTAGAAGAGGTTCTAGAAAAATAACACGCAACCGCTGGTCTATGTAGAGGGGCGGTTGTGTAACCCCCGCTTAGGGTAGATCGATGGTTATGTAATCACCATGAAAGTTATGTTACTCAAAGTTAAAGACTAATGGAAAATCTTGCAAAAATATAAAGGAAACCAGGAAAAACATGGAAATGAACAAGGAAAGCATTCTAGGATGCATATATACATTACAAATGGAAATTTAGATTCGAACACCATTGGAAAATATATTAATCGTAATTGGGGATTTTAAACCATTTTGAAAATGTAAGACATGCAAAATGGCAAAAGTGCGTACGAGGCACCAACCCCTAATTTTGTGAAGCACCAACTCCACAAGGAGGCTACAACCCCCAAGATGATCAAACACCCACTCAACCACCTTATGAAGATCTGATCTCTGATTTTTTTCTGTAAAATTGATGTAGACAAAGTATTCAACTCACACTTCTTCAATCAAACCCTAGGTGACCAATCTTCATAAAATAAGCTCTTCAATCACTTCTCAAACCTTCAAACACTTGCACACATGATTACTAATCTTCCTAAACCTATAATTTTTTTATTTAACCTCAATAAATACTCCAACACTTGTAATTCACTCACACCTAGGTCGCTCACCTTGTACACACACAACTAGCTTGCAAAAACACCTAAAACATTATTCTTTTGTAGGCTCCTCATGATTTTAAACTCAAACACAAACTTTTTACCTCATTTTTCTCAACCTATACATAAATTAAACATCCCAAATTTTAATTACAACAGTTTGAAGTGACCCAACTAGGTCGGCCTAGCTAAAACCTCATTACAAGTGCCAAAAATGGCTCAAAACCCCACGAGCACAAAGATAAAAATGCCCTTACATCAAAAATATATATTCATGATCCGTAAACCTTTAAAAATTATTAAAATATAATTTAAAATTCATACATAGTCACAATTTATCACAAAAACCCAAATTATTTCATTTAATGGGGTGGTGTTCTTTATATTTCTCAAAATTGTTGTTTCCTACTCCCTTCAACACCTTGGAAACTTAATTATGACACCAAATAAATTATACCAAGCTAAACCATTCCATGTGACCACTCAATGGAAATGTAAGAACCTTTATAACACTTCTAAGAAAGTTATAAGCCTTGAATCAACCTCCTGCTCAAACCACAACCACTTTTGTCTTCACCAAATCAACTCTGCCAAAACAGTTGTTTCCAAATGTTAGCTCATAAAAACCTTTATATGACCATTAAAGACTTAAAAATGGATTCATTTTATTACCAATTCATCCCTATTAATATTATGGTGATATCAAGCATCACCCAATCCATCTCATGCTTCAAACAACTCAAAACTTTTAGCTAAACACATCCTATCCTCGTACTGGAAAATATATTCCTGTCCAAATAATGACATGGAAACCATATCAAAAAATATCATTATTAGAAAAACCTCATATAATTGCAAATATATCTAAATCCTATTTCCAATAAATTTTTAATTACCTCAAAATTCCACCTATAGCTCAAGATATGCCTATTTCATTGAACCTTGTTTTTAAAGGTCTCAAAACTACCTTTTGACCAGTCAACCTGAATGGACCTCAAATGACCATGTACCTGAATGAAAATATTTTAAAACCTCCATGGAAATCAATATTATCTCACATACATTCTATACCATCGAGTTTAACACATAACTCTTTTGGACAACCTTATCCTAAAAGTTTCTTCTTTAGAAACCGACATATTTGAGTGGGGACCAGTCATCACCATGACCAATACAATAAATTTATGGAAAGATAAGAGATTCATATACATAATAAAATCATAAATTTTGATTAACCAATAAAAATTGGGTCACTATACCTTTTCTTCTGCAAACTTCTCCTAGCTAGGGTTTTAGATCACTTTATCTTCTTAACATTCATTCATAAAAACATGACAATTAAATGACCTCATTATTTTTGTGAAACCTTATAGAATCACCATATAAAAATACCTGAAATCCACATGGTACCATGCAAAGCACACACTTCAGGGGTGAGCATCGAAGATCAAACTCGAGATGGAATTTCACTAGATTTTGACCATGTTTCACAAAATATGACATATATTGTAAAGTCCACCTCCTAAAACCTTAAATTTTGCTCAAAGAACCATGAAACATCACAATGACATCTAAAATAATCATAATGTCAATACCATGTCTCAAAATCTCCATCCATTAAGACTTACCTTTGCTTACTTCCATGTTTCTCACCGTAGAAGCTAGAATCAATGAAATAATACAATAACTCATCATAAAACAAATGGAAATGAACAAAACATACATGGTATACCATAATTAACCTAAATAAAAGCATCCATGATCTCATATGGATCCAAATCTCAAACTCATACCTCCTAGCTACCATACCTACTACTCCAAATGAACACCTGTAACATAGCCAATCACCTATATCTGCACCATACCACTACTGTGAGTGCCTAAAAACTCTTAAAACCTGATTTACATCATGCCAACATGCTTATAAAGCATTCCGAATCTCATACCATCATGCAACATCACCTAGGCACCTGAATAGGCTTGCAAGAGAAAACAATCCTCACTGAATCTCACTACATCACCATAAACACATCCGAGCTGAGCTAGTATGTCAACATCATATACATCATCATATTATCCTAATACATCATCCAATTTGTTATTATCATGGTTTTGCATCAATGAAAACACCTATAGGACCACATGCCAACAATCTCCCCTTTGTCATTATTGGAAAACACATTGAACTTCTCCACCTTTTTACATTAATGACAAAGGCATACCTGTTGCAACATATTATTCACCTTCTTCATCTTTATAGCATCAAAATTGGGTTAGAAACATCATCCAAATATCTCATCTTAGCTTAAAACCTTTAAATTTCACTCAAAATCTATTTTTCTTTCATTTTGCAATCACCATGCTCCCATGGGATATGAATTTACAGCATCCAAACATCATTAAAAACATGAAAGAAGCATAATTATACCTTTTTATGAACCAAAACATCATTTCAACCTTCTAGGCATGCAAACCAAGCAATTTTCACCTCAAAACCTATGTTAGCTCTTATGTGACCACCGTAGAAGACTGTAACTTTGAGCCATTCATACCGAAAACTTGCCAACAATGCCAAAATTAACCATATCAAAACATCATACCTCAATTTTGTCCAAATTCCATCTTTTCTAGGCTTACGATAAGCTCTACATTGCATATTCTTACTCTTCATACCATACTTGAGACTTAGAGCCCTAAATAGACCTTTTAGTGCTTTTAGGACCAATTTTGGTAAGCTCTAAGACCTCATACATACTCGAAAAAGTATCTCATAGCTCCCCTGGACTTAAGACCTCTATTTCTATCCCATAAGCACAAACATGAGATATTCACCCTACTAGCTTGGATAGAAAGAAACTCACATTTTTACCATGACCTAAACAACTTTCTCAGTCTACAATAGTCATATTTGACTGAGAACATACATTCAAGGATCACAAATTGTCAATTCAAGAAGTAGATACCCTACTCATACCTTCATTGCCTTGAGAAACACCAATGCAACTTCTAGAAGTTCAAAAATCACTCCCCCTATCATGATGAGCTTATACACACCTAAGAAACAACTTGGGAACCATTTATATATTGTAGCTGTCAAGCTTGGGTACTGGAATCAACAATTTTTTCTCTACATGGTCATCTTGATCCAAAAATACCCACTTCTTCATAATATCACCATCATATTTGTTCTCATAGAACTAAGAATGGCAATGGATATCTGATCTAGACTTCTATCATACCTTACTAGATACCTATAGGCCCGAGTGAGCATCTTCTCAAACCACTGTAGCACTATAGACTCCATGTCAAGCAACTTATTCATAGGCCAAGCCAACTATATAATTCTTCTTGACATCAACATAAGATCAAGTCAAGGATTAATCTAATATTTCAAAAAAACTTACTACACACATTCATGTGTGAGAAAGCTTCCATACTCTACCTTTTACACCAACCTTGTACCTATATCTTAAATCTCATGTGATGGTCAATTTAGCTCAAGACATGAGCAAGAACCATACAAATTTTAGTAAATTTAAATGTCAAACCTCTTGTCAATCCTATACTGTACCTTCAAGAGCATCTAAATGATTTCAGAGATATTTTTATACACACATACCTGTGAAGAAGCATACTTCACCTCTTATGCACATACACACCTGCAACTTTAACATTTAGTTTATGACTCAAATGAGAGAAAAAAAACATTCTTGGACAAACCCGTGATCGTATTATCATACTTTAAGCTTTTAACCCTTATCATACATGCTTACTCATCCTTCTTGATTTTCATATCAATCACAAATGAAAGTTGTTTAAGTTCATACCTATGGATGCATAATCCTGACATGTAGCATAACTTTATCATGCAATTTCTGATGACCTATCACTGTAATATATAATTTCAATGAGTGAACTCATGAAAAAACACTTCAACCTTGTTTGGGAAGCCATTTTAAATACATTTCACTCATGCTCAATCATATTTGAATATTCGAGATCTCGATGAATACTTATAGGTTTATAAATGGAAAAAACACACTCAAATGTAGTTTAGATACACTAAGAGACCATATGTGCTAATTCTTTCTCTCTTTCATGTTATGCCATAATTATACAATTATCCATAGAATTCACATTACTATTCATGCCACATATGCTCAGAAAGTTCATCAATATCTCACAGTACCTTCTTTACATCATCACATCACAAACTCAGTCTACTAGCCCTTGAATAAGGTGAAATCACTCCTAAAATTTTGTGTATGCATTCTCACAATAATATCACACCTATTTTGAACACCCATTTGGCTGGCCAAAATCCACCAATAACCTTATAAGAACATTCTAAAAGAGACATATCCATATTTCTAAAAGTTACCTAACACAAACTAGGTCTTCTAGTCACCACATTATCAACCTTCAACACTGTCATGAATTAAAAGAAATGCACACAAGTTCATGCCCTAAAAACACTTGAATCCCCTTCTCCATCATGTCTATATGGAATGTACAAAATTTTAGCATTTGATTCAATCATTTGATCCTCCAAAAACAACTTTCCATTCGTAGACGCTCAATGTGAGCCATGTGAAAACAACATGGGCAAAGTGGGGTAGCCAAAATGCACTATTATTTCTCTTATTACCTCAAACTTTAATCAAACAAGATGAGATGATATTTCAATATTAATGAGAACCCTTTAAAATTAATGATATGTAAAAATATCCAACCTCATACCGAAACCACCTTGGTTTTGACTTGTTGCCTTTTCAAGAAACAATGCACGCTTCTCCTCACACATGCTAAATGATCAAATCATCATACATAATAGCACTAGATAATTTCTAGGTACACATTATAGAATTATTTACACCATTTGGGACCTATGACAGTGGAATTAATTTTATTTATAGACCAATGGATATACATGGACTAGGATTCATGCCCAAACAACCTATGATGACAATATTTATTCATTGAGACACTTTGTGACATTTTACAACTAGTAAGACATCTTCACAATTTTATACTCATCATGGACTAATAGACGCATTTGAAAAATTCTGTTACAACTCATGAAAAACCTTATTACACCATCAAATACACAAACAAGACACCATGTTCTTCATAGGACTCGACACACGCAATCTGTCAAACTTTGACACAAAGATAGTGAGCACACTATTCATGAATTATAAACCATTTACAAACTTCTTGAGACATTTCAAAGGAACTCAAGAACATATAAAACCAAATTATACCCCGATGATGCAAACACATATCATAAGGACTTCGTTCATGTATTATTAGTGACCCAAGACTGTGAACAATACTTCTTACATAAGAACAATCATCATGAACCAACAATACCATGAACAAGAGCATAGAAATACATACCTTTACCTTATATAGGAGACAAAAATTGAATTAAACCACTTCCCCTCACATGGATGCTTCATATGCATTGATATACCCTCAAGAAGCATAATGAAGGTATATTTGTACCATAATGACCTAAAAGGTCTTGTAACGGTCCCAAGAATTCATGGGCACCTGCAGAACACCTTCATCTTCTTTCTTCTTGATCCAAGCACTGTGAAACACTTCATCTTTCATTGAAATCTACACTTGATGAGACATCATGGTATTCTCTAGGTTCCTAAGTCCTTCTAGGACCATTGTCATACACTCTAGGTATTTGAACTCCATAGGTCTGCACAAGACCTAAATAGATCCTTGTTTGACTTGAGTAAGTTTAAAAATAGTCCCTTCAAACATGACCAACTTTGTTACAGTTGTAACATACCACTGTTTTTTCTTCTTTAGCTCATAAAAGTGTCTAGATGAGTCATTCATGCAATCACTAGCAACATGGCCTATTTTGTTGAATTTGAAGCATACAACATTCTTAGCATGATCCTCTCTAATGTATTTCCATGGTTGAGTATCTCTAGGGGATCTTCTACACTCCTTATCCCTATGACCATAAATATTACATGTATAAAAAAACCATTAAATGATCTTTCATGCATTGAGGCATTGGGTTGCCTAATTTTCTTAATCTTCTCACTGTCCTTGGTAATACTCTCCTTCTTTCCTTCCTTATTTATTGGTTCTCCCATTTCCTTTCATGAAACCATGTCTAATTTCTCTATCTTGTTTTTTTTACTTCAAATTTGAAGCCTAAACCGATCTTATCACTTGCAATTTTCTAATTTCTCAAGAGACCATCAAGATATTTGGTACTTTCTTCAAACTTTTGGTAGGTCTTCATCTTTCTTGCAACATCTGTGAGTTCCTTTTTGAGAGATATCACCTCTTTTTCTTTAGATTGCAGATTAAGAGTCATGTTGCTAATTTGTAACTCTATCCTCCATACCAATTCTTCAATTTTTTCAGAATTTGCCCAATGTTTGCCTTCAAGCTCTTGTATCTTAGCTTCATACTCTTTGACTTGTGAAGTCAACTTCTTGTTATTATTTTCAACATGTTCAAGTTTAGATTGGACACATGCTAACTCAAGCCTTAAACCATCATCTTCTCCTTCTTATTCTTTGCAATAATTAGGTGAAATATCACCCCATAGATTAGAGCCACCACTAGAGGATCTCATAGCTTCCTTAGTCATGAAAAGAACTTCGTCACCTACATCATTGTGATCAGATTCAATCTCTAAATCAGATCTATCAACTTCACTATTTTCATTAGAGGAAGAGTCCTCTTTCTTAGTATAAATACTCTTCTTGTTCTTTTTCATGAAATCATTCTTCATGAACCCTTTTTCTTCTTGTGATCACTATCATGTTCACCATTTCTTTTCTTAAAAATGACCAACTTTACCACATGTAAAACATTTAAAAGGAGTTTACCTTTGTACTTACCAGTTCCAAGTGTCATTCTTCTAACAACCATGGCAAATAGCTCTTCATCATCAAGCTCCAAGGTAGTATATTCAGATTTTTCCTTTTTGTCTTTAGTCATCTTCTCCATTTTGAAGGCTATCTCCTTCTTAGTAGGTTTAGAATCCATTACCCTCATCTCATAGGTTGTCAAAGTACCATGTAGATCATCCATATTCATCTTAGTCACATACTTAGCTTCTTCTATGGCAGACAATTTGGAGTAAAAATTTGAAGTTAAGGACCTCAACACATTTTTGAACAATTACTTCTTCTCCTAATCCTTTCATACTATTGAAAATCTTGTCAACTCTAAGAAGATATGCTGCAATAGACTCATCATCACTCATCTTAAGAGATTCAAACTAATTTCTAAAATTTTTAAGCTTTGAAATCCTTACCTTTGAGTCACCTTCATAAATAACTTGCAATTTTCCCCAAGCTTCCTTTGCTGATTTGCAATGCATCACTTTTCCCATTTTAGATTCTCCAAGGCCACTTATGATGGCATTAAAAGCTTTTGAATTATTTGTGTATGCCTTATTTTGTTCATCGGTAAGTGAAGAGGTAGTAGGAGGAGTATAGCCACTCTCCATAGTATCCCAAACATCAAAACCTTGAGCCATGATGTAGGATTTCATTCTTATGATCCAGAAAGCATAGTTCACTCCATCAAACATAAGTGTTTTACCAATGACCGAATTGCTCACCATATTTTGCTTCAAGTATCTCCTTTTAAGTTCTCAAGCTTCCAAAAAGGACCTACTCTGATAATAATAATTATAATAACAATGGAATGAGAGGGGGGTGAATCATTCCTTATAAAACTTTTAAATCAGATTTCGATTATGCAAACAACCGCAAATTCACTTATCCAATAATTAATGTGTGCACACCATCAACTATAAAAGATACAAGACCATGAAACATAGAATCAACACATGAACAAAATATGTAAGTGGGAAACCCTCATGGTAAATAAAACCAATGAAACACAAATATTTTATTTAAATGTTTCAAATTTAGTGAGACACCAACCCTAGAAGGAGCACTAACCCCTAGTTCAAGAAAGTGCTAACTCTAAAAGGAGCACTAACCCCTAATTTTTTGAAGCACCAAATCCACAAGGAGGCTACAACACCCAAGATGATCAAGCACCCACTTAACCACATTATGTAGATACAATCTCTTATTTTTTCGCGGTAATGGAGACCAAGTATTCGGCTCGGACTTCCTCAATCAAACCTTGGGTGACCAGTCTTCACAAAACAAGGTCTTTAATCAATTCTCAAACCTTCAATTACACACATTCTTAATGATATTAATCAACCTAAAACACACTTTATTTAACCTCAATTCATTCTACAAATCCTTTAATTCACTTACACCTAGGTTGCTCACCTTGCACACACATAACTAGCTAGCACAAACACCCAAAATTATGCTTTTATAAGCTCCTCATGGTTTCAAATTCAAACATTTTTTTAACTCCTTTTAATAGATCCATACATAAAATAAAAATCCCAAATTTTAATTACAATAGTCACAAGTGACCCAAGTAGGTCACCTAGCTAAAACCTCATTACATGTGCCAAAAATGGCTCAAATCCCCATGGGCACAAAGAAAAAATGCCCTTACATAAAAAAATACATAGTCATGACCCATAACCTTTACACATGATTAAAATATCATTTAAAATTCATAATTTTTGAAATTTATCTCAACCAATCAAATTATTTTATTTAATGGGCCCAATGCTCTTTGTATTTCTCAAAAATGTTGTTTCCTACACCCTTTAGCAGATGGAAAATTCATTATGCCACAAAATCACTTATACTCAGCCAAAAAATGCCATGTGAAAAATCAATGGAAATTTTCAAACCTGTAGAACACTTCTAAGCAATTTATAAGCCTTGAATCAACCTCTTGCTAAAACCACATCCACTTTTGTCTTCATCAAATCAACCTCCTAAAAACCTTGTTTCCAAAGGTTAGCTCATAATTTTTTTAATATGAAAATTAAATACATAAAAATGGATTATTTGGATTTTAAATTAAACCCTATTACATTACAGGTGATATAAATCATCACTCAATCCATATCATGCTTCAAGACTCCAAACTTTCAAGAAAACACATCCCGTCCTATGCTTGGCAAAAATATTCCTATCCAAATAATGATTTTGAAACATCATAAAAACACATAATAATTAAAAAAACTTCATATAAATTGAAATATATCTGAATCATATTTCCAACACATTTTGAATCACCTCAAAATTCCACCTATAGCTCAAGATATGCCCATTTCACTAAACCCTGCTTTTTAAGGCCTCAAAATTACCCTTTGACCAATCAACTTGAATGGACCTCAAATGACCATGCACCTGAATGAACACCCTAAAAATACATGGAAACAAATAGCATATTACCTACATTCCATACCATCAATTTAGCTTATACCTCTTTTGGACAACCTTGTTCCAAAACCTTCTTCTTCATAAAACTGACTTGTTTGAGTGGGGCCCACTCATCACCATGACCAAAACCATAAATTTATGTAAATATAATAGATTACTATGCATAATAAAATCATAAATTTTTATTAACCAATAAAAATTGGGCTACCATACCTCTTCTTTTGCAAACTTCTCATAGCTAGGGTTTAACTAGGGTTTTAGACCACTTTATCTTCTTAAAATTTGTTCATAAAAACTTGATAATGAAATGACCTAATTATTTTTTGAAACCTTATAGAATCACCATAGAAAAATCCCTGAAATCCAAAAGGTCCCATGCAAATAAAACACTTCAGGGTGATCATTAGAAGATCAAATTGAGTTGGAATTTCACTAGATTTTGACCCTGTCTCACAAAATCGACATATCTTACAAAATTCACATCTTAGCAACCTGAAATTTTTATCAAAGCACCAAGACACATAAAAATAAAATTTAAAATCATCATAATGTCAATACCATGTCTCAATCTCCCAACCATTAAGAATCACCTTTGTTTACCTGTTTGTTTCTCACTATAGAAGCTAGGGTCAACTGAAAGAATGCAATAACTCATCATAAAACCACTAGAAATGACCCAAAAATACTTGATATACAATAATTCACCTAAATAATCATCCATGAGCTCAAATGACTTCAAATCTCAAAATCATACCTCATAGTTACCATACCTACTCTATATGAGCACTGTAACATAGCCATTCACTGTATCTACACCATACCCCTACTATGAGTACCTAAACACTCTTAAAACATGATTTCAATCATTTAAACATTCTTATAAATCATCCAAGAATATCATACCATCATGCAACATCACCTAGGCACTTGAATAGGCTTGCAAGAGCAAGTAATCCTCACTAAATCTCACTACATCACCATAAACACATCTGAACCAATATGTCAACATCATATACATCATCATATGATCCTAATACATCATTCAATTTTTCATTAATGTGGTTTTGCATCAATGACCACATATAGGACCACATGCTAACAATTCTTACATTATCACTTGGGCAATTTAGGGTTGGACTAGTTTCGATCACAAGAAGGCTGAATTTCTAAGTGGGGTTAGAGAAACATTTCTCAAACAAGTTCCTCTCCTAATCAATATTTTTATGGTAGAAAAAATATTAATTAAAATTTCAAAAAGTTCCTTTAGGGGACAGGCACTGTGGGATGGCATATGTGAAGGGGGGTAATCCAAGATACATAACTAATCAAAACTGATGGGGTGATGATTGGGGCACAAGAAATAGGGTGGCATTAAGAAAAGAAAAACCAAATAATTTACATAATTGATAAAAGAGAGATTAGGAGAATTAGTAAGTAACAAAAGTAAGAATGATGAGGATATTAGAAGAGAATTCTAAGATAGTCGAATAGAATAAGGACTTAGAGAAAAGGAAGAAAAATAGATATTAACAAGGGAGGAAAGGATAAAGAAAATAAATGAAAGAAAGGAAAAATTAAATAAAGTTTAGAAAGTAGAAAAGAAGGATAAGCCCACTTCAAGTGGAGGCCATCCAATGGCTACCCCAAAAATGGAGGTAGACATTCAAAGTCTTGCTATCATTCCCACGAAGGAAAAGACAAACAAATTTTTTTACACCGTGGATTCCCATAGGATAATTTCCATTATATAGTAGACTCGCAATATTCATTATCATAACAAGATAGGTTAATGAAGGACTTGCAAGAGGTAATCAATAAAATGGAACCGGGAATAAAATATATTTTAGTTATCAAGGAATGGGAAAAATATAAAAGAGAAGCCCCACTAATGATTACGAAAAGGTGAAGAAGAAGAAGAAGAGGTTATTAAAGTAGAAGAGATAGTTAAGGAGTTAAAAAAGTAAAAACATAACAAAAGATAAGGGAAAAAGAAAAATTAGTTTGAAGAACAAGATACAAAAGAATTAGAAAATAAGGAGTGGAGAAGGATTTATAAGGTTACAAGAAAACTATAGGTTAAGAGAGGTTAAAGGTAGGAAGTTATTTATGGAAGAAGATAATTATGAAGACCCACCAATAAAAGATGTGTCCCCCTGTTGTCATGCAAATGTGCAACAAGGAAATCAAAAATTTCCGAGCATGACAACTATACACCTGTGTTATTTTTTTCAATTCCTATCATTCCAAGACACCCAGGTCTGCCCAAATCGATCTAGTAACCTCTAAATTTGTGTTAATTCATTCCCTAGGTGATTTAGGAAAGTCAAATCAATCCCCTAGGTGATTTTAGGAGTTCTTGAAAAATGCTATCTTTGGGCAATGTTGGGAAGGGCTATCACTGGCCTTCTTAGGACTAGAGCAACCCCCTGGAGTGGAATAGAGGAGAAAAATCTAACATGGAGGTGAATTGAAGGTATTGGGACATCACGAAATGATTCAGGAAGATTCTAGAAGGGGTCAAAGAAGTTAGGGCAATTTTGCCATAATTAGGGTTCACAGGCCTAGTCAGTACACATGCCAAAACAATTGTTGAGATTCGAAAGGGGATTCCGAGAGCTCCGGATGGAGTTATAAGAAAAAAGAAACATCTACGGAAAGATAAATTGAAACCCTACAAGATGGAGAAATATGTTTTTCACAAAATTTTTGCGCATTAGGTGTGTAGACAATTTTTCTCGAGCACGTGGATTTCCAAATAAAAATCTGATTTTTCAGGATTAAATGGAAGAATCAAGACATAAGACTCCAATCATTGGATTCAAAAGGAAATTCAAAGTTAGGATCATATACATTTTTTCTAAAAAAATTCCATAAGGAGCTCAAGTTATCATTGTCATAAGTTGTCCTCTTGAAGCGAGTTTGAGAGTTAACCAAATTTTGGGAGGACACATGTCAACTCCAGGAGCATGGTGGGATTTTGTGTCCCCGATGTCCCTCAGGGTCAAGGAAATCAACCTTGGAAAATTTTTCCCAGCCCCCATGTGACCTTTGGAACCCCATGCGACCATCAGGATTGTCAGTTTAACCCTTGGGTGTAATTTGGAGCTCAAATTCCCTGTCCGTCGGATCTCCACCACGTGTCAGCTCTAGGATCATCATGGAATTTGATGTCCCTCACATACCTCATAGGTTAGGGACATCAAACCTTGAAAAATTCACCCAGCCCTCTAAGGGAGACTTTTGGTCACCCATGTGACCCACTTCCAGCCCCTCAGTGTTGATTTTCTAGCTCTCACTCCTTGTCGTCGGTTGCTGCCACGTGTCACCTTCTTGCTCACTGTGGAAATTGATGTCCCTCACATCCCTTTGAGGTGAGGGATATCGGGACAATAAAATGCACCCAAACCTCTTTGTGCATTTTTTTCCAATAATTTAAATCTGACACTTAGTCGTTATTTCCCCCATTTCTTCTTCACAACTTCATACCTTACCATGGCTTTGTTCATGATTGTCCAGACACCCGGTCCACCATTGTTGCTCCAAACCAGCTCCACCATGGCCAAAAAAACCACTCAAATCCATGAAAATACATAGGTCTCGGGGAAGGATTGATCAAAAGTGTTGAAGAAATGAAGAACAAGGAGAAAATGAAGATTTTTTTCGATAACCATGAAGTCACCCAATCAAAAAAATTCATATCTTGCAAGATACAATTCGGATTGAGGTGTCATCTTTCGCATAATTCCAAATTTTTAAAGATGATCAAGATGTAATGAATGAGAGGTCAAATGGTTCCCTGAAACATTTGTTCCAACAAAATGCCCACTTCGTGCATGACTCACACTTGTCAAATTTCCTATCAATCCGGTAATGGAAACGAGCTACAAACTTGCACATGGAATCTAAATGAAAACCTATCATGATGTTTTTGTTTTCATTGCAAATGGAGACAAAAACCAGACCTAGAAATTTTCAGCTCCATTAATGGCCGCCATGGCAGCTCCGTGCCCGAAGCCATTACCAGGTGAAAATTTTAAATTTTATTTCCAAGCATTCTAGTGGGTGAAATCAAGTGAAATTCGGAGGACATGACTGCGAAGACGAGCGAGTCTAAAAATATATTTTCTGTCACAAACTGAGATGTGGAAGTCCACTTTCTAAAAATAGTAAGTTTTCCTATATAGACTTGCTATGTTTGGAAAGTCGTCATCAAAAGTGGCTATGGAAAAGGCAGTGTGCCTTGAAGATCACCAGGAATCTAGAATGATTATCTAGAGTAGAAAACAATGAAAATGACCACTTACTAAAAATAGTAAGTTCCCTATATGGGTGCTTACTAAAAATAGTAAGTCAACCCAAGAAGCGAGTGAGGAAAGGTAGTGTGCACATGATTGAATGAGGGATTTCATCACATCACGATGGTCAAGAAGAGGCAAAAATCACCTCTCACTAAAAATAGTAAGCCTTCCATCTGAAACTTACTATTAATAGTAAGTTACACTCAAAGGGCGTTTTGGCACAATGGGACATAGAGGGATGATCATTTAGGTCAACACCATCATTTAGGATCATCCATGGGCATTTCTCATAAGGAATTTGAGACTCATCTTAGGGAATTCAACAGTGTCTCTCGACACTCACTAGGTGATTTAGGTCACAGGTATATCATACACAGGGTCAGAATTGCGGTCATTGGCAAAACAATTCATTCAACTCGACAAGTGTCTAGTGAGCCAAGATGAAGGAATTTCTTAGGGTATAAAGAGTTTGGAGATGTAGAGTTCACTATAGTGGAACACCTCATTGAATCATCTAGAAGGAGATGTGGACTTCATCGAAGGTAGATTATTTGTCATCAGTGTTTCTTCCCCCTTCTTCTTCCTTCTTTCTCTCCTCTCTTCTCTCCCCCTAATTTCTCTCTCCTCCATGTTCTAATTCTTCATTGGGGTGCACTTTTTAGATGTCCTTTAATGAAATTAAAAAAACAACTTTATGCTTCTAATGTAAAAGTCACCTTTATGTTATAAAAAGGGACTTAATATTCTCCTAGGAAGTTGAAAAGTTTTAAGTTGCGTGAGGACATATGAAAAGCCATTGGGGGGTAGATGATGAGTCATCTCTCATTCTATAAATTTTAAATCCATTCTCTTTTCAAAGGGTTGGAAATTGATCTTGTAAACTCAAGAGTGCATTGTACTTAGAGAAAGCAAAGGAGATGGCCATTTTCTTCTACTTTCCTCCACTCTCAAATTTCTTCCATTCCCACACCATGTACAATTTCTTATTGGGCATCGATACAAGAAGAAGGAGTTTCGAGCCTTTTTTTTCCTAAGGGGTTTACTGATATTTTTGTTCATTAAATTCTAATTGGTCTTGTTTCTATTTGCGGTATTATTTTTTCCTAATTTTAGTGCATGTGATGAAATTTCTAACTAGTGTGTGCAGGAATCTGATTTTCTACTTGCAACATTAGTTCTCCTACCTTTTTCTCACTCCCCTTTCCCACTCTTTAGACAAAGTCTTCCCTAGCAAGAGATTGATAGCTTTTCCACGAAATCGGTGGAGTGCCTCTTGTTGGATCTCGACCACAAGGCCATTAGGAAAATCCACCTTTACTCGTGCATGCATATATGGTAGTTGCACCCATTAAGTAGAGGGAATTAGATTCCCGGAGCGTTGAAATAAATCCACAAGTTTTTCCACCTAAAAATTTTCTAGCCAACACCCCCAACCATCATGTTAGCCTAAAGGAGATGACCCCCTAGATCGGTCACCATTCCATGTCTTTATTTCACACAACACTTAGAAAGATATAAGAGGAAGGAATTTTTATGGACATATACAAAAATTACAAGAGGAAAGTAAGAAAAGAGAAGATATTTTGAGAGAATTAAGAAAGTTATTGGGAGAAATTTATTTTGACATTGAAATTTTAAGAGAGAAAGGAAGGAAATGAGTTAATAAAAAGAGTGGTAATAGAAAAAAGGGTGAAGGCACCTAAAACACAAACAATTTAGAATTCACCAAGGATGCGGAGGAACATTTGTTCATCCCGGACTCATTATGGAAAATCAACAATGTGATGGATCCTAAAGCTAAGCTATATGACTTTGTGGGAACATTAAGAGATGATACTTTAAGATGGTACATGAAGACAAATCCTCAACACACAAAAGGATTGGGATGCAATAGAAAAATAATTCAAGGCAAGATTTCATTATCCTAAGGCACCTACAGAAAGTTTCAACAAAATGAGAGACCTAATTCAAAAAGAGGGAGAAACAATCAAGGAGTTTGATTATAGGTTCAAAAATGTGGTAAGAAGATTGGAAGAACCTCTCACAAATAAATAAAGAATTGATTGGTTTGTCATGGCCTATTACCTTACCTAAGATCTTCATTAGATGGGCATATATATTCACAACCTTTGCATATGTATTAGAGTTTGCTACAAGACTAGAAGCATAACCATGGAGAAGAGAAGGAGAAAATTATCTTAAAACTGAATTAGAAAGGGTACAACTAGAGTTGGCTAAGTTGAAATTACAATAGGAGATCCATATCTTAGAAACAATTCACCTCCCAAGAACAACTGCCAAGACCAAAAATCTGGTGTATAGTATTAAATGCGAGAAAGAAATAACAAGGTAGAATTCCCATGTTAGAAATTAGGACACTAAGAGGGGGTTGAATCAGTTTCAATTCAAACTTTTCAAGATAATTCAAGCCAAGTAATTTGTAACAATCACATAATTAACATGAAGTAAACAAGATGAACACATGTAAAGATAAAGTTTTTATGTGGGAAACCCAAATTGGGAGAAAACCCACTAAACCAATGCAATATGCTCACAAAGGTTACAAATTGGTTGAGCTAAAACTCAACATGAAGCACCAAATTCAAGAATCAAACACCTACTTGAATGGTTGCAAGCTATAACCTATAGGAAAGCACCTACTTTCAAGATTTTCTTAGCTACAACTCAGACTTTACATCAATTTTTGATCACTCCCTTTGACTTAGTTTTTAGAACAACAATTCGTGATCTTAAATTTGCACATAACTTTTTTATCATCTCCTAATTTTCATAGTTTCATCTCATTTGCAATATTCTCACTTTTTAGACCTGCACACTTCTCTCATGAATATTAATGTTTTACAAGCACAAAAAAATGCTTTTATATTCAATCTAGACACTAATTCACGACTTTTCAACTTAAAAACAAGGCCTCTTTACATAACTTCACTTGGTAACTTGTACAAAGGAGTTTAATTGATGCCATATGATTTTAATCTAGTAATGATTTCAGAAATTTTCATTTTTGACTTGATAAGACTGTTTGTATGTTTGTGAGGGACAAAACATACATTCCAACTCCATGACATCTGTTGATCGAAAATTATGCCAAGACTGATATCTTCCAACACAAAGTGTAAGCTGTCATTTAGGTTGTCATTTAGTACATCGAGCCTTTATATATCATATACATTTTTCTGTCCCTATAGTAGGAGTTACAAGTGAATGAACATGTAAAAAATCCCTTAATATACTTTATAATCTCCATCCAGGTCTTCAAACTATGCCACTTTAGTCTTCAAATTCCACTTAAGTTCATGAATGCATTACAAGCTTGAACAACACATAGTGAATAATACCAATTATATTTTCTCATGCATTCATCCATATGAATCTAATCTTCATAAAGGATTTTATCGGCATTCGGATCTTGGACATCATTAATACAAGGTAAGGGGAAAAATTCATATCTCTTCTAAAACCATCAAGAGAACACAGTATTGGAGATCCTTCAACACAGTTGAAGATACACATATCATGACATACAAAGAAAGAGTTTAACTACTTTCAACCCAAATAGAAGATCATTTGTGAGCTATGAATTAGACATAACCATTAAGGGATTAGGTTCTTGCGACTCTTTTTCATGAAGAAGATTTGAGAATAGGGTATGCATTGCACTAACAACATGGTCCCAAAACTTTAAATATCTAGAGGATTCCATGAGTATTCTTAGTTAATCTTGACTTCAAAGGCATCTTGCAAGATGAAGAAGAGAATTTTCACACTTACCATATCCTTATTTAGCTTGTTATCAAGTCAACAAGATCAAACTTTCTTGTTCTTCAAAGACTGTACACAATGAGGGTTTTGGGATTCAAACACTAGCTCACTATTTGAAGAATTGTAACATGTTTGATTTCAATTTTAATCCAATGAACGTGAAAAATATCTCCATTGAAGGTTTATTTAGCAAACTCAAGTTTTTAGCATACTTAGGAATTGAAAAATAGGATATATTCAAGTTTTGAATTCACGATCCACGATTCTCCATGAATGTCATAAACAAACAAACATAGTCTTCAAGGAATGACAATTCTACTTGTGTAAATATTTATCCAAGGGACCTAATGAAATTTTATGAGAAGCCTTAATCCTTTTTGCAGCGAGAAATCACCAATTTAAGGATTACAACCTAAGAATTAGTCAATTTTAGGGATGAGAACAGCTTTGAGGTCGTGGAGCATGAAGACATAATCTGATTTGAGGACTTATCTCTAAATTATTCTCCAAATCCCTTGAAAATTCATATAAGAAGCACTTCAAGAGGATTCTATGCACCAATTTCAACAACTTGAGAGTAAAATTTGTTGAAAGAGAATTTACAAGTCAACTCGAAACTTGATCCTTTTGCTAGTCCTATAGGACGGGTTGAGAAGCAAAACTAGACCTGGAGGTTTCTTGTTGAAAATAATTCATTCTTATGAATATAAAAGGAAGAGGAACTTAAAGATAAACCTAATCACCACCTCCAATGACTTGAATTTAGAGATTTCAAGGATAAAGCTTACAAGCACAACATATAACACAGTCTTTTTGACAAGACAATACAAGGTATTTTAGAGGCAACATGTTTTGAAATTCAAATCTCAACACAAGAACATAACGGGAACTCCATCAACTCGACATTGAAATTTAGGAGATGATTATGATCATTTTTCATCTCAACATTGAGTTTATACACAAGCACCATGACTGCACTTTCACACAACTTACAAACACTTGAATAAGACTTGTAAGGAATTGTAATGCTTGAAGGGCACCCATGGCATCATTTTGACCTGGAAGAAATATTATTCAATAATGAGAAATTGAATCAACTTACACAAGTTTTTTGGTGACAAATAAACTCGTTTCATGCCTATCGATTCAAGGAGGTTTGGAGAGAGAAGAACAATGTTAGAAAATGAAGAGAACTTTCTTGTTCTTCCACCTTTTGACCTCAAAAATTTTGAAAAAATTGGTCTTTGAGTTATCTTTAAAAATTTATTCTATGATTTATCTTAAGGAATATTGATAATTTTGTTTGGGTGCTAAGAAAATAAGGTGCTCATATTACATTCTTCAAAAATATAGTTTTGGTAAAACTTGAATAACTTGCACAATTCTCTTCAAAATTTGATGAAACTTGACCTAGAGAACCAAAAACCTCCCTCTACATGTTACATAGATTAGTTTCTCATAAATGAGCTTGTACAATATAGACCAATCTCATTTGTCCAAGTTTCCATTGAGTTCTCAAGGGTAGATTTAGTGAAAACTTGAATTTATCCTCTAAGGGATAAATTAAGCCCTTTCGATGCTCATACATGATCTAGAAAGTGTTCTTGGGCTCCTACCATGCTAACATCATATTTTCATGACCTAATTTGTTCCCATATACCTCATTAGGCTCTAGAATTAGGACTAAATGAGCTAGTTTCAATGTGACTTCCAACACCTGCCCGATTCTCACTCTAGAAGCTATTACACATGCTACACACATCATTTCGGACCTTGGGACACACAGAGCCAAGCAAACATACCATTTACATACATCCAATGGGCACTAACCTCATTGACCAAGCCTATAGCACTCTGAAACTATTACCAAAATATTGTGTAACATTATTAAATAAATTGTAATATTATTAATAATGAGTTTATAGAACTCATATTAATAATATAGTTAGTATAGTTTAATTATTTGAGTGAGTTGTGAGAACAATTCATGTAGCTATTTTGTAGTGTGAGTGATCCTAGGGATGTTTGAGAGATATTAGGAGATAAGACTAAGAGATTCATGGAGAGAGATTGTAGGGATTGAAGATGAGTGTTGACTCCACCATTGTAGGAGATCAAACACTATATATGTAACCTCTATCAATATCAATTATCATCCCGAATGATTTCTAAATTCAAAATAATAATATTCGGTGTTTTATTATTGTGTTAGATTATTTTTAATAATCATGCCAAATTTATTAGAAACCATCTTGAATGTTCAATAAACCATCTTGAGACCACTAAACACCATTTATAAGGCACCAACCTACATGGAATTTCACTCCTCCTCACCATAAATGCCATGTGACATCAATGAAAACACCAACCAATGCAACAGGGTTCAACAACCCATACTTGGAAAGAGCAAAAGAGCTACATCAATAAGACAACACTCCTCAGAAAGAACATCTTCTAGTGATATAACCCCAACAAAATAATTTGGTGTGACATATGTAGACTATGGGACTAACACACACATGACACTTATCTATTAATGGAGGTAGCCCCACCCATGAATCAAATCATGTACTACACAACATGTGGATCATTCAACCACTATCACCATACTTTTCTTGCAATTGATGCAATCAAATATTTAAAGGACTATAATTCTTGAAGAGTGATGAAAACTAGAAAAATATAAGACCACCACATCTACCACAACAACCCGAACCCCATACAATCTGGTTCAACAACCTCCCATAGTACAAGTACCAACAATAACCGCACCACCACAATACCAAGGATATTAAGGAGCAAAACCACAATATAGAGGAGGATATCAAGGAGGACAACCACAATATGGAGAATGATATCAAGGAAACAACTACAACCCCATTATAAAGGGTATGGTGGAGGATATAGAGGAAGCTACTAGGGTGGATTTAGGGGTGGTTATAATAACTATCAAGGTGACATTGGATACCGAGAGATATCAAGGAAGAGGTTACCAAGGATACCAAGGGGGAGAAAACAAAAAAAATGTTGGGAATGGACAGAGAAAAGGAGACCATTGAATTTTTATAAGTGTGGAAAAGATGGGCACTTGTCAAGAAATATCTTGAACAAGAACCTATGGGTTTTTCCATGAACACAAAAATGGCGATCTGAAATAAAAGCACTAGGAAAATATGCCCAAAAGAACATCTAACACATAACAAGAATACCATGGGATGAAGTATAATCTTCAGAGGATGATAAATAAAACAAAGAAAAATTAACTAGATTAGGAAGGAAATCCAGAAAAGAATAAGGAAAAAGAAGATGCTAAGGAAAATTACTTTAAGAGAAAAGATGATAAGAAAGAAGGAAGTGAAAAATGAAGAACCAATGTATAGAGCCATGGTAACCATAAGAAGTGGTAAAAAAGGAGAAAATTAATGACAAAAATAAAACCATCAAACTACCCACTAAAGAAGAATCATCTAGTGAGTAATAATGGAAAAAAATGGTTCAAACTTGAAATTCATGACAAATACGTTACAAAAAGCAAAGAATCAAAAATAAGGCTCAACGTCGTGAGGAAATAGAACAATTTTTTTGGAGGATGAGATGAATTCCATGAAGGAAACAACTAGACTAACCCTCAGGTGTGGGTTAGTAGAAAAAATAAAATAATTTTGTAAATATTGGAATAATGAGGAGAAAATTTTTCATGTTCAACGGATTGAGGCTGCACATAAAAAGAAAAAGAGAAATGTATTCTGAACACAAAGAACATGGCGAAATATGCCATATATTTAGATATTGAAATCTGTGACACCAAAATCACTAAGATACTACTGGATCTAGGCACAAATGTAAACATAATGTCCAAATCTACTTGTGAGAAACTTGGAAGACCCCACCTAGATGCCACACAATACGACATTGGCCTTGTGGATGGATCAATGAAATCTCCTGTAGGTGTATTGTGGAACTTTAAAGTCAATTTCAAGGGGATAAAGAAACTAGTGGATTTTGAAGTTATAGAAAATTTTTCCAAGAATCCCAAATATATTGCCATATTAGCACTTGAATGGTTTGTTGATTTGCAATATACCTTGAATTATGAAGAAGAAGAATTTACACTCAAATCGGATGGAATTCGAGTTGATGTACCACTACTGAGCTAGAATGAGTATAACATGGGCTGAAGAGGTATGATACGAAAATAACGATGAATATTTTGATGACATGCAAGGGATTTATACCCTCAACAAGTTAGAAAATTTTGATAAAGAGTTTGAACCAAAATCATAAGATGAAATATAAGCTTATACTAAATCCACAAATGAAATCTCGACCATGCAATAGAAGCTTGGGTACATGTATTTCCATAATTTAGAGTACGAAAGTTACATTACGCAAGAAGATTAATACCTCGAATAATTATCCTAGAAGATGACCAATATAAATCCGTGGAAGAAACATAAGATATATATTGGCTTGCACAAGAATAATTACAAGAAGAATACAAGTATTATTCTCTTGAAGAGAATGATCAACTCGTGAAGGATTGGAATAGAAAATAAAAATTGGAAAGACCAGTAAAACGGGTTTACAAATTACTGTTTGTAAAGCTTCCCATCATGCCTTACCAAAATATCCAGGATTTGGAAATCTAGAGGGATATTTAGAACATATGGTAAGGGTATTTCTGAATAAAACAAGGCATATGGAAGCATTAGATGATACACTAACCATGAACTCTATACGTTGGTGGGTGGATCATAAATCCAATATATCTCTTTGGAAGTCACTTGATAACACTCTTAAAAACAAGATATTTGGAAAGTGAAGGATACTATGCATATATACCAAAATACATGGGTGAAGGAGACCCAAAACAACACATCAGGGCGTGTGAGAGACAATGACAAATATGTAAAAAAAAATCTTCCACCGTATGGATTCAATTATTTTTCTGGACGTTAGGGCCCCTACCTAGGACATGGTACATCCACCAAGAAACAAAATACTCGAACCAAGTTGTACGAGAATTTTTCCATACTTTTAACTTTTGGGATGCAGACCTAAATATATTAAGAGCACTTCAAAGGATTATAAATTTCTTATTCTTAACCGCAGAATATGCCACTTTGAAATGTTTTCAAAGGGTAACCCAATCCAAAAATTGAAGAACAAGCTATATAATGAACAACCAATGAAGATAAAAGAAAAGCCATATTGCTTTACAACATAAAAACAAGAAAGGGAAGAGAAACCTAAAAATTTAAAGTACAAAATAATAAAAAGGAGAAAGAGAGGTAGTAGAAACTAAAATTGAAGAGGAAAAATATTTCTACCAACCACAAAAACTTAGGAATGAAAACATCGGGGTTAAAGGAGAAGATAAAATTGTAAAAATAGGAGATTACTGGTTTGAAGAAGTAGCTAAAGTAGTGGAATTACTTAAGTAATTCCAAGACGTATTACTAAAAGACTTTAAGGAGTTATGCGGATCGAATAAGAGACATGAAAAATGAAAATAAAGATCAAAGAAGGAATTAAACCTCTCGAAAAAAGACCATATGGGCTAAATCCCACCCTAAATAGCAGGTTAAAACAAAAATAGAATGAAATGCATTTAATGGAAATACTTTGTTGGAATTGAAATGCACACACCAAATCAATATAACATAAATTCAAATAACACACACTCTAAATTGAAATTGTAGAATTGAAATGACACACTCATAATTGAAATTGCATGAAAGGAAATAACACACACTTGAATAGAAATTACAGTAAAGGAAATAAGTAATTGCATTCAAACTATAACTTATCGAAACCACGAGCATGCATAAACGTAAAATCCTCCAGTCACCTTGGTCGAGTGGGCCCTTTCTCTTCCTTGGGATGAGGTAATCTCAACACCACAGGATATTCAAAACAACATCTAATATATTGATTCAGAAAAGTTCCATAACATACTCAATACATAACTGGAAAATAGATACTAACTGTTATAAATTGTATTACATTACCAACATCAACTAACTACTAAAATTGTTCTTCAAGGAGATGTCTATATAGACATAGTCGGTTACACATCATGCCAAAATTGTAGGCACTTGAGTTCTTCCACTAACAACCCTATTAAAGTTCATTAAATCCTACGGAAACTACTAAAAACAAGATCCATGTTTATAGGTTGTCAATGGAAAAAGTCTTCCATGACTACACGATGGCTCTCAGACTCGGACTCCTTGATTACAATTCCCAAGCATTGGTAGTAAATGTCCACTATTATCCTACACATGTCACCACATTTCACTCATAGAGGTGATTAGTGGGAGGTTCTATGGTTAAACAAGTTGCATGAAACAAAACAAGAGAAATGCATTGAACTTACTAGGATATAACTATATAAAGCATCCCCATGCACTAATTAATCATGTTTAATGACAAATCAATAATCACATAGATGATATAAACAAGTCAAATAATGCACTCATCATCTCCCTGCACTTTACCTATTGCATGTCCCTATGCATCTCATCTTTTCCCTACCCTAAGGCCAAGTTGTTGTGCCATATCATATTCCTCAAACTGATCTGCATATTGTTTCCTGGTTCCTTTGCATCCTTGATTGTTTGAAATAACTTCCACCCAAGATGTGAAACTATCATGTGACTGGGAAGCATTATTCTTCTAGGTAGTAATCAGATTTAGGAGAAGAGGTGGCCTCACTTGTGTTCCTACCCACTCATCATTGTATTCCTTGTCATTTTTCTCAAACAACTGCCAATTATTGTAACCAATGCATCACCCCTCCGCATACACCAACTGAGATTATGAGGGGAGATAACTTCCCTCCTTTTTAATGGAAAGTTTAAGGTATCCCATCTTCTATCACAAGCTTATCTTGCTTCACCAAAATGTTGTTGACTATAGGCCTCAAAATCCTACACACATTTTAGTAGAATCTTTGAAGTATTTTCCCCAACACCAACCTGATAATAAAGAGATCAAAAATTTTTCTTCATGGCCACATCATTGTGATGGGTAGGCCTAATGTAGAAACCTATGGTGTGAGTTGTTTGAGTGAAAATATTTGTTTGTTCACCCCATGTAATTTGGTTCCTAAGCAAGGACTGAAAGGCCTTCAACTAAAAATCTCCCACAAATAGATTAATAAAGAAATCAGGCACATTGGTGACCAACATGTTGTGGAGGTAAAATTCACACAGTTGATTTTGTATCTCAGGGTACTATTTTGATAAATTGACAAAAAGGTTTTTCCATCAGAGCTTCATGAGGTTCTTGACTGCACATTCTCATTAATTTCCAAGCATAGAATTGCTCTTGGAAAAACATGTTATAGATAGAAGAAGGTTTCCTACAGGCCAAGAAGTTACAAGCCAACAAAAAACAAAGTATAAAATAGATTCTAACTTCTTCTTCTTATTTGCATTGGCCTCAATCTCCTCTTTTAACTTTTTATTTTCCTTTTTAATGCTTTATTCCAAGAGATAACATATTTAAATCATCCCATACTTTAAGGCCTATATCTCTTTGTCTCTTGAGACTAACCTCTACCTTCAAAGTAGTAATTTCCCTCACTTTTTCTACAGTTCTCTGTGTAAATGCAGTTTGCAAAGATAAGTTGGTTTCTTGCATACCTTTTAAATTTTCCTTTAGGAAGGAAATTTCATCTAGATAACACCTCAGTACATCATCTCCATGTGATTCTGGCCATGCCAATCTCCATTGCAATAGATTCTAGCGTCGAGGTCTATATATCTAGTGTTGAAGGCATTTCTGAGCTCCTGACTTGGTTTTTGGTGCTTGCAAAAATATCTGGACTCTATGTGTTGTAGGGATAGTTGTTGTGAATATATCATCCTTAGATTGTTCATCAGGACAGTCGAGGTACCAACCTCTTCCTTCTCCTCCACAATGGGAGTAGAATCTTCATGAAAAACTTTTGGTTGGGAAACTTCAGTCTCTGCAAAGTACAAGACCTTCTTGGCCTCAACAAAATAGAAGAAGGAACTGGTAAAGTGATTTTACCCTTAGAATTTTGTGGCATAGAAGATGGACTATCCTAACTACCAGGTTCTTCCATAGTCTCTTGTGAAGGGAAGGAGACAAATCGAAGCTTAGGTCAATAATGGGAGATGGTCCCTTCTTGATTTTATTTTGTTTGGAACTCTCCCCTACACTTATTTGTTTGATCCTTCTCTTGGGTCTGTAGAAAACCTGATGTGAACAGATCAATTGAATAAGCCTTGGGTGTTTCAATGCAGCCTACCACCTCCATTTTTATATTTTTGTCCCACTTTAATGACTACATCAGCTAAATATTCAGGTAAATTTACCCTGAGTGCAGGGTTTATGTGGCCTTTCTTCAAATGAATTAAAATCTTCAATGAATCCCCTCCAAGCACAGATGGTTGTCATCATCATAGATAAAGTACATGTTGACCCATTTAGCAACTTCCTTCCAAATACCAGGAAAAATTTCCCACTTAATCCCCTTTTGAGTACCATATGAAGTGAGGATTACTTCTAGAAGAGCTTTTCCTCCTCATGAAATAGGGGAATTAGGTCTTTAAGAGGAGCATTTTCATAACCTTGAGACCAAAGTCTGGTAAACCAGATAGGTCGAAAAACTTGACTACTTATTTCTACTCTTTTTCCCCCCAATTCATGAGCAGGTGGCTTCAAAATTTATCAAAAACTCATCAACTAAATTTTCATCAAAGCCTTCAAATTTCCTAATAAATTCTAGCTAGCCAACATCATAAAATACCTAGGAAATTGCAGCATTCTAGAGTAGTGGGTCTAGAGAGTCTGGTTCATATTTCTTCTTCTGCCCCATAGTATAGATGAATTTAGACAGTTGTGTAGAAAAGATGTTGTGTTTGAACTCACAGAGAAATGACATGAAGTGTTTGGTGAGTGAAAATTTGAAATATACCACAATTTTTAATTTCCTTAGGTCGGTGCAAAATTGGTGGCGTGAAAAGTTGACAGACCAAGTATGCATGGGAAGTTTTAATGCATGGTACGACACACACCCCATCATATTGAATAATAATGCCACCTTCCTTCTTATAAAACATCTCATCCTTTTCTTAGAAATTTGACACATGCGGTATCATTGCTAATTATGATTCATTATGATTCATGACACCCCACTCCACGTCACAAGATTTTGAATGATATTCCCAATAAATGCATTGAAAATTGTGTATTGATTTAATCATGCTAAGTAAATGTGATGGGGGAGTGCTTCAAAATTTAATATCCATAGCAAAGTAAAATGCACTTACCCTTGCCATCTCAACTTCCCGATATCCATAGATTTCCACATCCTGCGCTCATAGAGAAAATGTGAGTAGTGTACATTCTAACAATAGACATGCCCACCTTTATTGAAAGCATGAAACAAACAAAAAAACTACAATCTAAGGGAAAGAAGATCAAAAGCATGATCATCTTTCTTTATTCAAATTTAAAAATGACTACTCATGATGGGAAGAGCCAGGCCTCCACTTGAATCCATTTCCTCACATAACAACATATCTTTGTTGAAGGTTTCTTTATCTAGAGGATGTTGATACATCCTTAATCTATGTCCATTCACCAGAAGAGTTATTCTATCTCCATCAATTGGAAACAATCTCACAGAGCCATTATCAAACACTTGTTTGATCTAGTATGGTCCCAACCATCTTGTCCTCAGCTTTCCTTTGAACTGTTGATACTTTGAGTCAAAAAGTAAGACCCAATCTCCCTCATTGAACTTCCTATATTTGATATGAGCATCATGCCAATATTTTCTTTGATGTTGAAGAATCTCAGTTTTTGTTGTGCCTCCATCCTCATTTCATCCAGCTCATTCAGTTGCATTACTCTCTCACATTGTGCTTCATCCAAATCGATGCCAACTTCCATTGTTGTCCTCCAAGTCTGTAATTCAAACTCAATGGGTAATAGTGGCTTCTTCCCATACACCAGTTCATATGGGGAGAAACCAGTAGTGGTCTTCTAGGTTGTATTGTAGGCCCAAACCACTTCTGGGAGTTTTGGTACCCAATTTTTTTGTCTGCATTGACAACTTTGGTTAAAATATTCTCCAGCTCTCTGTTTGTAACTTCTACCTACCCATTGGATTGGGGGTGATATGGTGATGACTTCGATGCTTGATTCGGTAGATCTCTAGGAAATCCTCAATCATGTTAGACACAAATTGAGGTCCCTGATCAGATATAATAGCTCTAGGGGTGCCAAATCTCAACATAACCTTGTTGTACAAAAATTTCAGCTACAACATCTTCATTGGCAGATGCCAATGCTTGAACCTCGGCCCACTTTGTGACATAATCAATGCACACCAACATGTACTCTTTCCCAAAGGATGGGGGATCAAAAGGTCCAACAAAATCAATACCCCACTTCTCAAATGGTCCTAAGACCAACTGAGGATTGAGAGGCATTTCCATGGACAATGTAGGCTTTCCCATTCTTTGACATGCATCACACTTGCCACACGTACTTCTTGATAGACTTGTGAAGAGAAGGCCAGTAATACCCAGCTCCAAGGACCTTGTGAATTGTCCTCTTCACTTGAGTAATGTCCTCCTCTAGGCTCATCATGAAAAGCTCTCAGTATGTCATATACTTCATCCTCACAACACACACTGCTAAAGAACCATATCAGGAAGACAACATTTAAATAAAATTTTGTTACACCATTTATATGTTGAGTTGTTTTTAACTAATCTCTTTCATTCCTTATTGGTAAAGTAAGTTGGAAACTTCCCTGTAGTTAGGTAATTCACAAGATCAACAAACCATGGAGGTTGAGTCGATATTGCAAACAAGTGTTCATCTGGAAAATGATCTGGACTGCTTCTTCTTCTTCTCTGAAACATTCAATCTTGAAAGGAAATCAACAACAACGTTAGTCTTTCCTGGCTTATCAATAATTGTTAAGTTAAATTCTTGCAACAAGAGTAACCATCTGATAATTCTTCCCCCACTACTTGGTTTATTCATCAAATACCTTATGGCCGAATGGTCAGTATAAACAAATATTTTGTATCCAGTAATATAATGTTTGAATTTATTCAGAGAGTAAACAACAACTAAAAATTCTTTTTTTGTAGTGGTGTAGTTTCTCTCTATAGGGGTCAAATTCTTGTTGATAAAATAAATGGCATACATATGATCTTCTTCATCCTTTTTCCAAGAACAACTCCCATTGTTGTATTAGATGCATCATGTGTGAATATGGAAAGGCTTCCCCCAGTCGGGTCCTCTCAAGACTGGAGCGGTGGTTAGCTTCTCTTTGATAATCTCAAAAGTCTTGTTGACATTGAGGAGACCATTCAAAAACACAATATTTTGTCAGCAAAGAAAACATAGGTGCAAAAATTTTACTAAAGTCTTTGATGAACCACCTATAATACCTTACATGTCCAAGGAAACTCTTGATGTCAGTCTGATTTTTTGGCGTAGGCAGTTGAGTAATTACTTCAATATTTTTGGGGTCGACTTGTATTCCTTTGGCAAAAATATGATGACCTAAGACAATTCCTTGATCAACCATAATCAAACATTTTTCATGACTCAAGGAAAGTTGGTGTTGCTCACATCTAGTTAATAATTTTTCAAGATTGTTCAGAGATTCATCAAAAGTGGAACCATGGATAGTGAAGTCATCCATGTAAACTTCAACACAATCATTTGTAAGATCTGCAAAAATGGCCAAAACTACTCTCTAAAAAGTAGTAGGTGCATTACAAAATCCCAAATGGTAGGACTCTATATGAAAATGTACCCCAGGGACAAGTGAAGGTGGTTTTATCCTATCATCAGTGCAATACTAATTTGGTTATACCCACTAAACCCATCCAAGAAGGAGAAATATTTCTTACCTGCAAGATTGTCCAAAACTTGATCAATAAAGGGCAGGGGAAAGTAGTCTTTCTTGGTGGCTTTATTAAGTTCCCTATAGTCTACATAGATTCTCCATTTACCATTTTTCTTGGGAACTATAACTAGTGGTGATACCCACTTGACTATCAGATATAGGATAGATGAATCCTACCTTCAACAATTTTTCTATCTCATTTTTATGTCTCTAAGTGTTGGATTAATTCTTCATTGTGGTTGTCTCACAAGTTTAACATCCTCGGTGTAGATATGGTGAGTGTAGATGCTTGGATGGATCCCTTTCATATCATTATAATCCCAAGAAAAAAATCTTGGGAATGCTTCCTCAAGATTTCTACAACCCTAGTCTCTTGGTTGGCCTCTAAGTTATTACCAATGGTCAGCTCTTTTCCTATGTCAATAATCACTTGCTTTGGTATCTTTCAAAATAGTGAGCTCTGCATCAAAAATTAAATAATTCAAGGGAAAAACATGAGGCTGAAGCATGTGCAAAATAGTCATATTTTCAAGAGACATAACCTTGGTTAAAGGACAATAGAAATCAAGTGATTGCATTCCTCATGATAAGCATAGGTTTCTTTACAATTTTCATTGAAATGTCACTTACCAAGGTAATATTATCTATTGTGTTTAAAAACAGATGGTTTTGTAGCCTCAGTTCCAATTTCCATAGCCCTAGTTCTAATTTTTGTAGCCACAGTGTCCTCTTCATCAGACATTGTGTATGACTCAACAATTTCTTCCATGTGATTTTTCACTACAATGGTGGCTAGATAAGAAGAACTCAGATGATTAGTATCTGAATAATCTACCCATACATGTTCACAAACATCCACATATGGTAGGCAAGGAGGATATAATGAAATATTCTTTGATTTTTTCCCATTTAAAATGGTCATTTTTCCCGACCTACAGTCAATATATGCAACAACAATAGCCAACCAGGGCCTTCCTAAGATGATTGGATATCCCAACTTCCAAGCTTTAGGTTGTAAGACCATAAAATCAATGGGATACTCCCAAGATTCAACCATGACCATTACATCCTCAATCACTCCATCTAGTACAACAATAGATTGATCTATCCAATTGAAGAATGGTATTGGTTGGCTGTAATCCTATTAAAGACAACAAATTGAACATATATTGTTGTTATAACATTGATGGCAAACACCAAGATCCACCAAAACGTTAGATATTGACTGACCATTTACAAAAATAGTAATGACTGGACTCCCAGGATCCCCATATTTTGGTGAAATAAGCTTTCCAACAACAAGATCAACTAGATTCCCTTCCACTTTGACCATTTTTGGGTATTTCTTCTTTCTTCTTGGTGTCTTTATACACTGGTCTCTAATGGTCTGGTTTAATTCAGAATGTCCCTTATTTCTCTCAGAAGTGGGACCTCAATGTTCATCTTTTTCAACTCTTGAACTAGTGTTGTTTCTTCTTAGTTTGAGTTTCTTGTAATCATTCTAGGAAAAGGAGGAGTTATGTGCATTCTTATCTTTTCCTTGACCATTCCTAGTGGCTTGCATTTGTGGAACATGTTCAGTTTCTTCATTTTCCTCAGGTGTCTCTTCTTTCTCATTTTCCTCAGGTATTTTTGTGATAACAATAGGAGGATTATTCATTGTTCTCCCATAGACCTTAGTCACATATTATTGATAGTATTAACTTACATTGTATCATTTATCTTCTTCATTAATTGAAGTTTCTGTATTATGTTTAGGGTTCTTTACATGATTTGGATTGGATTGAGTTTGTGCTTATTTTTTTTTGATTTTTGTGGTGGGGCTTGTTTAATTAAGTTTTTTTTTTTTAAATTTGTTGTCATTTGGTATTGTTTCTTACTGTATGATTAATGTTTTTTTTGAGGTTTTTTTAGTGTTGATTCGTTTTGGTTTTTTGTTTTGTTGTTTTTTCAAAAGGTTTTTGTTGATTTACTTATATTGTTTGATTTTTTGTTGTGGGGTTTTTGTTGCCATTAAAGCCTATTGTGGTTGTTGGAACCTCCTCTGTTGATTAGAATTTTGTTGAGGTGCCCATTGTTGGTTTTTCCATGGATTTGCATTGGTGGTGGTGTCCAACCCTGCTGATTGTAGGGAGTCATCCATGGTGGTGGATGTGGGTAAACCATCCAGTTTGGTGGTGTCCACTCAGGTTGTCCCCAAGTAGGTTGAGGAGCTTGATTGGGCCATGACATCATCCAGGGGTTCTAAGTAGGTCTAGGGGCATACACATCCTTGATTATTTGGCCTTTGAACAAAGTTTACCTCTGCATTTTCTTGAGACACGACATTCAATCCTTCTTTCAACTGAGGTAAGAAAGTGCAATGGTTAGTATCATGATCAGTGACATCACAGATCAAACACATGTCTTGTGACATCCAAAGGACACTCTCTCAAAGGATGTCTCTTCCTACATTTAGGGTAGTATATGTCTAGAGGTTCTTTTTGCAACACTTGGTCTTGGCTTTCATCCCATCTATGGTTGATGTTAATTGTGACAAGATGTTTGTTTTCATGTTAGCCATTTCCTCCAAAAGTTTGAGGTACCTAGGGCAAATCTTGGATGTTTTTCTTTTCCTTATACCTCCTCATGTTCTAGAGTAACTTCTACATAGCTCAGTGATATTTTCCATGCTAAGTTTTTGCACATCACCTCCTCCCATAAGATGGAGGGAATCCTTGGTTTCCTCATCAAGTCCTTTAAGGAAAATTGTCTTAGTGATTTCTGCATGTAACTCATAACCACTCCTCCGATGGAGAAAGAGAAATCTATCCAGATAATCTTCTAGATTTTCATCTTCCTTTTTCTTTATCTGGAAGAACTCTTCTTTCCTATCTCTTCCCCTACAAGTAGTCTTGATATTTGTCCAAAAAAGGTTGTCTCCATGTTCTCCCAAGAATGAATGGAGTTAGGGGACAATCCCATGAACCACCTCATAGCAGAGTCTTTGAGGGTGGAAGGAAATAGTTTGAGTTTTTGATTGTTTTTTTAGTCATATGTCTGGAAAAAGAACTTTGAATTCAAACAGAACTGATCTGGGTCTTCTGTAGACATTCCTCGGAAGATAGGGAGGATGGATGGTGAGATATTTTTCATAGGTGCATCCTCATCTTCATCTAAGACAATGGGATAGGTAAAGGTTCTACCCAAGGGTCGGTTCTCATTATTCCCATTGTCTCCCATTTCTAAAGGTTGTTACTGGTTCTAAATAGGATGATGCAAATGTTCAGAAGGGCTTCTAGGCATTGTATTAGATTCAGTGTCACTTTCAGTGTTCCCTACTTGTACTCTGTTTGGAGATATTCTTTGGATATTACATGGTATAAATCTCCCTTGAATGTCTCGTGGCATGTGCATCAAGGTTGGTTATGTAAACAAGGCCTAGGACTTCTATTGGTTGCATAGATTAACTTCATTAACACCCATAACATGTAAAGTGAATAAAATGGCATGTTGTGCTTATGGTGTCCCCAAAAATGGCACCAAAAATGATGGGTCATTGTATTCTCCAATCATTTAACTAACATATTCTTCTTAGTAGTGTCATTATAAAACCAGGGTTGTGTGTCCAAGGTTGTATGCAATGAAGCTTTATGCAACTCAATTGTTCGGTGGTTCCTTTTGGGGGTTTTTGGTTGTTATGTTTCTCTCTGTCTCTAATCTATAGAAATGTAATGCTAAACTACTTGAAAACAACATTACTTGTAATGAAATGCATTTAATGGAAATACTTTGTTGGAATTGAAATGCACACACCAAATCAATATAACAGAATTCAAATAACACACACTCTGAATTGAAATTGTAGAATTGAAATGACACACTCATAATTGAAATTTGCATGAAAGGAAATAACACACACTTGAATAGAAATTACAGTAAAGGAAATAAGTAATTGCATTCAAACTATAACTTATCAGAAACCACGAGCATGCATAAACGTAAAAGCCTCCAGTCACCTTGGTCGAGTGGGCCCTTGCTCTTCCTCGGGATGGAGGTAATCTCAACACCACAAGATATTCAAAACAACATCTAATATATTGATTCAGAAAAGTTCCATAACATACTCAGTACATAACTGGAAAATAGATACTAACTGTTATAAACCATTGTATTGCAGATTACCAACATCAACTAACTACTAAATTGTTCTTCAAGGAGATGTCTATATAGACATAGTCGGTTACACATCATGCCAAAATTGTAGGCACTTGAGTTCTTCCACTAAAAACCCTATTAAAGTTCATTAAATCCTACGAACTACTAAAAACAAGATCCATGTTTATAGGTTGTCAATGGAAAAAGTCTTCCATGACTGCACGATGACTCTCAGACTCGAGACTCCTTGATTACAATTCCCAGCATTGGCAAGTAAATGTCCACTATTATCCTACACATGTCACCACATTTCACTCACAAGAGGGATTAGTGGGAGGTTCTACGGTTAACAAGTTGCATGAAACAAAACAAGAGAAATGCATTGAACTTACTAGGATATAACTATATAAAGCATCCCCATGCACTAATTAATCATGTTTAATGACAAATCAATAAGAAGTGGTTCTAAGCACAACCATGGGAAAAAATGGATCATCCCATAGCATTTGCAAGCTAAAAATTAGCTAAAGTAGAAAATAATTATTCAACAACAAAGAGAAAATCCTAAGTATGGTGTATACACTGCAAAACTTTAGACATTATCTATTAGCAACATCATTTGTATTTTATACAAACCATGAACCTCTCAAGTACCTCCTAAACATGCTAGTCTTACAAGGAAGAATATGTAGATGGGTGATGTTATTCCAAGAATTTGATTTCACTATATCAGTAAAGGTAAGAAATTTAAATAATAGACCATACTATTTATCAAGGATTGAAACAGAGAAGATTCAAGTCCCATAGATGATGAATTTCTAGGAGTATATCTGTTCAAAAAAGAAGTAATTATTAAGGAACTAGATGACATAACACAATTATTGACAACAAGAGAGTTTCCTATGGAATATACAAAACAACATAAAAGAAATATACTAATCTACTCCTTCCCATTTACACCGATCCAAGGCCAATTATATAAGAAGGGAAAAGATGAATTCTTTAGGGGTAGTATTAGAATATGAGATAAAAAACATTTTAAGAGAATCTCATGAAGGAATAAAAGGAGGGCATAATAAAGGAGATGCAACAACCAAGAAGATAATTATGGTAGGACTATGGTGGCCCACATTATTCTCGCAATGCACACAAATATGCTAGATGATGTGATATCTTTAATTGAGTAGGAAAACCCAATCCTAGAGATGGGTTTTCCTATAAATTTTGTATTGCTTGCATTAGTCCCATTTGAGAAATGGGCTATAGACTTTCTCGAGTGATAAACCATGGTGCGAGACATTCACAAAAAGCTTCATTATCATGGGTATATAATACCTAATGAGATGGGCAAAATCCATTCCTATAAAATACCACATTGCAAGAACCACAACTAAATTTATCTATGAAAATATTATCACTAGATTTGGTTTCCCATTAAGCATCATGAGTGACCAAGTAAAAATTTTTGTGAATGCCACAACCAAAGATCTTTTGGAACACTTTATGATAAATCATAATGTAAGTACACCATATCACCCACAAGAAAATGGTACAGTGGAATCCTTTACCAAAGTGCTGGAAAAGGTACTCACAAAAATATGTTCCTTACAAAAAGTAGACTGGGATTTGAAGATACCCACAACACTATGGGTATACCGCACAACGTATAAAAGGATGAAAAAGTATTCCCCCTTATAGTTGGCGTACGGACTAGAAGTCGTGGTGCCAATGGAGTTTATACTCCCAAGTCTTAGGGTGGTCATAACTTTAAGGATGAACGAAGACCCGTCACTACACAAAATAGTAATTGAGTTAGAAAAACTTGATGAAAAAAGGTTCATATCCGCCTATAACTAAACACAAGAAAAAGCTAAAAAAGACATGACATGATAGATGTAGTCAAAAAAATCATGAAATTTAGACATTTTTTAATCCCAGTCTCATACTACTATTTATAAGGTTATTGAGTGAAGAAAATAATAATTAACCCCATATTTTGGCCATCTTATTTTATTTTATTTCTTCATTACCGACCTCTTACACCCATATTCCCAATCAGCTTCTATCATCCCACATTATTTTAGCCTTGACTGGGGCACCGATGGGCACTCTGGTCTGACCAGGGGTGCCCCAGTCCTTTTGCACTTTCCCGCCACTTTTGGGCTCTTTTTAGCCATTTGACATCTTTATCTTTCTTGTGGTCAGCCTTTTCGGGGTTAATTACAAAATTAGATCAAGAGAAACCTATAAATATAAAGTTATGAGACCATAATGAGGGATCTAGCATCACTTACTATTATCACTCCATCTAGAGTTGCATCCATCAATTGCATTGAAGATCACTTGCATCCACATAGCTCCATCATCAAGGCACAAGGCTTGGAAATTTGCATCACACTTCATAGGGGAGGGATTTTGCTCTATTTCATGCACACATTCTATTACATTTTCTACACATAGTTATTGCTCTATACTTCACAAAGTGCGACTAGCACAAGAGCAACCTAGGGCATGTTCACACACACTTACACATAGAACTACATCGGGTTTGATATGTATTGCAACACTTAATTAGTAATTCCACCATTGTGGTGGCTGAGGTAAGTGTGACCCCTTCATATGCATTTTTCAGGGTTTGATGCTTGTTTTGGGGTCTTGTAGGTTTTTCCTTCATCTCGAGTTATTGACACAAACAATGTAGGAAAATGAATCGATGTGACACACAACGAAGGTTCCAAGTCACCTCTTAGCCTTATGAAGATCATTTTCAAAGATTTTACATAGAGAAGGGTGCCCAGATAGTAGAATAGTGTGCCTCTGGGCACCCCAATCCTCCTCTAGGCACTCTAGTCCAGCTAGATCATCCAGATCCACCCTTTTTAGGAATTTTGCATAGTCGTTCTTTCTCGTAAATTTTCCAGTCACCTCTGCAACACTCTTCGAAAGGCATATGTTATTCAACTGAGTTCTTTCCTCTTCCTTTTTGCACATTAGGGTTAGAATTTTGTTTTATATAATTGTTTATCTCATTTACATTCCTATTTATTACATTTATTTACTTTATTATAGTTTTCATATCTTATATTAACTATCCCCATACTACATAGTTAGTCTTATTTTTAGTTAATCATTTTGGTGAACCCGACTCGATCATCCACGCTTCTAGGTTCTTCCTTCTTACCTTACTAGGGTTTATTTTCCTTTGCCATGGCTCACTCTCATGAGGAATTTACTAAAGCTCACCTTAAGGCCATCAATGATCACCTTATTGAGCATCCCCAAGATCTAGATTTACTTTTACATGTTTCTCACAAGGAAGCTACTAACTTGGTAGAACTCATTGCTTCTACTACCGTACCCACTTCCGTTACCACTCCACCACCTGCTTCTACTCTTCCTCCCATTTATACTATTCCTATTTTTTTCTTATTGCTACCAATCATTTTACGTTGCCCTTAGTTTCTCATGTACGACAAGTCTCATCTGTTGGAAATCAAGACTTAACTTCTCTTTATCATGATCTTCAAGCTCAAATTCGTAAGTTGCAACAAGCCACTTCGCATGCATCACCATATTTAGATTCTACCTTGTTATTGCATACTCCATTTTTACCGGCCATCTCTACTTACCCGATTCCTCCTAGTTTTGTTATCCCTAAGCTTCCCATTTTTGATGGGTATAGTGATCCATAAGAACACCTTAGAACATTTCATGTCACTTGTCTTGACTTCACTGATGATCATACACTTTTAGCTAAGCTATTTCCTTATAGTCTCCATGGTTATACGATGTTTTGGTTCTACGAATTACCTGTTCACTCAGTAACCTCTTTCACACATCTAGATGATGCATTTCTTACTCATTTCTCCATTAAAATTGGCTCTAATATTTCTTACACCCAACTATCACAACTTAAACAAGGTTCAAATGAACACCTAACTAATTACATTTTGAGGTATAAGAATAATTTAGCTAAGATGACCAACATCCTTGCTGACTCTGAGCTTCAAGACTTATTTATTCAAAGTCTATTACCACCTCTACAGGAGAGTGTGCTCTTTGAGACTTCTCCTTCATTTGATCAAATTTTTCATACTCTCAAGCTTCGTGAGACTAAACTCCTATCCATAGGAAAGCTTAAGTATCAAGAACAGACTTCATCTTCCACTCATTTTCCTAACAAGATGCCATTTAAACCTTCCACAACTAAACCAACCGACGTTAAAGTCACTATTAACACCATCGCTCCTACTAGGGAGGTTCACCACTCAACCTTGCACACATTTAACACCTTTCCCATGGCTCTGCATCTTATATTGAAACAACTTCTTGAGAGCAATCTTATTACCCTCCCCCACCACTCGAATTAGACCTGTCATGACCAAAAGGTAGGAACTACAATGAAAACTTCCATTGTGATTATCATCGATGTGTGGGACATTCTACAAATAGATGCCTAAAACTCCAAACAATCATCCAAGATCTAATTGATAACAATAAAATAGAGTTCCCAGAGTCTACTAGCTCTGCCCTAACCAATGACAAGGGTAAACTCAAGCTCTTTAACAATGAATCTCAACAAAATGAAAAAGGACAATGCAATCTTCTGCTACACATGTGTATCATGCGGTATCACCTCTAGGATCAAAAGCTCTAGATTTCTTAGTTGCTAACACTAAAGCTTCATCACCAATCATTTATTTTTCTAATGATGATTATCATGCCAAGTTTACATCTAATCATTTACACATCCATGCATATATTGGCTCGACCTCCATTAATAACACTAAGTTTGACCCATCATGGCCCATTAGCACATGTTCTATTTCACTTCTCAAGGCTATTGGGTATCCTTCATCCCAAATCAAATACCCTTTCACAAAACCCTTTAGGGTTGTTCAACTACATGTTATAGTTGGCCCTCTTACTATGTTTGTCCCTTTCCTCATTGGAAACACATTTGAGGGATGCGACATGCTTCTTGGTCTCAATTGGATTTTTCACTCTCAATCTATCATATCTATGAATCATTTGTGACTTAAATTCATTTACAATACATAAGTCATTTCTATTGACGGTGTCCTTCCATCTCCTACATTTTCGTCATCTCGTACACTCGTTAGTGTGTCATCTACTTCTAACATGACTCATTCTATGTTTCTCAAAGAAAAGTCTACTCCTATCTCACCTACTCAAGTACCATCCACATGATCCCATCGTTCAGCTATTCCTACACATCGACATAGACCCATTCCTAGGATAATCATTACATCTTGACGTTGATCATTGCCTTGTTTTATTCTCAGTATAGATATTCATCACATTCGCACACAACATCGCATATATCCCCATCAATGACACATTTTACTATGTAATGAAATTCATTATATATTCATCCATCACATACACATAAAATTAATTCACCAACACAATGTTTGTCTACCATACCACCACTATTAGATCATGGTCCTATACTTTCATCCTCACAGACATCGGGTGGAGGACCTTCGTCCTTCACTATCATTGGTTAGTTTACTCATTTCTATATACTTGGGGGGCATGCCACCTAATGTACATTTTCACCCATAACATCTATTATCTTTCCATTATCATTTTTCATCATACATTTTAGCAGCACCATGACCCGATGACACACTCTTGTGCTTCTTTTCACACTTGATTGTTGAGGGATTACTATTGCACTGAACCCCACACACTACATTATAGGAATTATACATTGTGTCATGCATCATACACCATACATTCAACATTTAATCTACAAAATTTTCCACATTTGCACATTCATACATCACACATTATGCTAGTCTTCATCTTACATTCCTTATCTCATCCACATGTTTACTACCATACACTATTCATCTCATACATTACATACACTATTACGGTATTTACACATATTTCCTCACATACTATACATAGTCATATACCATGAATCATACAATACACATCTTTATGTCATACATTTTCTACATATTACACTAGTCTTCATCACATACAAGTCTAGCATTATATCATTCTTACATACTACATTACTTGTCCAATTATATACATGCCATTTTACACATTCTATATATCACGTATTCACACATCATATTCACCTTGAATTTTATGTATTCTACACATTTTACATTTGCATTATACACAGTATGTACTTGTAAATTCCACTCATCATATGGTCATCTCTCATCCTTACATATACTACACCGTCTTCTACACGCTGCACTCACCACCCTATGATGCACTTTAGTTTCTCAGTCCATACTCGACTGCTAAGGGTTTCCAAATCAAATGAACCTTATACTCATCACACATGTGACAATCCTAGGTTAGTGACATATTCTTTTAGGCTAAATCGTCACTTATTATATCATTTTGTAGTGGTATACACCTTAGGTTACATCACCACTCACTTCATTCATCTTGTAGTGATATATGCTTAAGGATGAATCATCACTCATCCATTCATCTTGTAGTGATATACGCTAAGGATAAATCATCACTTATACATTCATTTGGTCCTGATATAAAATTTTTCTATAGGGTTCACACACACATCGTTACTAGGTCACATTTCACTAATCCATACACATTCATCACAATGCGTTAGACACAACAAAAACTTCACCATTTTTGATGACACACTCTTATTTACAGTTCATTCTTGACTGCTAAGGGGGAAAACAAAATGAACCTCATTGCATACACTTCCATTCACTCGGGGGCACAAAGCTCATATTATTCCATCATGAATTCCATCCCATCCATCCACAACATATTGCATTGTCTTGGGGGAATTTACTCTTGTTTACTAGTGTTTTACATGATCACTTTACTACACATGTTAGATTGATTTCTTATATGTCATTATTTATATCATCCACACATGAATGTTCACATTTTTTCTAGTTGTGCTAGTAGATACAAATCTTTACACACAACATGGATGCTTGCCTTCTACCCTTCCTACACTGGTTGTTGGGGGCATCCACATTCATCTCTCACATGTGCTATTGTTTCATTTTGTACTTATCACTTTACATTACTTGGTTATTCACACTTTGACATATTGGTTATTTCTCTAACATGATAATGGGTGTTCCATGTGCAACACTTGTTTTGTAGGATTACATGTTTCCATGACTACTTATTTTGCTTGTTTGTACTTGTCTATCATTGTTTGTTTCTTATATGCGGGCCTTGCCCTATGTTTGGTGTGCACACTTGTTTGTTTTTTTGTGGCCATGATGGCCTTGCATGTCTTGTGACATCGTGAGTGATGTCCCATGTTTGTGACCTACTTTTTCTACTTACTTGTCTTCTTACGTGTTTACACTACTTTTCTTAGTAGTTTTTACATTATCTGTAGATTACACATTATCTTCTTACATGCATGTGTTTTCGTACTAACACATGTCTTTGTCTAGCCAACCTTATTTATGTGCGCCTTGGTTTCTACCAAGTGATTTCCCTTCCCCTGCAATGCAAAGTTACGAGTTCATCCAGTTGGTCCTTTTTGAGGGCCGCATCCTCCTATCAACAACGTTGCATGTACCCCTAAAGAGGAGGGGCATCATTTGGGGTTTTTACATACTAACACATATATTCTACTCTGGTTTGATTCGATTGTACACAACGAGAAGGTTCATATTAGTCTATGAACCTCATACATAATGAATTTTACAAGACATGGTGTCCTTAGCATTATGGGAAGTAGTTACAGGTTGGAGGTTACAGTGGGTGTGCCTCTCTACACTACTTCGGACAGTGGCGTCGGATCACCCAAAAAACTAGGATGATACAAATATCTCTTCACACACATTCAGGGAAGCGGTTAGAGCTTGGAGGACACATAACATTTCCTCCCTACACTTCTTCGGCCAGGGTGGCATGAGATCACCCAAAAAACTTGTAGTACAAGATATCCTTCTACACTCTCTTTCTCAACATGGATCAGGTGCACATGTTCCATTTACATTTCCATTTACATTCACCATTTACATTTTCCTATTTTACATTTACACGATTTTTAAATTACATTTTTATACATACATACATACATAAATATTTGACTACTTCATCGTTTTCTCCTTGTAAGTCCGATTTGTATGAGAAACAAGCGTAGTCAAATGGGGAAACAACAACAACGTCAACAACAAAAGTTCGGGATAGTACACGCTTTACTAACCATGCGGGTACATTACACGCCATAACAACTACACACACGTTACGCCATATATTCAATCTCATCACTTTTTCTTTGCGATTTTTTCATCTTTAGTTTCCACGCTCCTCCATCTTTTTGTCATTCCACGCTTTGTATAGTCCTTCGATGCATTTATATTATACTCTTCATGGACATCAGGTACACATCTTTATCTACTTTATGTTATTGAGCTTTCCACTCACAAACATAAAGTGGGTGAAAAATATAGTCATAAAATCATGCACTTTAGACATTTATTTATGTTAGTCTCATAATACTATTTAGAAGGCTCTTGAGTGAAGAAATTACTAATTAACCCCCGTCTTTTGGACATCTTGTTTTATTTTATTTCTTCATTAACAACCTCTTGAACCCATATGCCCAATCAACTTTTGTCATTTCATGTTATTTTAATCTTGATTGGGGTGCCCAGATTTGTACTAGGGCACTCGTGGGTGCCCTGGGCCCACCAGGGGGTGCCTTGATCCTTTTGCACTTCCCAACCACTTTTTGGGCTCTTTCTAGCCATTTGACATATTTATCTTTCTTGTGGTCAGCCTTTTCGAGGTTAATTATGAAATTAGATTAAGAGAACCCTATAAATATAAAGTTATGAGACCATAATGAGGGACCTAGTATCACTTACTACTATCACTCCATATAGAGTTACATCCATCTATTGCATTGGAGATCACTTGCATCCACATAGCTCCATCATCAAGGCATAAGGATATGACATCTGCATCACACTTCATAGGGGGAGGGATTCTATTATATTCCATGCACACATTTTATTACATTTTCTACACGTATTTATTGCTCGCTACTTCACAAAGTGTGATTGACACAAGAAAAACCTAGGGCATGTTCACACACTTGCACATAGAACTACATCGGGTCTGAGATGTAGTGCATGCTCAGTTAGTAAGTCCACCATTGTGGAAGTTGAGGTCATTCCGACCCCTTCATATGCATTATATTTTTAGGGTTTGATGCTTGTTTTGGGGTCTTGTAGGTCTTTCCTTCATCTTGAGTTATTGGTGACATACGATGCAGGACAACGAATCTAATGCGACACATAACAAATGTTTTAGGTCACCTCTCGGCCTTGTGAAGATTATTTTCAAATATTTTTCACAGACCTGGGTGACCAAATGGGAGACCAAAGTGCCTACGGGCACCCCATTCCTCCTCAAGGTACTCCACTCTTGCTAGATCCTCCAGATCCACCCTTTTCGGGAATTGTGCATAGTTGTTCATGCTCCTAATTTTTCCAGTCACCTTTACGACACTCTCTGACATGCATCTGTTATTTAACGAGTTCTTACTCTTCCTTCTTACACATTAGGGTTAACATTTCCTTTTGCATAATTGTTTAGCTCATTTACATTTTTATTTACTACATTTATTTACTTTATTACAATTGTTCACAACATAGATTAACTATCCCCATACTACATAGTTTTTCCTATTTCTAGTTAATTAATAGACATTGTAAACAAAAAGAATTTGACATAGGAGACAAAGTGCCACTTTTTGATAGAAAATGGAAGATATCATGTAAATTAAAAATTTGATGGCTAGGGCCATATATAATATAATAAATTCTACCATATGGAGCTACCAAGTTACAAAATTTTCAAAAAAAAGAGCTTCCTAGGTATATAAATAGGGTACGATTGAAGAAGTATTACACCGTAAAATGTTTAAAAATAATTGGAAAAAATTGGAAAAAATACATATATAAAATAAAATAATACAAAAAAGAAAAAGAAAAAAAAAGAAAAAGAAAAATATAAAAAAAACAAAATCCATCTTCTCTAAAAACCAACAATTCGGTGGAGTTGATGAGGAGGAGGAAAAAAACCCATGAGGGAACCCTTTCTCTACCAAAAACAAAAAAAGAAACTCAAATAAAAAAGAGAGAAGAAAAATTAGAAAGGAAACCACATATAAGAAAATAAAACAAAGAGAAAAGAAGATAAACACAAGAAATACAAGCAAAGAAAAGAAAGAAAAAAATCAAAACCTCTAGAAAAATCTACGAACAAAGGAAAACCACACAATAAAGCAAATCCACAAGGAGAGCTGGGAATGAAGAAAAATCACATAAAAATATGTTGAATAAAAGAAATAAATAAAATCCGTACAATAAGAGAAAATACACCAAAAGCCACCAAATGAAGGAACAACTCACGAAAGGAAGAAAACAAAAGCAAAATACGTGAAGCGAAGGAAAAACCACGACCAAATGAAACCCACAAGAAAATCTGCATAAATAAGGACATACATAAAAACAAAGGGAAAGGGAGAAATCCATGAAGCAAAGAAACTAAGAACCACGCAAAGAAGAAAATAATAAAATAGAAGACACCCACTTAATAAAAAATGACGAACATTTCTGCCTAAAATAATAAATGTGATAGCGAGCAAATAAAAGTATAAAAATAAGAACCAAGGAGTAAACGGTTCACATTTGTAAAAATATCTAATGCGAAAAGCACGAATAAGGAAAAAGAGCAAATTGAGCTAGGGCACACGAAGAAGGAAACAAAAATTCAAGAAAATGGTGACCACGACCATTGTTGTGCAAAACGATATCCCAAAATAAAATTTTAGAAGCATACATTGAATTGATGTTCCCATACCTTGCAAGGGATTTTTCCCACATCCCATATAAAATCACACATGCTCGTGATACACAAAAATATATCCATTCAATAATTCCGAATACGACCACACTAGGATTGATGCAAATAGAATGACTACTTCTTTATAAAAATGAGGAAATATGACTAATGGAGTATAAAAAGAATGCTAAGGTGATTAAAAAATTCAAAATTGATGCATGGAGTATAATTCCTTACTTTCCAATGATCGACAAATCCATTAGAGTTCTTCTTAATCGACTACATAACAACATGCTATAATTAAATCGAACCTACCAAATTAATACAACAATGGAGAAAGTGATTTGATTATGGGAAAAATGACATTCAACTCTAAATAAAAATAAAATTCCAATGCAACAAGTTGCGTGACTGATGGGGGGGTTCTGATATATCTAAAAGAGGATTACATATCAATGATATCAAAAGCAATGTTTTAAGGTATGCTAGTAAAGCCATTTGGTTGAAAATCTATCATATGAATAGGGAAGATGACACCCACATGATAAGTGCAATAGTTTACCTATACATGATCACAAACTAGTTTGAGTATAACCTATGTGAGGTTCTTGCAGCTAAATTCCATGAAAACACTAGAAAATTTGAGGAAACATACTTCTTGCTATACAGAGGCCACTCCTCTTATGCCTAGCCATGTACTTCAAAAATACCCTACACGGGAAAAAATGTCGGTCAATGCAATGGGACACAAATACACTTATCATGAAAATAATTATGGCACATATGAACACAATGTCTCAAGTAAATTATATTACTTCACTACTTTGGGGTGGACATACAATGTTAGAAAATTGGTTACAAACAAGGCTAGGGTGTTCGAGAAAACAATAGCCGAGATATGATCAAGAGGTTTTATTCAAAGCAAATATTGACTACGCATGCCTTTAGCCATTCATTATGTGGATTTCCCACATGCCCCACTTTTATATGAAACATCTAATGAGCTAGCGGCAAAAACAATTGAAGTAACTAGAAACGTCCCAGTTGATAATACAAAACTAGTACCTCCAAACATTGATGATGTAATTACGGAGACATGGGAGGAGTTTCGACATAAATATCCAGACGAGTATACTTGAGGATGAACAAAACCATCAATGCTAGTAGAAAAACCATTTGGGTAAGAGAAAGGAAATAAGAAGGCGGGACCAAGAACTTACAAAATAAGAACCCAAGAAGAAAAGAAAAAACCTCCACTGCAACCTCCAACAAAAAGACATAAGACCACGGTACAAGGATGGTAGTGATAGAACAATAAATAAGTGAATAAATATGAGATTTAGCTGAGGACATAATGGAAATCTTAGACTCATAAATTTAGGATTCACAACATACAACAACAACCCCTCCAAAATAAAAATAAGAAGAAGAGTCGGTCCAGGGCTTCATAAGAGCAATTGAGTCACTAGAAGAATCACATCTCACAAAATCCATATAAATTCTACAAAACTTGTCTTGACCACGAAGGCATTTCACAAGTGACTCAACAATATGACGTCAACTCAATAACACAAAAAATTTCCATAGTAGAAGTAATTCTCCACTAATTGAAGAAGTTATCTTGGTATTAGAAGATATCATACATATATTTCCACATGCCATATTATATTAAATAGAAACACAAATATGTGTATAATAAAAATTACTCTGGAAACATTAGAGGAAGAACTCAAACAATGCGAGAAGAAAGAAGAAAATAGACAAAGACAAAACCCATATAAAGGAAATAGAGGAACTACTAGAAATAATATAAAAAGAGAACAAAAATAAACAACAAGAAAGAGAAAATAGGGAACAAAAGGAGAAAATATAGAAGGATAGAGAGGAGACATAGAAACAAGAAAGACAAAAGAAGGAAAAAGAGGAGAAAAGAAGAGAGGAAGAAAAATAAAAGGAGAGGAAGATAAAAAATAGAAGGAGAAGGAGACAAGACAAAAGGATGAGGATAAAGAGAAAAAGAATGAGGAAAATAAGAGAAAAAAGAAGAAGACAAGAAAAAAAGGAAGAAGAAGAGAAGAAGAAGGATGAGGAAAATAAGAAGAAAAAAAAGGAAGAAGAGGAGGAGGAGGAAAAAAAAAAAAAGGAGAGAAAGAAGCGAAGATAAACAAAAAGAAGAAGAAGAAAAGTAAAAAGAGGAGGAAGATAAGAAACAAAGAGACAAGGAGGAAAAGAAAAAGGAGGAAGAAGATAAGAAAAAAGGAGGCAAATAAGAAGAAATAAGAAGTAAAGAAGAAAAAAAGAAGACCAAGAGAAACAAAAAAAAGTAGAAGAGAAAAATAAAGAAGAAACATAGAAAAAGAAGGAGATAGAAAAAGGAAAACCAAAAGAACAACAAGAGCAACATGTGATAAGGCTTGACACTACAAATATAGATAATACATTGGTAACTCACAAATTCTCTCAAACCGAACCTCCATGAGATTCATTAAAATTAATTAAACTTGTAATAAAATAGAGGAAAAGGCATAAAGCCTCCAATTATAGAATGGGGTGGTAGAAAAAACAAAAGAAGGGTACACAATACACTTGGATAAACTTACATCCATGTAAAAGTCAACATGCAACACACTTCTAGATCAAAGTGCAAAACATGATTAGATGCGGAGGTGTGTAGACTTGGAGGAGGAAATAAATAGAATGTCGAACTCCATAAAAATAGTCAAACCACAAATCCATATAGATCCAACCATTCCAGGTAGAGAAGGAAACAAAGAATCATTAAAATAAATATTGGAGGAAAATTCTAGTTTGGATGAAACTACAAAAAAGAAGCTCTGACGGAGGAGTGGATAAATATAAGGCAAAAATCATGCAATCCCAAACTAATGAGAACCAACAATGGCATGTGAAGATAGAAAAATCATTGAAAACATTAGAGACAAAAATTACAAATGCCGCCACATACTACGCATATGCCATAGGTTAGCCAGGACTCACCCAACAAGAAAAAATAGAGTTTGGACAACTTGAAAACACATTTGAATAAGGAATCCACCGAATATGATATAACAAAGGATATATATAGAAAAAAAAAAGGAAATAATTAACATACATTTATGAAAAATAATGACACAAAATAACAAAAGAGGACTGGGAAGATTGGGGACATGCAAGATTACAATACAATTATGAACGAGTTATGACAAGAATGCAACAGAATTGGAAAAAACATGAAATAGATATTCACAAGTTCAATCAAAACATCCATCCACCGAAATACATCTCATACTCCTCGAAGGATATTCAAATACAAACGTGGATAGAATAAATTAAATAACATCTAGAGAAATGACACACACTTGAAGAAAAAATGACAACAAATTATGCAAAGTATATTGTAGGCGCGATTCCATAATTTAAAGATATATTTTTGAGGGTGCCATTGCATCCTATAAATCTAGTTGGGTGAGTCAAGAGAGGGAACATATCCTTAGGTTAGATGTTAAAGTTCTAGTAAGTTGGTGCTTTGGTCCTCTAGGAAAAGCATAATAGACAAAGGAATTCAATAAATTAGGAATATTTAAATTTTTAGCAAAAATTAAGGAGGTAGACAGGGTTCTTCATCTTTTGGTTGTCTCGAGGACGAGATAATGATTGAAGTCCAATGATGATTTAGATAGGGTTCTTCATCAATTTTGAAGGCTTAATGAGTAAATAAGTGAAAACATTTGCAAAAATCAAAAAACGCGGAACACTTGAATACCCGTGAAAGTCTCAAAAATTCGTAAGACACTAGAAAAAATCCATGCGAACAATATAGAAAGTCAGAAAAGACTATATAGAATTACGAAGCCTAAAAAAGTTGTAGAAAAAATAAATCGGACCACGGATCAAGTGATGAGGGTGCCACCAAAAGAAGTGTCTTTTGGGTAATTAATATAGGAAGATACTTAATATAATTGAATGTAACTATAGATATGTAGAGAGAGAGATGAAGAATAGATAAGAAAAGAGAGAAAAATATGAGAATAATGAGGTAAAGTAAGAAAGAGAAGGAGAATAGGATAGAAAGTATATACAAGGAAGTATGAAGATTTTTATGTAACGAGAGTGTGTGAGATGGATGTGAGAAACTGATGTAATACTTATTATGAATAAATAAAGAATGATGGTTGATGGACTATATACTATCCATTTCATTTAATTACATTATTTTTGTTCTATATTATAAATAATTATATCATTCTTGGTATATATCCTTAGCGAAAGGGCGAACTACTTAACCCTCACATTAATGTTGAGGCTTAAGGTCAACACAATCAACGAATAAGGGGTAGATTGTTGGACTTATTGTCATTGATGTCAAATGATTGTCAAGAGCTCATATAAATTTTTTTCCAAAGCTCAAAGTCTAAATGGTCCAGAGCTTGGAGTTAATGGATTTGATTGTGCTTATGGCGATTGCCCATACATGGATCAAAGTATAAATGGTTTGAAACTCATAGTTCGGAACTTATAATAGAAGTTTTCTAGAGCTCTTGGTAGTGTTGCTCATTTGGAGCTCATAGTAGATTTTTTTCTAAAGATCACCTAAGAATGTTGTTCATCTAGAGTTAGAAGTATGATTGGTTCATAGCTAGCAATATATAATGTTGATCTAGAGCTACATTTGAATGATCTGGTGCCTCACCGACAAATTCATCTAGAATGATAAGAAAATAGGCTTTTGGGTAATAAGCTATAGAATAGCATGTGAAAGGCCAAATCCCACTTATCAATGCAAAATCATTGGATCATGTAGGATGACTACTCCAAAGCACTAAAAATAGTTTTATGATCTTGAAGGATGCGGTGACCTCCCATGTTTTAGAATTAATATGTTTTCATGTTTTGATTTAAACTATGGATGAATCTATTTTGCGTTTATATTCAGTTCATGAGATGAAATTCATTTTTACTTGAATCCCAATGATTAAGAGGTATAATCGGTATAAAATATTATGAAGTTGAAATAATAAATTGTGTGAAGAGAATAATGGAATAAGTGAAGGGTGGAGTAAGTATAATGTGGAAGAAGAGAAATATTATGAGAATATATCATTAGAGATCTATTAGTGTAGGATTTATTTTCCTCTCTTTATTTGTATTATCCTACTCGGGATATTCCACCTCACTTGGAGTTTCCCTACACTTATGGGATATGATTGCTTAGGTGTACACTTGACTACACTATTCTAGGTGTTGGTTACCACTTGACTACACCATTCTAGGTGTTGGTTACCACTATTATAGGTGGATATTGCCATGATTATAGGAGGATGTTACACATTCACCTCCTATATGTACATCTCTTGTATTATTCTATTTGATCATATTGAGTTGGATCTATTTATGTGTTATTGCAATTATCTCTCTTGTATTTTTATAATTTACAGTCTTGTATGCTTGCATTGTTTTGTCTTGGAACAATTCACATCTCACATCATTCACATGTGCATTCTTTGAACCAGTAGATCCATGGCACTTCTCCAATATGATATCAAAGCTGAGCTAGTATTGAGCTTGTATGGTTATTATTCTGCAAGTTTAATTTCATTTGAGTCATTATTTACAAGTATTTGGGTGCTTTTTGGTGCTGATTTTGCCTAGTTTATGGGTATATAGCCTATTTTAAAGATTATAAGATTTACATGCCCGCATAGTGCATATACGATTTGGATATTGGTATTTTGCAGGCCCTAAATCATTGTTGCAAGCTACCTAGAAGATTTATCCAAATCTAGGCATTTTCAGAGTTGTGAAGGGCATTTTCACTTGTAGTGCTTTGCATGCATGTTCAAACTTGCAAAGGCCATTTTATTGATCAAGAGGTGTTTTTAGACCTGCAAAAAGTTTCCAACAACCCATATATGCATCGAAGATCTAGCTTGAGTTACTATTTTAAGTCCCAGAGAGCGAGTTGTTTGCTACATATAGAACTCAGGGAAATTTAAGAGCTACAATGATGCATGTTTTATTGATCCAACATGGCCACAAGCAGGTGTACAAATGTAAAAAAATCTCTATCTTGGCCTAATGGCCTCACTGAACATCCTTCACTATAGCGAGTGCTTATCTTAGATTCATCAAAACCCACCTCCTTCTTTTGCTAAAACTATATTTTAGTGAAAAAAGTGCATTTCAAGTTTAGTGCAAATTCATTTAAAATAGGGCTTATTTACAAGAAATAATTATTGTAAAACTTTTGATTGGTAGCTCGATATCGAGTTTCATTTTTTTAGAAAAGTTAAATATTTTTCATTTCCCAAAGCATTGGACCTATTTATTTTTTAAAACACACTAAGTTATAAAGTGCCAAAACTATGGGGGGTTCTTGATATAGTTTCTGGGGTGTATAATGTGTTTCCTCTCTTGTTTGGAACTTCTTTCTTTCTACACATTTCTTTGATTTCTGCAACTACCACAACCTTTATTTATGCACTAATGGATTTAATTACTTGATTAACCCACTCACACCTTTTAACTACCATGAATGGAAATAAAAATGACCATTGCACTTAGAAGTAAAGGGTTGTACCATATCACAATGGGGTTAGAACTTGAGCCTAGTGAAGCTTGCATATAAAGTTAAGTGGTTTAATAAGTGTGATGAAGCTTTTGGTATTTTGTTTCTTTTAGTGTCTCATAAACTCCTCTTTCACATAGATTCAACCACATCTCCCAATTAGGTGTGGAAAACCATAGAAACCTTGTTTGGAAAAGTTAACACTATGAGGGGTCATGAGCTAGAAATAGAACTTATCAGCTTAAGTCCTATTAACTTTGACACCTTGGAAGATTTTTTTACCAAGTTCAAGCCCTTACGATTTCACTTAAACAAATGTGGAACATAAAATAAGGATGAACAATTGGTTCTTTCAATGCTTGCCAAACTAGGTCTTGACTACTCTATCTTTGTCTCTACCTTTTATGCTACCCGGAGGGCTCTCTTGATCCACTCGGTGTATGCCATATTTAGATGATTTTATTTCTAATTTGAATAAGGAGCATGAAAATTAATCCAAATGGGTACCTTGAAGTCATCCAAACCTCAAGCCCTCATTTTCGGGAATGGGAAACAAAAATCCTCTAGCAACCAAGAGAAGAAGAAAAAGAGCAAGGAAATAGAAAAAGAAAAGAACAAAATCCACTACCTCTTCTAAGTCTACCACTGAAACCTCCAGTTCAAATAGTAAGCCTAAGAAGGAAAATATTAAGTGTGCCTATTACAAGAAACTTGGGCATGATGAGCACAAATGTATGAAGAACTAGATTGACCACCTCAGTCATCTCCTTGAGAAGAACAACATAGGGGTCCCTGAATCTATAAAATAGTCTTCATCAACCCAAGAATCTACTAAGGCAAAGGAAAAGATAACGAGAAACATAAGGGAAAGGCACTAGTTGTAGTTGCATCCCAATCTATTCCTTCATGGGTTATCAAATTTGGTGCTTCACAACACATGGGTACATCATATGTTGGAATTTTATTTCTTAGAGCCACACTGAAACATGTCCTCCATCACTTTGGGTGATGATAATCTAGCCATAGTTTTAGGGAGAGGGTTTTTTGAAATCAAAGGTGGAACATTCACAAATTTTCTCAACGTACCTTACATTCCAACAAATATCTTATCAATATATCATATGACTCATATAAGGATGGACATGAGATTCCTTTTTAATCCATATTCATTTGAGATCGGGGAGTTGCATAGTGACACGACAATAGCAATGGGAAGGGAAGACCACAATACCAAAGGTTATACACCTTCTCACACTTTACATCTGATGTTTCCCTTACTGTATTACTCACACGGTCATATGGACTTAATGGATTATGGCATGAGAAATTTGGCCATCTTAACTACTGCTACCTTGAGTAGCTCGAGTCAACATGACATGGTTTTAGGATTTCCTAGAGTTCATTTCTCAATGGGAATTTACAAGGGTTGTGCTCTTGGAAAAAACCCTGAAGAAAAATTTGACAAAGGAAAATATTAGAGGGATTCAATACATTTAGAGTTGATTCACAGTGATGTCACACGGGATTTTCCCCATCCTTCTACTTCCTTAGGAAAAAATATGAAGTTTTTGATTACTTTAGGGACTTCAAGGCACTCGATGAGAAACAATCTAGGAAAAACATCAAAGTTCTTTGAACATATAATGGGGGGAGTATGTTAGCAACATATCTGAGCAGTTTTGCACCACATAGGGTATTGATCTATAACGAACAATGTTTTACACTCCTCAAAAGAATGACGTGGAAGAACACAAAAATTGGTCCTTGAAAGAGATGGAAAACATAACATACGCTCTAAATCTTTGACTCCATAGTTTTGGGTAGAAGCCATCAATTATGCTTGTTATATATAGAATTGGGTTCCCCACAAAGATTTAAAAGGTATAACTCCCTTTGAAGCTTAACACAATAGGAAACTGGAAATTAAACACTTTAAGGTATTTAGATCACCAGTGATGGCACACATTCTTAAAAAAAATGTAAGGCAATGAAGCCTCAATCTAAACCTTTCATATTTGTTGGATATCGAAAGGGGGTCAAGGGCTATAAACTTATCCATCCTACTACGCATGAGTTGTTTATCGAGAGAAGTGTTAATTTTCAAGAGAGTACCACTGACTTTTTATTTGAAACTTCTCCATTTACTTTGGCTTCACTTAGTTTTGATGAGCAGCTGAGGATTCAGATTATCCACATCAGGTTCCTGAGGCATAGTATTCTACTTCTTCCAATTCGACGATGCAAGTAAAGTAATTAGGAGTCATCCTCATCTAATCCTATCCATAATTTAGAGGATGAGGATTCGACACATGAATCACCCACCTCAGGCACCTCTTTGGGCTATGAAGACACTTCAAAGTGTAGGAATTTGGGCGGGGATCCAAAGGATGATAGACATACTCGGGTAGACTATTAAAGTAGGCCACATATCTTCTATGCTTGATGACATATATATAGACATTTCAAGAGACATTAAGCATATCGAGTGGGGTAGTGTTATGTATGAGGAATATAGTTCCTTAATCAGTAATCACTATTGGGAATTGAATTCACTTCCTAAGGGAAGGAAGATGGTTCAATTTTGATGGATATATCAGACCTAATTTGTAGTAGATGGGTGAGTTGATAAGTACAAGGCTTGGTTAGTATCCAAGGTTTTTTCACATGTAGCCGATATAGAATACTCAGAGACCTTTACACCCATAGATAAGATGACTTCAATTAGACTCACACTTTAGCCAAAACACATGGTTAGAGTGTCCACTAGATGGATGTGAAGAGTGCTTCTCTTCATAGAGACCTATAGGAGGAGATCTACATGAAGCAACCACTGGTGTTTTTAGGATTCATCCTTAGTTTACATACTTACGAAATCCATTGATGGCCTTAAACAAGCCTCTCGAGTTGGTATGCCAATATGGATTCCTTCCCCATAGCTTCGGTTTCACTTAGTGCCATTCAAATCCCAATGTATATTTATTGTGGTGGGATGATTCATTATTGATACTGGTACTTTATGTTGATGAAATTTTGATCACTGGGAGTACTTCATCGACTATCTTAGCGGTGAAGATAAATCTTCTTGATAGATTTGCCATGATTGACTTGGGTCTACTACACTACTTCCTTGGTATCGAGATCATATAGTCGATTCAGGATTTCACTTGAAAAATCCAAGTAATCTCTCTATCTTTTGGCTTATTTTCACATGGTTGACTAAAAGCCATATCTGACTCAATTCTTATCTGGATTCAAGCTTGAGGTTGAATTTTCCACACCCTTGGTTGATGCTACTTTTTATCGACAACTTATTGGTAACCTTATTTACTTGACTCACACTAGACCTAATATCTCATATGTTGTTGGTATTGTTTTGAGGTTCATGCAGGAACCCCATGAGCTACATTGAAAGAAACCAAGAGGATTTTTCACTACATTCAAGGATCACATAGATATGGGATTCACTACAGGTTGGTTCACACATTGAATTTTCCAACAACTCGGACTCAAATTAGGCCGGTGTGAAACTGAGTGTCATAAGTCCACTTTAGGTTATAGTTTCTCATTGGGTTATGGTCCTATCAATTGGTAGCAAGAAGCAAAATGTTATTTTTTTATCATGTACGCAGAGAGAGAGTACGGGGAGATGTTAATGTATCTACTAAGGCTATTTGGATTCAAGGGATTATTTTTGAGGTTGGCATCCAGATAAGGAAATCTACAATCATCTTTTGTGACAACTAGAGTACCATATAGATATGTAGGAATCTGGTATTTCATCAGAGGACCAAACACATTAAGATTCACATGTAATTCATTCGGAGCTCATTCATGAGTAGGTCATCAATTTTATATTCTACCAATCTTTAGAGCAAGTTGTTGACATCTTCACCAAACCTTTCACTAAGAGAAATTTCATTCATCTACGAGATCTTTTTGGTGTGTAGTCTAAATCAATAGCTTCATCATCATTCTAGGGAGGCTTTCTAGCCTCTTCAATTATTTATGTCTCTCTTTTGGGGAGATTTTTTCCCACTTGAGTTTTCTCCTTTTACTCTATCTTATGAGAGATTGCATTGTATGTGGGTACCTCATCAGGCCTTGTTGTCGGGACCCACTTTCATTTTTCACTGCCCACCTAAGTGTGCTTATGAGGGGGTGTTAGTGTAGGATTTATTTTCCTCACTTTATTTGTATTATCCTACTCGGGATATTCCACCTCACTTGGAGTTTCCCTACACTTATGGGATATGCTTGCTTATGTGTACACTTGAATACACTATTCTAGGTGTTGGTTACCACTTGAATACTCTATTTTATTTGTTGGTTACCACTCTTCTAGGTGGAGATTTCCATGATTCTACGAGGAGGTTACACATTCACCTCCTATATATACATCTCTTGCATTATTCTATTCGATCATATTGAGTTGGAGATATTTATGTGTTATTGCAATTATTTCTCTTATATTTTCATAATTTATAGTCTTGTATGCTTGTATTGTTTTATCTTGGAACAATTCACGTATCACATTATTCACCTATGCATTATTTGAACTAGTAGGTCCATGTCGATTCTCGGATAAGATCAAAGAAGATAGATAAAATGATGAGTTATTGAAGAGGGAGGAAGAGAAAGCAAAGTATGGAGAAGATGGATTTGATAAAGAAGAAGAAAACAAAAATGACTGAACTTTGAAGGTAAAAGTATGTCAAATGTACAACAAACAAGGGAATGAAATTTGTGCATATGGACTAGTGGTGCATGAAACCGCCAAGATGGTAGAAGTGCAAATGAGTGGTGACAGAAACTTTAGGAATAAAAAATATGCAACATTAAGAGAAAATTTCTTAAAGAGAAAGAAGTGTAATTGGGAATTGACATCTCTAGTGAGTTGGTGCTTTGACTAATTAGATGAGTTAGTGCTTGGCCTTTGGGATTGGTGTCTCTAGTGTTTTAGTGCTAAAAAATTGGATGAGTTGGTGCTTGAAATTGAGGATTGGTGTCTCCATTAGGTTGGTGCTTACAAAAATTTGTAAATAGATAAATTTTGTGATTTGTATTTGGATGGTAGATCCAAGAAGTCATTTCTTTGAGGTTTTTCTCTCCGAAAGGGTTTCCACATAAATTGTGTGTTTGCATTGTTATGTTTTGTGTAATTGATGTTGTTATAAATATTAAAGTTTAAATAAGAAAACTTTTGTTTAATACTAATTTAGTCCCCTATCAATATTAATGTGCGATCTTCAAATGTCAAGGGTGGTCTCCCATGGGTTTGAAGTGAAACAGAGATATGCGAAATGATCGCATCTCGAGTAGGGTTGAATTTGAAAAGTGCCAATTTGTGAGTCGAGTTAGTTAGCAAGAATTATTCTACGATAGAGGTGGAAATATAAAAATTCACATATTTTGATGATTTATGCGTAAAAGGAGTATGCTTGCAAGGATGGAAAATTTGTGTAATGAAAAGGTGGATTTCCATGGTATAATCAAAGTAACAATATCTTATTGGGAAACAGATGGAATTCTGCCGCAGACCCAAAAGGTAGTGGATCAAGTTGAGAAATGGCTAAGTCCAAAAACTATGAAACACTATCCCAATATTTCAGGGGTTTTCCTAAACACGGTGTTCCACGGGTTTCTAAGTCCGTGAATTAGAGTGAACGAACAAAGGAAAATCCTTCACAACTTTTAATGCGAGTGTGAGGAACAAAGTGTGAGAGGTTGAATTTCATGGCGGTGGAGTGAATGGTTACACAGATGATATGAAAAAGTTGGTGTCTCGTGGATTTCTTAGTCCATGAGACATCTCAAGTTAAAATGTTGTGAAACCTTTATGTTGGTGAGAAAATTTGTAAGTTGGGAAAATTAGGTGTCTCCACCAATGTTCACGGGATACATCCCTCTACATTGAATGGTGAAGCTCCCATTATTAAATAAAAACTAATCTAATCCTATCTACTATTGTGGGTTGGCCCAAAGGGCCGGGATCACACTAGAACACTCTCTTGGACTTGTAGAAAAGTAATTATATGGGGCACAGGGAGGAAGTAATAACGATGAGGGGGACAAGAGAGAAATTAGGAAAGGGAGGTCATTTTAATGAGTGGCCAATTACTGAGTTCACACCCAATAACCAAGTGTTGAAAGTAACGATGAAGCTAGTGGGACCAATGAATTAAAACAAAAATTTATTTAGATTCATCTATTGAGGATGCAAAGTTCCTCTCCATCACTATACTTGCAAAGTGCATAAAAGAGAGAAGTAGAGGAATCAAAAGATGCTTATAACAACTATGCTTATAATGTCAATGATGAGAGGAAACCATGCACACAAATTTACACACATTCATACATCTTGAAGGTAGAAAATCCTTCCTTGATTGACATTTACACAATTTGTACAATACAAGGGAAAAGAATAAAGCATCTAGAAGAAATGTAGCTCTTATTTCTTGTCCATAGGTACACAGATCCAAAAACAATCCATAATTGCTATAAAGAAATAATTTTCTTAGGATCCTTTGGAATGGAGAAGCCATCCAAATTTATAGCAATGTGAATTGAATATTTTCCTACCCCCACATGACTCTTCATTGTCTCATTCAACTCGTGAATTTTCACCTTCCTAGGAAGTGAGAAATAAGTTCCCTTTTTATAAATTAAAGGGAATTTTACAATGTTACTTTATGAAGTCACTTAAGTGAATGAGACAAAATACAATGATTATGCACAATGGAGAATTAGAAAGAGGAGATAAAGAACAAGGAGAGAGAGAAGGAAAGAGGGTTTGTCACATTTGATGAAGAGATTCCCTATGATGAAGAATTTTACTGAATCATGCCTCCTGATGGAGGATCTATGGAATGGGTTCCTGTTCTTTGAGTTTTTTTATTGAATTGAGCTATCACAACTGTCAAATTATCTTCCCATGGAATGTAAACACAAGCCAAAACCATAGTCCATGTATTTGGTACACCACCAATCCTTTTACATTGATGAATCCATCCTTCATGATCCATTGCAATTATGGAAATACAACTTCTGATACCAGCTAGGGACTCTAAATTGTATTTATTGAAGGAAAGAGAGTCACTGTCTCCTTCTTGACCATCTCTTGAAATGCAATGATGAGTTATTCTGATGATGAGTCCTCAGTGAGCAAAGGGAACTCAAATATTTGAACACAACGGTAGGCTTTGTTAAAGATTTAGAAAATCACGTCATCCATAGGAGTCCAATTTGGATATGGAATTTTTGAGCATTGCATACCATGCATCCATGATGTGGATCCAAACTTGAGACAAGTCCTTGGTAGTTGATGCAAATACTTCCTTACTCGTGAGGGTGTGAGAGTCAAAGGAACTTGTTTTAGACACCAGTGGGAGTATCTCATCAAAATTATTGGCATCCTTTACAAAATCCTCTTTCATCTTATTTACTTTAGACAATGTTTCACGAGCATACTTGAAGAGGGAAATAAGATCTGGACACAGCCTTCCTGCCTTTCAAAATGATTTCCTCAATCCCCTTCTTATAGGATTCCCCCACATCATGTATTCTTATGATTTATTGATGTCCTTGGGGTAAATCACATGTTATTTGGAGTGATATCCTTGATCGGAAGGGGAGATGTTGATTTGGGCTCGAGGAGGGTTGAATGTATACACTGAGAGCTCTCTCACGTTCCTCTAATTGTACAATGATTCACTTGTATTCTTAGGTCCGAGAAAGAAGACGAGAAGAGGATTCTTTGAATAGGTGAGTGTCACCCTCATGAGAAGCTTGACCCAATGAGATGTGGGTCAACTCATAGTTAGATGGAGTCATTTCTTCCATGGGCTTATCAATCTTAGGCCTAACAACTTCAACATATTGGTTACCTAAGGTGCCCTGAAGAAGCAAAAAGTTTTCTGGGCCTTATTTCTTCGCTTGGACTTAAAAATTCTAGATATTTCAGACATGCTAGGAATGGAAATGATTTGTGTTGTTCTTAGCCCACTTTCGAGCATTTCTTGAATCCATGGAAATGAATCATAGGGGGTTGCCACGTTGTCGAGTCACCAGAGTACTTATAGAAGCTTGTCATGGGGTCAACACTCAATCAACTGTGGGGAAAGATATAAACCTTGAGAAGACATATCTAGATGCTTGTACACATGAAGATGCTGCTATGAATCACCTCTTATTTTCCTAAGAAGCTTAATCGACCAACTCTCATATGCTCACTTAACCAACTCTTTCAACTCACCGAGCTCACCGAATTAGCTTGTTTTGATCCAACTCACCGAGGGGATAGTAGATTCTCTTGACTTGACTGAATATTTATAAATGATGAACACTAGGTATTTTGATCCCTTCTTAATTTTTATCGATTACACGATGTCCCCAGGTTTTACCCGTTACGCCTTGCGATGTTTCGTCTTTCTCTTGGGCATAGCTTTGATGCCTTAAGACCTCTGTGAAGGATGAAATGAATTGTTTGAAATATAAATTTTTTTATAAACCTCTTGGAGATGGAAAAAAATGATATAGCTGAAAATGGAGTCTATTGCAAATTTTTGTACAAAACTAGAACATTCTATTTTTAAACCCTGGGTCTCAGGAGCTGCTATTTCAAGCAAGGTTACTTTTTGCCTTGGTGTCAGCACTAAGAGGTTCTCATCATGTTTGAAACATGTTCACATATTCATGGCCTATTTGAAGCACTTTAAATTTTTATAAAGTTGTTTTTTCAATTTTTGATTTTTGCTTTTTTGGCATGTGTACCCTAGTTTTCCATTTTTGTGATTTTCATTGTTTGCTCTTTTCTGAAGGTTTTTACTATTTTCAGAAAATTACTAAAAATAGTAAGTGAAAACTAGTGAAACTTACTATTTTTTTAATCTATTCTTCTAATCCTTGGCTTTATGAAAAAACATTATCTTCGTTTTGGGTTTTTCTTCCGATGCTCGACCTTCAAAATTTTAGATCTACCCACTTCCTGATCAACGATATATTGCAAACTGGAAGGGTTTACGAAAAAATAAATTGAATGGAAGAAATAAAAATATGAGACACCTCTATGATTTTTTTAATAGCATCAAGGAATCTAGGAGAGGAAGACATGATCCAATTTTTATCAAATTTTGCCTTGGGGATTGCAGGATATGAGCGTTTCTTGGATTTTGCTCACAAGGGTTTCTAGTAAAAAAACAAGCATGGTAATGGCTTAAAAAGCAAGGTTTTTGGATGGAAGTAGCAGCGGAGGATGAAAATTGAATTTGGATATAAATGGTGGAGTAATGGAAGTAGAAATGGTTTAGCAAATGAAAAAAATCCGACAAGGGTTTCTTGTGCGTGCGTGTGGGAAATAACAAGAAACAATAGAAAACTTTAAAAATTTACAAATTTTACCAATTTGAGCATGGGAACACTTTTTGTCCCAACCATCCCAAAATTTTGAGATGGTTGGTGTAAAAACTTTCCCCTTTCCCATTGGTCCGCTTGTCATATCATGAATCGTTGTTGAAGAGAATAGGGGGATGAAAAAAGGCTAATAGGTAACTTCTAGGGTCATATGGGTGACCAAGGGATAAAATGGGAGGGGGAAGTGTTTGTGTCCCAACCATACCAAAAATTTGGGATGGTTGGTGCAATGTTTTTCCTCTCTTGATTAGTCCATGTGGCGCTCCGTGGTTTAGTGAGGTTAGCGGCTAGAAATTAGTGCACGGGGCTTAATTGGTCATTTTGGGCTCCAAAATGGTCACGTCCATGGTCCAGGGATGCATGGGGTTGGGAGAAATTTTGTGTCCCAAAATTTATGTTCGGTGCACAAAAGTGTGCCAATCTATGATTGGTCCATTTTTCTAGCTTGAAAATTAACTAACTCACCGGTTTTACCTTGGGAACAACTTACCTGAGGACTAACTTGAGCTCCGGATGAAATTGATTGGGAAAGGGTTTTTAAACACACTTTTTGGATATCATACCTTTATTATTCTTGAAACATCCTATAAAATAGGTTTTTTGTTTTGGGCTCAAAAGTTGTGTTTGCTAAAATCAAGTTGTGGGCAGAATTAATTGAGTCTTGTGAAAGAAATGAGACAAACATCCTCTATAGCTCTGAATTATATTTCCAAATATATATTTTTGCCTCCAAATCTTCACATATCTCCCATAATTACTTCCCAAATCTCAAAGGTTGTTTTTGCACTATGAGTTGCTTCACCCTCCAAGACCCACTTTTGTTGAATCTGCTCCAAAACCTCAAAAAATTCCTGAATATTCCAAAAACAATTTCACAAAATTATTACCTATCCGATACACCTTCATGAAGATTTTGAGTCTTTTGTTCTATTTCGGTGGGGGGAATTGCGCTAGCCTTAGAAAGACTAGAGAAATAACCTTTCTTAAGCTCCTCAAAGAGTCTGTCTTGAAGAATATTGTCTTGGAAGTACTTGAATGGACTTGAAATCCCTAAATAACATATGAACATGATGAAACAACACATTGGAATACTCATAACGATAGGATAGGACTGATATGGGTTTATAATGATATGAAAGAGGGCTCGGGATGACCTTTAAGAAAAAAATTTCACGGTAGGGTATGGTTGTCATGCTTTCAGATGTGCATTTTTTCATTATAAAAACTCATGACAACAAATGGATCTGATTTGGGGACATGTTGTGGATCAATTATAATGAGGACATGACATGATAACTCCATAATCTAGATTTAGTTCAAGCTCAAAATAAATTTCATCATCCTCTTTATGGGAAGTAGAGAACCATGTTGGGGTAGAAATATGGGAAGAATTTTCAGCTCTATCTTTATCATCCATTATTGAATCCTCTTTCCCATATGGAAAATGGAATATTTCACACTCACAGTGATGGTCAACATAATGCTCCTTGAGTGAAAGTGGTAGAGCCAACTCCTTGAAGGGGTTATGCTCAACTTTCTTATTCCCCTTAGATTTGAAAAATAAATTGGCCTTTTCCATCTAATCATCCATGATTGAATCAGGAAAAAAAATTGATTCTTTAATTACCTCTATCTCGTTACTCAACATCTTCTCATCATTTGAAAAGTCAAAATTGGAAAGAAAATTATCCATGAATACCTTGCATTCATCATCTTGAGTCTAAAGTGAGGGATATATTTCTTTCACTTCTTAAAATATCTCCATTCCATAATTAATTAAGAGATCAAAATTTTAAAGGAGATTATTTTTTATTACCTCGAACTCATCATCTTTGGTAGAGTCTTCGAAAAACATTGAATCATCTGTCATACAACAATAATCTTCCTCTATTGAATCTATTTCTCATCTAATGGGATGCACTTTGAGCGAGAATGCGTTAACGAATGTCAATTCTACCTCCACGTATTCTTCATCATATTCCACTGTGCTAATCGAATTCAATCAAGGAGGTTTGAGGATATGGCATTTGTCAACAATGTCCAAGAATATTCCAGGGATGAAAACCTCATAGTGCAAACATTCATCAAGATCCTCCTCCATAGGAAATATCCCCTCTTCTTCATCCACTTGATAAATTTCTTCAAGATGTTCATATATTATTTGTAATTCCAATGCATATTTCTAAACTTCATGATAGGCCTCTCAAAATATCCATTTCTTCATCACCATATGTAAGAAAATCATCTAGAGGGAGGGAGATGAAGGAAAATGTTCTCAAATTGTTAGTGAGCTATGTGAAGTTGAAAAAGTTACCTTCGTGGATTCTACACCATCTTGTCCTTCATATAGCCTTTTGTATCTCTTTTGGATCTTTTTCATCCATCTCTTGGATTCTTGATCATCGTAAGCAGCAATTCCCATTTTATTTCCTTTAACAACACTTTTCTTGAATTGTAACCACCATGACTTGATGATGGGATCTTCACAAACAATAATTTTCTCCATTATGGAAAGTCTTTTTATGGCTGCTACAGAGATGGTACAAACCTTATTTCCTTCAAATTTCTTGGTTTTATAGGAGATGTTCCAAAAAGATGGCCGATTAAAAATTTGTAATTCCCAATTTCCTCGAAATGCATAAGTTATTTTCCACTTAAAGACCGGTTTTACCCCAAATTATATTTATGATTTTCATCTTTCGATTTCTTAAAACTAAATTTATTTCCAATGATTACTTAAATCATCTAAATTGCTCCTTGTTTTCCATTTAGGAATTTTTTTCACATACTTTGAGGTATTGGTTTGTCTTTCATACCAACAACCTATTATTTTATGTTGGGGATAGTCAATAATAAACATTGTCTTAAGTCCTTTACAAAACTCACTTATAACTCCAATTTTTGTGAGGAATCTTTAACAACTTCAATATTGCATTGATAGACACAGTTTGCAATTTTAAACAAATTTCTTTTCATATGGCAAGGTAAAATAAGATTTCTCATTCGTTTTCAGCTAATCATTAGACACAAGAACTTAGTCAGATTTAAGATTAAATCAAAAATCTTAAGAGGAAGTCCCACTTAACTTACTCACATCTCAAAGGGGATAATTGTCTTTTTTTGGTTGTAATCATTAGCATATCTTAGTTGTACTAGTATTAAATCAAAACATCAAGAGGAAGTCCCACTTAACTTACTCGACATCTCATAAGGGGATAATTGTTCCTTTTTCTTGTTGTTAGCCATTGCAGCGTACATCATTAGATCTTGTTTGTTCATCTTCTTCAAAGGAAAATTGTTGGAATAATGCTCACCTCTGCATATGAAACATCCACCAATAGGTCCTTTTTTACCATGTCTAAGCTTGCCACATGCAACATTATTATAATTTTCTTGTTGGTAATTACAATAAGCTTTTTGTAGTTTTAATCATGGTAGAACATATTTTCTTCTCATATTTCTTCCACCACCTTTTCTTAGCAATCGATGGTGAAGAATAGAAAATGTTCTTGTGATACTTATCCTTTTTATGAGTTAGTGTGTCTCGTAGACTAGTTCTAGCCCACATGACTTTTCAAACATCACTTCCTTAGTAGATAATCCATATTCATCTACTATGTCTCCCAAATTTGGGTTTAATTCCTCCTTGGATTTATAAATCCAAAACATATCAGCATAAGTTAGTTTAATAATCAAATAATTCCTGTGTTGGTTTTTATCAATAAGTTTGAGTTGTTTTTCTTCAAACTTATAATTTTCACCCATTACCACTACTCTAAGGAAGCCATCCGATTATGGGTATCTCGAAGGATTGTTAGAATTGTATCTAACTTTCAAACCATTGAACCTACAACATAATTTGGTATGGTTATTTCCTCATGGTACACCCTTCCCATATCCATTATTTTCTATTAACAAAATAAGATATTCAGTTAGCGTAAGGACCCAATAAGTTTGATAGTTGTTTACCTAATAATTTAAGCTCGATACCAAAATATAACACCTCTATATTACACTTCATAAAACTTAGGATTTTTTTAATTTAAGATATATCATTTACTTGATGCCTTTAATGATTATTAGCGAGTAACAAAATAACCCAACATCCCGAGTTTATAAATTCCCTTAAGTTATCTTATGCCGAAACAAGGTTCATTTTAAGACCCATCCCCAAAAATTTCTATAGATTCCTTGGCAAATCTGTGAAAATGAATTTCAAAATGATGGCAAATATGAAGAAAACAAGTTTCAAGCTTAATAACGGTGTCGACTAAAAACATATGTAAATTTTTTAAAATCATTTTTAAAATTCTATATGTCCTTAAATCTGTAGCATTTTGTATGCTACTAGCTAGTAGCATAGTTTATGCTACCAGCTGCAAACATAATATATATTGTTGGTCGCTTTGTGAAAAATATACGAATGATCGGTAGCATATTTATGCTATCACCGACAACATAATATATGTTGTCAGGCCGATAAATGATAATCGTGAACATACCAAAATTTCCCATCCTTATCAAAACAAATAGGCAAATCAAGAGTCAAATTTATTTATGAACCTTAAATTTTTGAGAGCCTCTACCATACCTTTAGTAATGAAAAAAATAGCCAATTTCTAATTTAAAAAATCCTAATATTTGCCATTTTACGAATATTTTCCCCTAAAAATGCTACACCAAAATTATTAACATCATTTACAACAATCGATGAATTATTCCAGCATTAGTTAGTGTTTAGAATCAAATCAAACAATCTATGAAAACCACATACAATTGTAAGGGTTTAGATCCTACTCGATCCCAATTTTGATGCTATGTACTAGAAAATATATTCGATGTATTATTTGGTTAGACATTTTAAAGGTACCAAGAATCATGTGTATTTTCTTAGTGTAATCTTCTCATTCACGACACAATTTAACGAAGAAATGGTGACGAACAATGCAATCATTCATTTGCACTACCAAGACCGTAGTTTTTGACATTGCACTAAAGCAAGCTTGACTTCGTGGCTGCACATAAGACACTTGAAAATTGTCCTTGCATTCACCGCACAATCATTTATTTCGAGTATACAAATTCTTTTCCATTGTTTAATTTATTAAAATTCATAGTTTAGCATTTTAGTTTATTAGCTTACGACAAGGTAGGTCTTCATCTCGTGGATAGGTTAACTAATTTTAGAGACAATATTCAAACCACGTTAGAGGTGTGAAATTTTCTCCACAAGTCATTGTTTTAGTATGTACCTACTTCTACGTGTTTTTCAACTATATCAATTTGCAATCATGCAACAATTATGTCCCGCTAAGTCCAACGAAAATACACATATTGATCCATCTTGGAATGCCTATGGGAAATGTTGCGGATGTGTGATGACTTGCGTCATCGCACACACACCACCCTTCTTGTAGCCATTCCAAGTTGGCTTGGGTGGGATATTGTTGCTTTACTTTGTGACACATAATTACAACCAATTTGATTGGTTTATGACATATCTCCTTTTTGTCACAACGATAATTTTATCACATCCAATTATGTATTTGTATATCTCAGTAAGTACAATATCATAATAGGTTATGATAATATTAACGATCAAATATAATGTAACTCATGGTTACATTCATTATGTTTAAAAATAGTTTATTGTGTTATTGCAAGTAGGTAGTCTCATTTATGTACATTTTGATACAAATCACAAATATCACTATCGTTTAATTTTCCTTTATGTTGGAACATTTTATCACACTTAACTAACGTATCACTTTATAAGTTGTAACTTAGATACTTTTGTTTCATATTCTTTTCAATCTCGAATAGACAATAATCAACTTAATGATAATTTCCCTAATCATCAATAACATTTACAATTCACCTTTTATCCATAATATACTTTATGCAATAAGCATCATAAATAACATAATTCATAAAACAAATAATCATCAACTTCATATTTATAAACTCAATAATGAATGCAAGTACATAAAGGATTATCCAAGATAATACATGGTTTAGAACAGTATATTTCCTTTTCTTTTAAGTAGGAAAGCAAATTTTTAATTTCTCTTTACAAAAATGTCTTGCAATTAATATAACAAAAACAACTTAATCAACATAATTCATGCAAATAAATCTTGTGTAGTCTTTCTTAGACATCCGCTAAAGATAGCTCAAATTCGCCATCCGTAAGAAAGAGAAAATGGTAACGATGGTCGGTTCAAATCGAACTAGCATGAATGGTCATTATCTTCACCCTTGATGTTTAATTCCATATAATGATTATATGTAAACAACTCGGCAAACAACATCATCATGTTATCAAATTCACAACTTTAATTTGACTAATGTAGTAATCAAGACACCATTAATACGTAATATAAAATTAAGCATAGTCCTTATTATTGACAATACTCGAGTTAATACACTCAAACATACCCAAGTCAATATCTAATAAGAAATATTTTCATGTTCTTATAAACAAAATAATGGCTAACTTATCCTTACCTGATTTTCTGAACTTATCAAACAAAAATAATAATATATAATCACAACCACTTGCACACATGATTCTTTGCCTTATTATTTTCAAAAGAGATGATGATTTCCACAATCTTATCAAATAGAGGAAATGATTAACTTTATAATTTTTTTGAACAAGACTTTATAATTCACTACACTCATATCAATAGGAATAATAACAAACCTTAATCTTTCCAAAGAGAATTATCGAATCATCACAGTCATAAAAAAGTAATACTTTCCTTGATCTTTATCAAAAGAATAGAATTATTCAACATACTCATATTCATAGAAGTATTTTTCATCCTAAATTGAATCAACAAGGTAATGTAAATACCTTATCCTTTCCATAAGATGAAAGTAATAAATCAATATATTCATTTTGAACAAGAGCAATCATTCACCTTATTCATTTCACAAGGGATTAACAACTCACTGCAGCGATCATTTCAATAGATGTAAGAACATAAACCAAAACTTAACGTCAAGGTAAAACCATGAAAAGATAGGGATGTGATTTCCTCGTGAGGTAATTTAGTTTTCAAACCAATCTCACAAACCATAATTTCAGTCAACTCTTTTTTTCAACAACACATTATCTAATTTATAACCCTCATTTTTTAGATGGATGACATTAGGAACACTCAACCCCAAAAAAACAAATTCATCTAACAAAAATATGATAACCACATTTTTCAAATAGTTTATTTTACTAGAGAGCCTATTAAATCATACAAAGAACCAAAAACTAATTAACACAAGAACACCGTAAAATGGATTTTATCCTTCAACCATTTAAACCCATTTTCAGTTTTAATTATAGAATCCATTTCTAGTATAGAAACCCCCAAAAATACCGTTGGGAATATGGACTGCGGAAATGGAAACAATTCCCAAAATCTACAACAGTGGAAGTGTAAACTAGATAAATCCAAATCAAAACAAAGTACACACACATAACACAACATGTACCGTGGTTCACCCAATATGGGATACATCCACCAAAGATAGAGATATCATATATATAATAATCAAGAGTACAAACCAACTCTTCCCACAAGAGTACAATGCATCTCTCTAAGAGTATCTCCTCTACCATATATCTAAATAGATCTCCATGAGTGCACTACAACCATGCCTCCAAACCACCACCAGATCTCACATAACCAAGAACTATTACATCTCTGAACTGCAACCAATCTCTCATGTGAATCTGCAAACAAGACCTCTCAAATGGGTCTACCAATGTGCAATCATAATTGTGCACCAAGAAGTAAGTCTCTCCCCATCACTGCATCAACCTGTGTAAACACGAAGATAACCTCCTATATAATATCTGGATAATATCCGAGTTACAATACTAGATCTACATGGATCAACAATACAACATGATCTCATGGATCTACAATACAAGATCTCATAATAACCTATGGATCTACAAGAAGAAACTCTATGTGCTTTGCATACTATGCAAGCCATTACAATGAGACAATAACAATACAAAGGAAATACAATAGAAGACATTACACTCTTCTCACCATTCAGATGTACCTGTTATTTCCTTATGTCCAACTTCTCTCAATGAAATATTTGTCTTCATGTAACCATCTTCTTCTTCTTCTTCTTCCTCTCAACCAAGGATTCCACATGCAATAATAATCAATTACATGTAATCCATTCTTCTAACCCTAAATTTCTATCTTATATAAGATTATAAAAACTTAGGGCATCTTAGCTATGCATTTACAACCTTTAGATCACCTTTAAATCAAAGGTTCGATCTAATCACACGTATAAAAATAAAAACATAAATGCACAAAAACTTTGTGTCGGCTCTTGTGTAAACCATTAAGTTTGTAAAACATGTTTTTGTGAAGCAATTTAGCTCCACAACTCAACAAATACACACTCCCATTTTTTTATCATATCTCCAAAAGATTATTTACTCTTTTTACATAAAGGATAAGGAACTATACCTAATTGGTTCAATAATACACTACATATTCTTCTTGCCACATGGGCATTCTATAACATTACGGATATCTTTGAGAATATCCCTGTACTTGATATTTTAATAGTTTATCATAGTCAATTTATATTGTACCCATATTTGGGTTTATCCTAATCCCAATATGTCTTTGCTAAAATCATTTCAAAGACGCAAGAACAAGTTTATCAAATAATCGATGGACTCACACATTCACGGACCACTCCATATCATGAACCCGTGACAATAAATAGATTCCTTTAACACATCTATTTTTTTATATTTTAGATTCAAAAATAACTAAAAAAACCATCGTATTGCAAAAGAGATTTCCATATTATCATTATAACAAACAAACACCAATGGAAAGAAAAATGATTCATGCCTGGAATAGAATCCAAAAATTTCTTCTTATTTACTTCCAACCTTCCACTTCTTCGCCTTCAATTTTTCTCAAATGCTTGACTATTTTTTTCTGATAGAAACACCCCACTCTTTTAGAGGACTGATGCAGCCAATGTTAGCATGATAGTGTATATGTATATTTAGATTCATAACCAATAGTAAATAGTCCACAATGCATAAACCAGATCTAGATCTTAGAATATATAAAAGATGAACTAAACAATGACTATAACAAGATTTACCACACAAGAACTAGTTTTAGTCATCATGTTCAACACCATTATCTAACCAATATGATCCATTGTATTAAATATTGTAAAACACAGAAGCTTCATACATTATAAAGGTATCTTTATGAGTCATGCACGTGACAAAACCAACAACATAACTCTACAATATTGACACTTACTTAATTAGTAACAAATCAATACACACACACACACACATAAAATAATATATATATATATATATATATATAGGGGTGGGGACTTTCCCTTCACCACCCATGCACTATCTCAAAATAGGCCACATGCTAATAATAGCCATGCACCTTTACAAAAGGATGCAAAACATGCAAGTTCTCTAACAATAGACTTCCTATAGTTAACTCTGAGTAGAAATCCTATTATTAGCCTAAACTATGCATGGTGCTTGGCTGATGCTTGTTCCCAAAATACCCTTGCATGGACCACAAGTCTTCATGTCTTTGTGTGCTCAACACACTAACTCCAAAAATAGCCTTAACAATAGAAATGACTAAGTCCTGATCTTGGGTGCTTCAACCATATTGTAGCATTGCGTGCTCTTCCAACGCCCTACATTCACGTGCCCAACACTTAGCCCCTTTTTTCTACCCAACATTACCCCACACTAAAATGGATTGTCCACCCCGACAATGGGTAATCACCTTGTCATTCCAAAGAATATAGGATAATGAATGAAAGAATAAAGAATAAATAATACATTGAGTCATCTTATTGTGTACCCTTTTCTTCCTCTGTAGAATGAATTATGGATATTCACTTTGAATTTCCCTTCAAACTCATACTAGTCCTTAAGCGTTGCATTTGTCTTTATCAGGATGTCCAAAATGATGCCATCTAACTCATCTAGAGTCATGTTTCCACCCTCACTTTTCAAAATTCTAAGGATGTTGGCCATACTTGAGACCATCCCTTCCATGACATCCATCTTTGGAAATGAGCTTCCCAATGCTCTTGATTTGATCCATATGTTGTTTCTTGTAGCATCTAGCATGTCATGCTTCATTTCTACCAGGTAACTCATTCTATGTGCATCAGTGTTTCATATTTTATTGTAGAACTTCATTTTCCTCTGCTTTTCATTCTTTCCTATACTAAGTTATCAGACATTGTACACATGGCCAACACCAAATCTTCCTTCTTCATTTCATCCTTTAAGGCTTGCAAAAAACCTCATAGCTAGATATCTTCCTTGCAATTGAAGCCTTGGCCCTCGATGCTCTTTTGCAAAATCCTTTTTGTTTAGGAGGTGCACTAGTCTTTCCTCCAGAAGTAGATAAATTTTTATGCGTAGATAATGCAGTTCAAACTTAAAATCTTGTGGCACCTTCTCCTGAAAATCAGGCCTCTTCTATAAGATCTCATCCGCTATCTATTCGGCCATCTTCTTAACATTTTTGTGCCTCAGCCACTACATTATCCCTCTTGGGTGAGTCATCTAATCTCTATCTTTATCCTTCTTATCATCCAACAATGCTTGTATTGTTGTCGCCTTATCAATATTCCGTGTACTACTTTTTTTGACACTTTAACCAATGCATTGCTCACCTGTTCATCTAAAAACTACATGGGCTTGATGGTCATATGGTGTGTATGTGGCACCTTCCTCATCTTCTTCAAACTACACGCCTCCTCACAGACATCAAAATAGGGCTCATCCATGTGAGTCTGCATACTCCATGATAGTTGCTTGTGAGTGCACATATTTTCCATCTCTGGGTCCATCCAATCCCAGCCATACAATTTCTTGTTGGGTAGAGTGCTCTGAAAGTGGGCATGAATAATTTTTGATGGGTCATCCATATAGCCCAAATTATGAGTACCTATTACCTCTTCATCTTCATGTTGACATGTATATGTTCCCCAATGTCCTCATGAACAGACACGCCCTCATCTTGTTGTACCACAATGCCTACATCCTATTACATAATACCACCCACATTCTAGTCTACTTCTTCTTCATTCTCTCCTTCTTTCGGTGCAGGGCATACTAAGATTTCCATGTCTCCACCGATGCTACTTTCTTCTCCTTCACTTGAGCATTGTTCATGGACACTCATGCTTTGGTCTATAGTCTCATAGACTACTCGCTCTCCAATATCCTCATCCTCCTGCATTTCCACACTGGGGGTGGCCTCTACTCTATGCTCTCCCATACTTGGACTAGCCTCCTCATTCTTCGTGCTTGGCTGTGGGGAATCCTCCTCACTATCCTTTACTTGAACATATTTTTATGCTTTCTCCTTTCTTCTTCCTCATTCTTCATAGGAGTTACACATGGTGATCTTCTTACCAGTTATGAAGTCCCTGCATCAGTGTCTCTTGATGTGTGCCTTCTCCACAAAACTCTCCTTGTATGAATCAGTTCAATGTTGTCTTCTTGGTTCCTCCTACTCTAGGATGTTCTCTAACCTAGTAGGCACTATCTTCTTGAGTAGGGGTGCCGATGTAACTTTCCTTGAGGTTCCTACTATCTGCCCCTTCTTCGAGGTCCCAAAGTGTCATATCCATGCCCTTCACCACCTTTCCATCCTTGAACCTTGGCCTCAGATAGATGTACACATGCATTGGTTCAATTTTCCTATGAACAAACTCTCGGTGTAATGTCCACGTTTGTCAGACTCCATTGTTTCAACATAGGCCTCTTTACCTAGCCATACATAGGTCTTGCATAAAATGTGAACATCTGCATCTACTTTATCCACATCAAACTAGAGTTTTACACGTGTCATGGAATTTTTCACAGAGTCTCTAAAGTACCTTGCAGTAAAGGTGAATGGAAACTTACACCATGGGATTTTCTCTCTAGACTTCATATGGAAATGCCCCTAAGATGAAGTGTTGGTAAACCACAAATTCATCTTCTCTCATCCAACACCTTGGGAAATTCACACGGAATGTGCCATTCTCCCTCAAACCACCCTACGTAGCCTCCTAAACCACTTCTCTAGGAGCTCCTTATATGTATTAGAAATATCCCCATAGAGTATACTTAGCATATTTCTTTTTGGGGATTTTTTTCCAATGAAAACTCCCAGATGTTCTCCCTTGGTCCATTAGGTATGCCAATTTCACTAAATACAATCAACAATAGGATGGTGCCCCAAGTTATTTTCTCACCTTTATCTTCCTGACACACCTCCTCATTCACCAATATTTTTGTAATGTACCCAAAATGTTGTAGTATGTCTTATTTACCATCTTGTGCACTATATGTAACCAAGTGCATATTTACCTCATTCCATCGCTCAGTGGCACCCAACTTGCTCCTTGTTAAGCGTGTGTTGTAACCTGGTGGCCATGTCTGTAATGTTGGTTACTTTAAAGGCTCGGCCCACCTTCTTATACTAATGTATGGTGGTTGTCACATCAATTCCCTCATCATATGATAAATCTCCAAAGATCTCCATTACCAAGTCATGCAACCCTGTCACCTTCCCAATCAACTTGGTGGTGATCCTCATTCTCCTTCCTGAAGTAGAAAAATTCTTCATGCACGCGACATGAGCCATTGATACAACTACTCGGGCTTCCCAAAATAGGGTAATTCCAAAATTTTCATGACCCCCATGTTATTGAGTAACCTTTTCATGGAGGCGTCCAAAACCCTAGTGTCATCCACCAACCACGGTTAGTTTTCCTATAGACTTCTGCTACAATGTCCTTCAGGCACTTCTCAGTTCGGTGGTTGATTTCTGAAACCCTACACTATGTTATTTTTGTCTTCCATGGCCCCCCTCAATCACCTCTTCTAGGTATAACATTTCAACCAACCATTCTTTTGTTGGGTCATCAACCTCCTTCTCCATAACTGGAGCCCTCGTGGTGCCATTGCTCCTTTCGATCCTATAAGTGTGAATGAAACCCTAGCTATCATGTAAATAAAACCCAAGTCACCCCTCATCATCACACATGCACCATAGATTAAATCCTACTTCCATTCCTGGATGCTTAACAACGTGCTTTGAATCTCGATAGGTTTACTCGATCTATAGAGTGCTCGTTGTCTCTCTAGCTCTTCTTCACACTTCTCAATTTTCTTTGAACTCACAAGGTAACAAATGACATTACAAATGTTTTATTACAAGTTTCAAAATCCCTTCCTTAATTTCTCCACCTACCATACTCATTAATTCCCATTGAGCACATTTTTTGCTTCTTTTCCCCACTTTGCGTGCCTCAATCTTGTGCCTCAAACTTTTGCACCTCAGTCATAACTTTCTAGTGCGCCACTACTTATCTATCACAAATCTCCTCTACCCACACTTCCTTATGCCGAATATTTTATCCAATATGACCCAACATACATAGTCTCTAATGTTGCATCCTCCTTGATTTATACTGAGCACTCATCGCCTTACATGTGGTGTTAACTTTGAGTAATTTCTCTTGAAATTTTCATTAATTTTGAAATCTGTTCCCTTTATGGTCACTTGTGAGTTTATTTCTTTTCTGTACTAGACTAACCTTCTTTATCCACCCCACACTAAGGGTATGTGTATTCCTCTATGCATGAAAACACTTTATATTACAACCACTTCTTCCGACACACAAGCGTGCTTATTACACATAACATTGAACTAAATTGACAAAGCATAATGATGATGAAGGAAACACATCTAAAGGAAATACATTAAGGGAAATCTAATCTAAATGGAAATACTTCCTTATTAAAAACACCAAGAAGGCTTATTTATAGTAGGGCTTCAACCTACTCCCATTAAAGTAACCGGGAAACTATGTTCCATCAAACACCTCTAACTAGAAACTTGAGTCCAGTATATGAGTGATAACATATGGTCCCAACTAATGCACCTTAAGCTTTCTGGGTGGTGCAAAAAATTTAAATCATAAAGAAGTACCATCTACCCAACCTCAAGCTTCTTGTCCTTGATGTGCTTGTCATGTCATGCCTTTTCCTGGATTTTTCTTACTTTTGACTCCATCGTGCTATTATGATGCCTCTCATCCAGTTATATTAACTTGTCAATTATTTCTTCCAATGCTTTCTCATCATTTAGACCTCCTATGCATGTAATACACAAATAAGGTAACATGAATTCCATGGGCAGAACTACCTCTGCGTAAAACACCAACTGAAAGGGTTTTGCCTTATTCAACCATTTGTAGGTTGTTATATATGCCCAAAGTATAATTTTTATCATCCCAGTCTTTCCTTCCAACATCACAAATTTTTTTGTCAAATTCTGCTCAATATCTTGTTGAAAGCCTCAACAGTCCCATTTTCTTGAGGGTGATAGGGTGTTGTCTTATGGTGTGTAACCATAAATTCATCCAATAATATCCTGATGGTCTCATTAAGGAAATGAGTGCCTCTATCACTTTTCAAACTTAAAGGACATCCATACTTGGTAATAATATTTTCCCACAAGAACCTTGTTGTTGTATCCATTTATACAATCCTTTGTAGGTGCCATTCTTCCCCACCTTGTAAGATAATTTGTACAAGTGATGATGTAGCGTGATCCAGTTCTACATGCGTGGCTAGGGAAATAGGACCCACAAATCAATTTCCCACTTCTCAAAAGGTTTTGTGCTAGTAATATGCCTCAAAGGCATTTCATCTCTCTGTACTAGGTTTTCCAAGGCACCAAAATGATCACACACCTTGTAATATTATTTGCAATCCTTGTACAAGGTCTCCCACCATAAACCAACTAGTAGAATCTTACGCGTGGTGGCATCACCTGTATAGTGTCCACCTGTAATACCACCATGAGCCTCCTCCATGATTTTCGTTCACTCATCTCTAGTACACATAAGCACAATACTTCATCTGGCCTAATTTGTATAAGTCACCACTGATCAACATGAAAGGTGCGGTGCATATTGTAAGTTGTTTCTTTTCCAAGGCCTTCATTCCTTCGGTGCCATACCTATGCGTAAAAACAAAACAATATCCTCTAATTTTGAGGGCACGTGGTTTAACTTGTATAACTGTGCATCAAGCATTGTATCTTCAATATCTTTGCATCCTCTCCTAAGTGAATCCTTGACAAATGATCTTGGACTAGAATTGCTTTTACCTAGCTTTACCACCACTTGTAAAGTCAAACTCCTAGAATAATAGAACCCATCGGCATATGCATTTATGTAAGATGGACTTGTTCACCAAGTATCTCAATGCCATGTGATATGTATAGAAAAAAAAGGTGTTGCTAGCAAGTACTATTAGAAACTATGCAGCACATAGATCATTGACAAAGCCTCACGCTCCGTAGTTGTATAATTCTGTTCTGCAGAGTCAAATTTTTGCTAGCAAAAAAAATAGGATGATCTACAATACCTTCTCTAGGATGAGCTAGAACTACACCAATGGCCATGCTAGAGGCATCCACATGTACGTGAAAAGGTATATTCCATGAAGGAAAATGTAGAATAGGTGTAGTAGTAAGCCTTTCCTTCAGCGCTTCAATGCGCGTTGTTGCGGTTCTCCCAATAGAACTTGCCTTTACCCTTTAATAACTCCTCCAAGGGCATAAAAATATTAGCATATCCTTTGATAAATTTCTGTAATACCCTATGTGGCCCAAGAATCCACGCACCTCACTCGACTAGTAGGCTCCTCCAAGCCTAAGATGACTGCAACCTTAGCTGGATCTACTAACAAACCCTCCTTACAGATGATATGCCCTAGTAGAGTTCCAAAAGTGTAGCAAATATGCACTTCCTGATATTTAAAGAGATTATTAACTGTCTACACCTCTCAAACATTAACCTCAAATTTTCAAAATGATCCTTAACAAGCCCATACATGGTCCAATCATCCAAGTAAACCTGCAAGAATTTGTGAATAAAATCCTGGAATTCTTGAACAACAATGTGCTGAAAATACTGTAGGCATGTTCTTCAATCCAAAGGGCATCACCATGTATGCAAAAATTCCCCATTCAGTGGTGAAAGTTGTCTTCTCTTGATCTTCTTTAGAAATTCTTACTTGATGATACCAAAAAATCCATCTGTAAAAGAGTAAATTTCATGCCCTGCAATGCCTTCCAATATTTCTTCAAGTGAATGGTGTAGGAAAGGATCAATCACACATGCAACATTTAGCTCCATGTAGTCCACACAAATCCTGATTCTTCCATATTTCTTTATGTTGATTACCATAGGGCTAACCCACTCTAATTCCTCTATGGGATCAATAATGCCATATTTCAACATCTTGTCAATTTCTTCTTTAAATTTTACACGCAGGTTAGGGTTCATCTGTAAGGTCTCTTCCTAACTAGGTGCGCACCTTCCTTTAACTTAATTTTCATCTCACCTAAATATTCATGCACTCCTTTCAACTCATGGTAGCCTCTAGGAAACAAGTCCTAGAAATCACATAATAACTCAATTATCTTAGCCACTTCAAAGTCAGACCAGTAATCTCCAATTATGGCCTCCTTAGGTTCAACATTCGTTCCAATGTTCACTTTCTTCATCTTCATAGGTTCATGGTAGGCACGTGCCTTCTCATCTACACTTTCTAAGACCTCGTGCGTACCCTCTAAATGATCTATGTCCAAATTTTCCACTTCTTCATCATCCACCATGTAGACCATATTTCCTTTCTCCTTCTTTAGGCAAGTGTGCTCAAGCAGTTATGCATCTGTCTCATCTACTTCTTCAAAACGTGCTTCTAGTTCGACTCACCAAATAAATCTTGAATGAATTCTTCATATTTTGCACTATCTCCCATATTCAAGTGCTTCGTAACCCATAATTCATCTTTCACCCGAGGTTTAGTGGAGAATTAGTTAAAAGTATAGATCATATTGTAGTCAAATCTTGTCAATTTCTAGTTTCTCTATTCAACTCCACATAAACATACCATGCGTGCATGCAGCCTCGCAAGGTGAAATAAAGTTTTTGCACCCAAAACAAAGGTGGTAAAGCTTCTGTCCCTCTATCCAAAGTCTCACACATTGTTGAACGTGGTGTTGAATAAGATTATTACCATGATATTCACATATTTTAGTAGGTGCATTACTTCTGAGAAACCTTGCTTGATAGGAAATTCTCACCTCTCTCCATTCTATGAGATTATCCCTATGAACCATCCAACATCTCACTTGCTGTCCCACGCATGGTATAAACTAACATGTTCCTTATGTCCACCTAATCCTTCCATTGTACTTCCATGGCTCACAGGAATACCTCAGGGTTTCCTTCACTAGCTGTACGACCTAAAATAATTGTTGCCTAACCACAACATCCTACTTACGCATGCACATGCGTGTGTGCTTCTTACCTCACACCCAACCATCTCATAAGTGTCATGTGCCCAATTGTCATAGGAAATACTTGTAGTATCACTGATGGACTATGCATCATCCCACTGGAGAAATCATTCCTTATATGGCTCAAGTACTTTTGAGACTCTTAATGGTGTACACATAAATTATGTTCAAATATTCTTCACTTAAGGGCTCAACATAAGGTGCATATTTCCATCTATCAAAGGGATAATAACTCATTCTTCCTTGTTCTCAAAACTGATATATCCCTTATTGAACCATAGATAAACATTATTTTCATAGCACCAAGGGCACCCAAGTAGAGCTGGGAAGTTGTCTGCTTTTGTAAGTGCTAAGACCTCAAAGTCCCCAGTGAACTTGGCCCCTGTATAGTAATGGATGCATCCTTCAAGACTCCAATTGGCATGGCCTTAGTCTGATTTTCCATATACAATACATTGGAAGATGGTTGTAATGGAGGTCTACCCATATGAACCCATGCATCTAAAGTAAGCACATTCACTTCCACACCTATGTCAATCAAAATATTGCTCAAAATCCATCCATCCACAAAACATTTAGAGTGATCTCCTTGTCATAATCCAAGCTATGAGGAGGGAGATTAGCATGCAAAATATGTCATCCATTCTCAATACCAACGTGTAGAGTGTTTCCTTTAACCAACTCCCTAGTAATGGAATAATGTTCTCCTGATGCAACATCTTGCATACTTCCTTTAGATCATCAACATCCGACTGGAAAGTCTCAACTTCCTTCTTCTGTTCCAACTTTCACGATTGTTCCTTTAAACATTGTATTTCACCCTACAGATTTATGAGTACCTCCATGGTTTCCTAATAAACCTCCTTCTGATGTGTAGGGTATGGATATTTTTCATGTAAAACCTCCTCCTTAGTAATGGTAGGCTTCTTTTGTAACATTTCTCTAGCATGCACAACCTCATCACATGTAGTAATATTCAGAGGTAACATATCAGGATCAGGTGCTAACTTTGGAATCCATTGGTTTTCCACGATGCATTGT